>JPFL01000001.1:558626-740766 GCA_000733385.1 Paramecium biaurelia
TTGATCTTTGCTCCATTGATTACATTAAATAATGCCACAGTTCCACTGCTATCACCAATTATAAATCGTTTATCTAAATTATCTAATTTAAAAGCTGTAATTTCAGTTGTAGTTATATCACTATATATCTTCTTTACATCTCCAGTTAGAGCATTCCAAATTTTTATTTTAGTTCCTGCTGGTGTAAAAAATGCCATTTAATTTTCTATAAATTTACAACATACAGCAACATAATCATCTACTGAATTTGGATTATAATTCTTATCATATTCATAAGAGTAAATTGATCTACCACCAAAAACCAGTTTTAAAGGTTTAGGTATATAGCATAAACTGGATGGATTAAATTTATGCTTTTCATCTTATGTCTCAACACTAAATTATTAAACACAATTAAATTTCTTTGTATCCCAAACCTTGACAGTTCCTTCTTAATCCAAAGAAACTATCTATGAAGTTCCTTCTATAACCACTACTCCAATTACTGGGCTACTATGACCCTAGATTTTAAAAATCAAACTTTCAATATATGGATTCCATACACATAAATTATGATCAAATCCAGCTGAAAATAATAATATTAAACTCTCATTAAATGCTAATGATACTATGCCTCTTGTATGTTCTTTATAAGTACGCTCTCTTTTATTATAGAGAGTATTCCACAAAATTAAGTTACCATCTAAACTAGCTGATGCCATAAACTATAATTTTGGCATCGCAATCATGTCCATCACTACATCAGTATGACCGCCTTCACTTTGCAATTATGTTTCTGTATCAGTTTTCAAATTCCATATATTAATTTGGCCTTCTTTCTACCCACAATACAAAATTTCATTTATCCCATCCCAAGTCATACTATATATATCATTATTGAAATGATGTTCTATCATTTCCTCATCATTATCAGGTTGATTTGCTAAAACAAATCCTGCTGATTAATATCTCCACCCCCTTACATAGCCATCATGAGTTGAAGTCAATAATACTTGATACTTAGGATCATCAATGTAGAGCATTGTCAAGATTTTAGTCTTTTTCTCTATTGTGTCTTCTTTCTTAACAATAATAAACTAATTTTTAACTAATTTAATGTACATTTTGCTTATCTTTATCTTTTTTTGCTTGAGTTGTTACAACTTTGTCACTGATAGGAACAATTTTTAAAGGTTTCAAACCAAAACCACCATCAGGAGTCATAAATTAGATTTCATCACTTCCCTCTTCAAAAAATGCTATTTTATCTATTTCCTTTATGTAAATTACACGAGTGATAATTTAAGTGAATTTCTTGAATGGTTTCATATTAGATTTTGTGTAAAGTTTGATTTCATCTTATTTAGACTTAATATTATTTAATACTGTAGCTTTTTCAATAATATAGTTTGTGAATTCTTCCCATTCTAACTTCCCATTACCATTTAAATCAATTTCCTCAAATAGATTAACAAGTTATCTTATTATAATATCAAATACCTAATTAGCTTAATGTCTCTATTTGAAATTTCTAATTGCCAACTTAATAAATGTTCCTTTACAACCAAAATGAACTCTGTCACTTCCATAGATCCTTGTCTCATTAAAAAATTCTGTTCTTAAAACATTAATTGTGAATGGATCAAAATTAAGAGTAAGATCTGCCAATAATGTTTCATCAGTATGTAAAATCTACTTATATGTTGAACGAGGAGAATATATTGGTACTGTATGATCTAATTTAGATAGTTTTTTTATCTAAGTTGTCATAAGAATATTAATTATATAAATTAATTGTAATTTAATTCCAAGTTCTCGTTCTCAACTTTTAATAATATTCTGCCTCATATCAAAATACTTTCATATAATTAAGTTAGATAAGTATAATATAATAAATATTTATAGCTGACTTTTGAAGGTTAAATTATTATTGAAGATTCATGAAGGAACTGATTAATAATTTTTTAATAAATAAATAATTCTAAATGAACGATCTTGATACTGGGGACGTTGCGAATAAATTTAGTGACTTCTATGAATTTGAAGAATTTTTAGGGTCAGGAGGATTTGGTAAGGTAGTTTAGGCAAAGAACATTAAAGGAGAAAGTGTGGCTGTCAAATTAGTACCTAAGCGAGAATGTAGAAGAAGCTATTCAGAAATACTAGCAGAAGCAAGCATTTTGAGTTAAATGAAACATTCCAACATAGTGGAGTTTAAGAGAGTGCATGAAACTGATACAAGATTATTAATAGAAATGGCTCTGGTGAAGTACGGGCAATTGAAAAGATTATTTACAGACAAACCTTAATTGAGTTATGAATAGAAAAGATAATTAATGCAAACTTTGTTCAAAACAGTGGCATTCATCCATGAGAGAGGAGTAGTCCATCGTGATATCAAACCTGAGGTGAGGATTGTATGTATACTAGAGAACCTTCTACTTGAAGACCCTAACGATATGACAACTTTGAAAATAGTGGATTTTGGATTATCAACAAGATCTCAACTATTGATCAGTGGATAATGCGGTACTCTTATCTACATGGCTCCGGAATTCTTTACTAGCAAACATTACTCTAAAGTAACAATATGAATTAATAAATAAATTAGCCAGTCGATATCTGGAGTTGTGGAATAATATTGTATATGGTATGTACAGGAGGAAAGCATCCATTATATGTATAAGGATAAACAGCTGATGAATATAGAGAGAAACTGTTTGAACATCTGTAAAATCCACAATGGAATTTTCCTGAAGGTTTTGACTAATTGGCGAAAAACCTTTTCTTGAAATGCGTTGCGGAGGATCCTATGCATAGATATAATGCACATTAAATTTTACATCATCCATGGATTACAGGAAATGTTAATGATCCAATTCCACTCTCTCTGCCTGAAATGTATAAGTCCTTTACAATGAGAGAGCAAGTTACAAAAATCATTAAAGCTTTAATGGTAATAAAGATGATGTCAAAAGATTATTGGAGATGCGTCAACACTAAGAAGATTGATTCATCATATTTAGAACAAGTAATTATTGCTATTATTATTAAAAGTGCAATCAAATATCCTAGGTTCATTAATAGTAATAATAATAATAAAGTTTGCTAGACAAGTCTTATGTTAAAGAAATGATGGCTGAACATGCATAAATTAAATCCAGACAGCATAATCATAACCATCGAGTTGAAACACCAAAATATCAAAGCATTTTGAAAAGATTGATAGACCCTTCTCGAAATTAGCATGACTCATACCTAGATTAACCTAATAATAGTTAAATTCAGGATGAAAATATGCTTAATTAATACAATTCCATTAATAATAATCAGTAAACCGAAGGTTCTTAGCGTTCTATTTCCTAATAAAGTATTTAAGATGCATAAATTTGTGCTGAATCAAATAGCGGCAAGCTTATTCTTATCAAAAGAAATAATCAAAACAAAAAGAAAACCAAAAAGATTATTTAATGTATAATAACCAAAAAATAAAACAACAGTTCAGTTGATCTTTAATAGAGATCTAGATCAACAACAGCCAATAATCCAAAATAGCTTATGAATACCCTTACAGAGAATAAATAATTTGAATCTCCTAAGAAAATTTAACTTGCTTCTCTAACTTAATTTCAATAACAATAACAATCTCAACCACATCTCATTCAACCATAGCAATCCATACCATATCTAAATACTGTCTCTTAATTTAATGTTTTAAAATCACTTCCCTCAAACTAATCCCCTGTTCACAGACTTAGTAGCCATAATGGTGGTAATAATACTCCTAATATCTAAAATATTTTGAATTAAAACACTGAGCAACAACAACAGCAAAATCATACCTAAGTTTATGGTTATATTAGAAAAACTAGTGTTATTTCCTAAGATCCAAAAGTGATTGAACCTCCAAGTATGTATTATAACAATATTTTGTTATTTTAGGAAAAAGGAGCAATACTTCAACTCGGAAATTAAGTGTTGTAGAATTAGATTGCCATGACTAATACAAATATGAATAATAAGAAAGTAGAAATTCATAATATTATAAATATAGAAATTGTGCATAACTAATTTTTACCAAGAGGATGGTGTAAGACCTTACCATTTTCAAAGTTTCTACCTCCAAAGTAAATGCAAGTCCATCCTCAATTCATTGAACTTAATGCTTTGAGATAACAGATTAAAATTCCAATACCCATACAGTTATAAGTTCCAAAAAAAAAATGAAGAGTTTATAATTTAATGATTTGAATAATCAATATTAAAATATAGTTAACTCAATTATATTTAAAAATTAATTCATTCATAAGTAAATATCTCTATAGTCATTCATTACTTCATTGTAAAAAGTAATTACATAATTGAATTAAAGAGAGTAAGATTGTCTAAATAGAATCATTAAATTTTTGAAAATTGACAATCCAACACTGCCATGATTTTGGCTATTGATATACAAAAATTTCAAAGCTTAGGATATTGACTATCCAGTTAGGATTCTTCAATTCTTTACTTTTATTTTTAGAAAAAGCCTTAAAGATACAGTGTTAATGCAAGTCTTCATAGTAATTAATAAATAAATTCTGAAATTTATTAGTAGCTAATGATTAAATTAAACTTAAGGTATGACCCAACTTAAATAGTTTATTTCAAGTCAATCTTTATCTAATAACTAGATTTGATTTCTGATGTGTAACACCTTAAATATTAGATTCAAATTTAACAAATCATACAAATTATTGAGCTTCAATTTAACAAGAGTCTAAAATTTACTTAAAAGTTAAAGTATCTAATAATATAAATGCCTTTTTGAATCAAAGTACTTTGAGATAAGAATTTAAAGTAAATCTTTTTGTTTATATATATAAATAATCTATAAAAAACGTAATTTATTAGATTCATTTTGGAATATGCATTTGAATAATTAGTAATAATTTAAATTGTTTTATAAGCAAATCGAGTTGGAAGAGAAACAAACTTAATTGTATTAGTTTCTGACACTATTTAATCTTGAGTTATTTATATAAATTATTAAAAAATAATAATAATAATATATATATATATATATATATAGTAATAGAGGGTAATGAAATAATAAAGAATCAATAATTACTTAATTAAATAGGAATTAGGCAAGGGAGCTAATGGATAAGTATATCTTGCGATTAAAGATGAAGATAAGTAACAATATGCTTTAAAACTGTAATAATTCGATATTTCAGAAGATGAATAAGAAATTATAAAGTATTATTATTCAGTTTATTATTTAGAGAATTGGGCAAACATAACCTTAAAAACGTGGTAAGAAGTTATGACCATTTTGTCTATACATTAGGTTTCATGGAGTATAATTGTATTGCCATGGATTATTGTAATTAAGGTGATCTTTAAGATTTTTTTTTTAAGTACCGAAAGAATGCTTAAGTATAAGAAATAAGAGACATGATCTTTTAAGTATTTTTCTTTTAATATCAAGATTGCTTTTGGTATATGGGAGCTTCATTAATTTAAAATCGTTCATCGAGATCTCAAACCACAAAATATATTATTGCATATCTCAAATAATTAACTTTTTCTAAAACTTTGTGATTTAGGTCTTTCAAAAATATCAAAAGGAAACATTTTGCATACTGTAAATATAGGTACTCCTTATTACATGGCTCCTGAATTAATTTAAAATACTGAATCAGAAAACTATGATAGCTCAGTTGATATTTGGGCTTTAGGAGTAATAATATTCGATTTTTTCTCAGAAGAATAATTATTTTTTGGAAAAAATTTAAATATCATTTTTAATTATATAAAAACTATGGACATAAGGTAGAGATTAAATGCAATTAAGGATTTAGATTTAAAACGAATTTGTGAATCATGCTTAAATAGAGACCCCAAGAAAAGGCCAATAATAAAAGATATACTATTGTAATTAAATAAAGAGAAATTTGAAAAATAATAGAAAATACTACAAAATGATTAGCAAAAATTATTATAAAGTCAAATAAAAATCAATAATACTATGTATAAAAATAAAGAAAGTGTGAATTTGAAAAATGATTCGAATTGGAATTAGCAGAATGAAATAAATCATTAATCATAAACCCATCCTGAAGAATAGCAGAATAATTAAATGTAAGAATAATGTTCATAATTAATAAAATTAACTCATGAATAAATTCGTTTGCAAGTTTAAATTTTATCGAAAATCAAGGATAAAAGATTTGCAACGAATTTAGTTATAATGCACTCGAATTCTAAAAGTGAGGATGAAATTTTATAAGTATTAAAGGCAAAAGGAGACCAACTAATTAAAATAGAAGAAGTATAATATTGAAACTTTTAAATTTTTTGAATATCAATTTAAATATATTAATTTTTTTTGATCAATTAAATAAAAACTAAAGAAATTAACAAAAGAATGAGAAAGTGATATTATTTTTAATATAACTACTAATAGATCTATTTATTCCAATAAGTAGTGAAAAATCTTTATATACTGCCTAAAGCTAATATTATTCAGAATTTAAATTTAATTTTGGAAATGCTTTATTTGATTTAATAACCAAGTTTAATATGATTCTTTCTAATACATTCTATTAGATAAAAAACATTTTAGGTAAAAAAACATAAAAGTATTTAGTTTAAATGATTTCGCTATATATTTACCAGTATATTTATTTAAGTTTAATGTTTCATAAGTTTTTTATCAAAAATTTTCTCATCTCATTTAAATGAATGAAATTTATAGAATAATTATTTAATTAGAGATAATATTCAATACATGAGAATTGTCCTTAAAACATAATGAATATACTATATTAGGTGACTTGTGACTATTTATTAACTTTCCAAAGAATACCTCTACATTTCTTTTTGTTCTAACAATTAAGAGTCCTTAAAATTGTTCATAAACACTTTTAAGTTTAATGAGAGACTTTAATAAATTAAGTGATCTTTTCAATGCAAACTGACTATAAACTGTGTTAATTTTTTTTAAGTTTGAAAACTCATATCTCTTATCGATATAAAACATCAAATTTACTTTTTTGATTAACCAGACATTTGGAATATAAATATGAAGAATAAGCAAGTTTAATGGATTTATTTCATATTAAGCAAACCTTTATTATAAATGCTAATTGACAATACAGTATTTCTTATAGCTTAAACATATGTATCTAACTGGTAGCAATTTGACTAAATGTCAATTTTTCATATCTTTGACATTATTTTTATTAACTAATGTTTTAGAATTCAAAATTATATCATTTGGTTTATGTAATTTAAATTGATTTCAACTATGATTAGGGTTATATTGTCCTACTTTTGATTTAGTAAATCAATTTCTAATTTTATGGCAGAAATTCTTTAAACTCAGAATACAAAATTAAATTTTTTTATGAGTAAAAAAAAGCGTTATTACTTTTTTAAACATAATTATTTATAATTTCTTTATTTATTCCAAATAAAGAAATGAAAAAATTGATTTCTCACAAAACTTTGTTCAAAGGAATAGATTTTATTTGAGTTCCTCTCTTTCCATAAAGGATTCATTTAACTATATTATTTAAATTATTAAATACATAGCTTTAATTTTAACTATATTTAAATTTGCTATGACTCAATCTTCTTTATTTATTGAATGCTGCAGGTGTGTAATAATAATCGTCACTTAATTTAATAGAGGAGTATTATTTACTTTTCATATTTCTAGGGAGTTTAAGTCCATTATAAAATATGTTATTTATTTGAATTAACACTACTATCCTTCTATTGCTTTTTAAAAAGAAGGTATTTTTTATGCATTCGATTTCTTTTAGGATGCTTTAAAATTGTTCTTATTTTTGATTCATTCTTTCAATAATTATAAAAATTACATAATGTTATTTTCTTAATGCAGTGCTCTCTCTGCTTTAAAGCAGAGATTATTTTTTAGGTTCCTCATTTTCTTCCTCTGAATCTGTTAACAAACTAACATAGGTTTTATTTAAAAAAATGATTTCAAGAGCCTTTTTTTCAAATTCAATCTGAAACTGATCAAAATAAGAAGGTCTTTCTTCATAAAAATATAAAATACAACCCTTTTAGTAAAA
Source organism: Paramecium biaurelia (assembly GCA_000733385.1). Lineage (NCBI taxonomy): Eukaryota > Ciliophora > Oligohymenophorea > Peniculida > Parameciidae > Paramecium > Paramecium biaurelia. The sequence goes on from JPFL01000001.1 coordinate 566,693, forward strand.
ACTATTATTTAATATTCTATAGTTTTTCATTGAATTCTGAAATTCTCTTCTTCATACCTGAATTCCAATGATTTTTAATTGCATTATCTGTTCTTCCTTCTAAATGCTTAGCTATTTCTGCCCATTTATTACTAATTGCTTTATGATATAGAAATAAAATCCATTCTTCATCAGGATCCCAAGGTTATTTTTTTATTAGTGGATTCAAATGGTTATGCCATCTAGTCATAATATAAAATATGATTATTACCTTTCTCTGCATTATTTTCCAATTCTACCTGGCAATTTGGAAGCAATAAAAGTCCATTTATGAGGACCATACAATTCAACTAACTGCATAACTTATGAATCCTCATAATCAGTCCAAGGTTCTAATGTTTGAAATAGATGAATACTTTTTTTTGTTTTCTCTATTTTCTTTCTCATTTTTATTTTTTTGAATTAAATTATTTAACTGATTAATGATACTACTAAAAATCAAATACATTATATAATCAAAAGATAAAAAATAGACTAAGTAATAGTTAGTTTTATTTTAAATTTAGCATTTTCTGAGAGAATTTAAAGTTACACCATTTTATCCTACTTGTTTATAATATTTAAATAAGATATTAAGAAAGAAATTCTAATTTTGCTGTGAATTGCTTTAAAATTGGGAAAACAATTTTGATTTCATGGGTTATTGTTTCATCAATATGACATGGATCTAAATCATATTTATGAATACCATAGATTTCAAGACCCACAATGTTAAGAGTATTTCTTATACCGCAACCCCAACACCACATTACAATAGCATATCAAATAATTTCCTATAATTAATTGAAAATCTATAAGTGAAAATAGTTTATTTAGATTTATAAACATTTAAATACCATTCCATTTTTATAAGACTCATTTTAAACAGAATCTTGAGAAATCAAATAACATGCTATAGCAGTTTACAATTACATGTTGAATTTGGATAATATTCTAATTTTTCTGTGTATTTTTAACTCGTGCATTATATTAGAATAAATTGTTATTATTTTAAATTATAAAAAAAAAGAAATATATAAATGTCAGATCCTTCATATCTATCAATTAATTCAAAGGAATATATAATAAAAGGAAAATTAGGATAAGGTTCATTTGGTAAGGTTTATAAAGCTGAGCAATTCTGTTCCAAAAAAATAGTAGCAATTAAAGTTCAAAATACGATCAGTTAATCAGAGAAGAATTTATTATAAACCTTTATAGGCAGGAATTTCAAAAATCTTGTCAACATTTACGATTATTCAGAATAAAACAATTTAATATTTATAGTGATGGAATATTGTTCTCATTCACTTTATGATTAAATTCAAAAATAAAAAATTGATCCAAAAGATATTAGATATGTATTGATATAAATAACTAATGGCATACATGAGCTCCATAAGGAAGGTTTGGCTCATAGAGATCTCAAACCTGAAAACATACTAGTTTGTCAATTAGAAGATCATGGTAAGATTCAAGAAATTTATAAATTATGTGATTTTGGCACTTCGAAAAATTAGGACAGATTAATAACGCAATGTGTTGGAACTCCGTATTATTTAGCTCCAGAGTAGATAAACAAATAAAAGTATGATTAAAGTGTAGATATTTGGGCATTAGGAGCAGTCATGTATGAATTGTTTACGAATGTTCCTCTTTTTCCAGGTATCTCATTTATTTATCATTTAAGGTCAGACAATTAACTAAATTTATAATTAAATTTTAAATCTTGATATAAACTCAAAAATTGATGGTCTCAAATATCTAGAGATTAAATATAAGAATTTACTTAAGAAAATGCTTAATAGAGACCCAAAAGAGAGAATTAATATAGAGTTGATATAAAAGATAATTTATGAAAGATGTTCATAGAGTGTGGATAGAAAAAAATAAGTTATTCAAGACAATTTCTAGATTTAAGATACATAGAATTTGGTTCTAAGACAACCTAATTAAATCTAATCTTCATTTAATCAAAACAAAAAGCCTCCACTTCATATAAATATGCCCCTTAAATAATAATCTTAAATTTAATGTAATAATAACTAACTATTGAAAAAATTTCCAGATTAAAACCAAAATTAGTCATTTTTTAAATTTAACCCAAATCCTTAATCATAGAACTATCAATAGATTTAAACTTAATCAAAAATTCAATTTAGCATTTAAAAGTAATCATAACGTAATTCTGCACCAGACTTAATTTAAAACATTTAAAATACAGGAAAATGATAAATTTATAAATGATATTATTTTTCTATATAAACTTATTGATCTTTGAGAATAAATTTAAATCATGAGATAATGAATTATAGATTCCACCATCTTGTACAATTTCAGGATTTGTGATTTCATAAACTAACAATGTCGTAAACTTTTTACACACTTTCTCATAATGCTATTTATTGTAAAATATTTAAAAATTGTTTTTCTATTTCTATAAGACATTTTTTATATGAATCATCAGAGTAATTAACTATTCTATTGAACTCTTCTATGGGAAATCATATAAAAATTTGTGTAATATTTTTTTATTCTTTTCATAATTTATTTATATTCAATATTTTCATTATAATATTAATATTCGTTTTTAATGAGAGTAACTTCATTATTGTTTATTCTTCTAATAAACATAGTTATTTGCACTAAATCAATATATGAAATATCATAGATGGAATATGGAAAAACAGTGCTGTAAACAATCTAATTAACTTTGAATGAGGAACCAGCATCATTTGGACAGACAATAGATTTACTGTAAGAATTAAAAAAGGGAATTCAAAATGATTAAGATGAAGATACAGGACTTTTATCTGAAAGATTGGAAACTTGTGAAACACACATTTATTAAAATACATAAACAATTTTAGATTCATAAACTAAATTGGCATAAGCATAAGAATAAGTTAGTCCACTGGAATAAAAATTACTTGATAAAAGACATTAAGCAGAAGATAAAGAAGGTGAGGAATAGAGAAACTATGATAGAATTAATAAGTTGATTTAATAAAGATAAGATTCTAGGTAATAATTTGAAAGCAAAAGAGATGAATTAACATCTATTGTTGGAGCATTGAGTGAAGCTAAAAAGATAATTGCTTAAATTAAGACAGATTCAACTGCTTTAATTTAATTGAAAAATCATAAGGAAAATATCTGTAATTATTGAGAAAGTAACATTAGTAAATTAAATTTAAAAGTCATCAATGTTTTATACTTTGATTCATTCAACCCTTTCTTTAATTCAATAAGGAACAAGTTAAGAGAAAGTTATTAAAATTATTGATGATTTAATTGATGAAGTTTATTAAGTTTAGAAATTAGAAATGATTGCTGATGATCAAAGAGAAGCAGACTTTATTAAGACTAAGTAAACTAAATATTAAAATTAGGATTCGTTTTGAATTTGCAAATACTCGATTGAGCACTAAAATTGCTGAATTAAGAGCTGATGTGCAATAATTATAATAATAATTATTAGAATTAAAAAACAATATTACAATTTATTAAGACTTAGTCAATCTTAAAACCAAAGAAAATGCAGATTGGCAACAATCTTGCAATGATGCATAAAATAGTCATAATGGTTTGACTGATTACAGAAACTAATAAATTATAATTATTGATGAGTGTATTTCATTATTATAAGGACATGACCCAGAAATAACTTAATTCATTTAGAAATTTAATTGAGAAATATTAATTATTGATAAAGATGTTAAAACAACATCTAAAAATTTATTAATCTCTATAAGGAAATTCTTCTGAGTTTTTGTCTATATCCATTTTTAGTAAAATATCAAATTTATTATATAATAATACATATGAACTTTATGAATACTCATTCACAATTTAACTTTTCAAGAAAATCCATGCCTAGACCATTGATATCTCGACAGCTGACAAGGGAAAAGAGTTAACCAAACTTTAATCCAAATACTCCATCAGTAAGTTACTAATTAGAATGATTTAGACCAAATTTCGTATCTCCAATATGAATTAACAAATGAATCGAGAGAAAATTTAAAAAGCTAATGGCAATTATTTTAGTTAACATGATGATACAAGTGGAAGCACCAAGATGTCAAAAGCACATACTTAATCTCTATTGAAAAAGCATGAAATAGAATTTAAGTAGTCTTTATTTAATCAAGAAGACAGAGAAGAAGAACTATAATTTATATTATTATGTTAAACACTTGAAAAGCTTTTGTGATTAATTAATATGAAATGATACAATATTTCTGTTTTATTAGCTTTTTTTATAATAAATAATAATAAATATATATGTAACGATAATACGATTATACATACTCTCCATCCAAGTCATCGAATACCATAGATGATATGGAATAAAGGCTTAATGCTGTTATTAATGCAAATGAAAAATTGGTACTTTATTATAACTAAGATTTCTTTATAGACTTTACTGTTAAAAGAAAAGATTTAAGAGAATGATTAGATGAAGGAAAATATTGATATACTTTATAATAATAATCAAGAATTATCTGAAATCAATATATAGTTGTGTGAATAAATTAAAAGGTGTAAAAATTAGAAATGTTTCTCACTACATCAGAAAAACCACAATGAAATGGAAAGAGAACTCTAATAACTAAAGGAAATTATAGTTTAAAAGGATAGAGAACTAGCAAATTATTAGCAGCACTTTGAAGAGGAGTTGCAAATAGAAATCACCTAAAGGGATTATGTAAATAATAAAAATAACGTATTAGATTGATAAAATCAAAGGTTTGGAAGATCAAAATTAATAATTAATCCATGAATTGGACTTGGTGACAAAAAAGTTAATAGAGAGTCAAAGAGGATCATTAACTAACTACGATAATAATTACTAAGCACATTAATACGAATAAATTATTGAGGATTAACAATAGAAAATTGAATAAATGACTAAGTTTCTAAATCAGAAGGATGAAGAGTTGTCATAAAATCATAATCAATAGTTCTTGCTTCAAATAGAATAATTGTAAGTAGAGAAGTTAAACTAATCATTGTAATTGGAAGAATACAAAAATAAAATCAACAAACTATAGTAAGAATTAGAAGAAAGGAATAGCATAATTGATCAATTGAAAAAAAATTATAGTCTTAATTCATCTAAAAACGAAATTATACAAAAATAAAATATGCTTTAGAATAAACCATAATATATTAAAATTGATTAAAATGTTTTAGAATTAAGTGACGATATTGAAACAACTATTAAGAGAAGAACAAATTTTGATTATTAAACTGGAAAATAAATTTCATCAGGAAGGGGATTTCTTGAACAAAAAAGTCCACGATCTTAAATTTCAGATTAAGATTCCTATTTATATTTATATGAAAAATTATAGTAAGATTTGTAAATCAAAGAGAAATAATATAATGATCTTATGAATAAAAAATAAATAATAGACAATGAAAATGATAGACTAATGAATTTAATCAAGGAATTAGAATATTCAATAAAAGAAAAACAATTATTAATTGAACATTAAGATAATGAAATTAAATCTCATCAAAGAAATATTAGAAAAAAAGAATCTGAACATAAGAAAAATATAATTTAACAACAAGATGATATTTAAATTTATGAAGATAAATTAAATACTCTTGAAAGTCTTAGAAATGAAGAACTCAAAATCTACGAATAATCAATTTCTTCAATTCAAAATTAATTGAAGTAAAAAGAATTAGAATTGAAAAAATTGTAGGATTAAGTTAAAGATAAACATAAATTGCAAACAAATATATAATCTCTCATTTAAGAAAATAAAGAAATATAATAAAATCTATAATAAAAAGATTAAAAGGAAGAAGATTTAAAGGTAAAAATTGCTTAGCTTTAATAATAACTCAAAACAAAGGAGTTAGAAAATAAAAGTTTAAGGGAAAAGAGTTAAAATTAAAATAAAATTTATGACTTAGAGAGTTAGATTATTTAGCTAAGATTAGATTTGGAACAAAATTTAATTAATACTCAAGTTTAAACTGAAATCATTTAATAAAATGAATAATAAATGAAATTGAAAGAATTTCAAATTAATAAATTATAAGATTAATTAAAAGATGCTACCAACAAATAAAAAGAATAAATAACAGAAAGAGAACTTGAAAATCAAAGAAATTATTAATAAATTGATGAACAAAATGATTTATTAAGAAATTAAGAGTATGAAATAAAGAAATTACAAAATTTAATCTCTTCAAGACCCTTAGAAAAAACTTTGAATATATAATCCGAAAATTTAGTCTTAAAAGAATAAATGGATGATTTGTTAAATTAATAGGCAAAATTAGAATAGAAAGTAATAATATTAGAAACTTAGTTGAAAGGAAAAGATCAAGAAATTATTATCACAAGTTAAAAGTAGATTTTATCAAATGCAGAATTGTAAACTAACATGAAAAAGTAAGAGGCAAATCTTAATGATAAGTTAATTGAAAAAGAATAATAAATCTAGAAATTAATAAATGAAATCTAATCATTAAAATAAGAGAATGAATAGCTACTTTAGAAAACAAACAATTTCTCTCATAAAATTTAAAATCTTGAGTCTAAACAAGCTGATTTAGAATAAAAGGAATAATAAGAATTGGAGTCTCATAGATAAGAAATATAAAAGAAAATTGACTAAATTCCGTTAAGTGATGATGGCACTACTTTGAGTGAATTAAATTCATATAGGATGGATGAGTTAAAAACTTTTGCCTCTTAATTGGAATCATAGAATAAATAAGATTTAATATAAACAATATTAGATTAAAAAATTGAATTGATTTAGATGAATGATTAATTCAACAATTAAGTTCAAATAATTGAAGAATTAAAATCAAAAGTCAAATTTAATGAAGAAGAAATTAAAGATCATAAAGAACTTGTAGAATCTAAAGAAAAATAATTAACTGAATTAGACAGTTATAAATAATCGATAACATAACTTGAAAATTAATTAAAGGCTAAAGAATAAAATCTAAAGAAATTATAGGAAGATAATAAAGAATTATAATAATAGAAATAATTTGCAGTTTAATAGAAAAAATAAAATGAATCCTAATAATAGGAATCCAAAAAACTTTAAGATACTATCATAAATTATGAGTAGTAAATGAAGGTGAAAGATGAGAATTTAAAAAAATTGTAAGATTAACTTAGAGAATTAAACAAGAAAAATGAATAATTTTCAAAAGATTCAAATTAAAATAAAGTGTTAAAAGAAGAAATTGAAAAACTTAAGAGTTCTCTTAATTAGAAGGAAGAAGAACAAAAGAATTTATTGAATTAAATTAGTAATCAGAAGAAATAAGAAGATCAAATTAAAAAATTACAGTAACAAATTGAAAGAGAAACAAAAACAAAAAAAGAAGAAATTGAAAAACTATAGAATGAACTAAATTAATCAAATTAAGAGTTTAAGCAAACTTAATAATTAAATTAAAATTTAAAAAAATTAGAGGATTAAGTTAAGAAGGTTTAATAACAATTAGACTCATAAACTGAGAAAAATAAAAAATAATAATAAGATTTTGAAAAGAAAGAATAGGATTTAAAAAAACAACTAAAGGAGAAAATCGATTCATATTCGCAAATTGAATAAAATTATCTTTCCAAGGATTAGTAAATATAAAAGCTTGATAAATAAATAGAAGAATTTTAGAAGAAAGATGCAATGTTTTAAAAGCAAGGCAAAATTGTAAAAGAGTTATAAGATTAGTTAAAATAAGCAGAAAAAAATAATATCGAATTATAAAGGGAAAAAGAGAATAAAGAGGCTGGAATAAATGATTAAAAAGCTAATTTAGAATAAGAAATTAAAGATTTAAAAGAGTAGATAACTAAGTTATAAAAATTAAATGGTGAACTTGTTATTTATGAAAATATCATTTAAGTAGATGTGCGTAAAATGTCAGAATTATAGAAGAAGATAGAATGTTTAGAAAATTATAATTCATAACAAGGTTCAAGATAAAATATAGAAACTAAAAGCTAAGGAGTTACTCCTAGAAAATAAATTAGAGGAAGTTCAGTTATGAAATAAAATGATGATTAGATTTCATAGATGTCACTTGAATAATTGCAATTGCATGCTAAAAAATTAGAGTTAATAATAAAAGAAGCAGGATTAAGTAATAAAATAAACTGAATTATATAAATATTTTATAACATAAGTATGTTTCCATTATCAATTTTTCATTTTATCAACAAATTACTTAATTTTGTCAAGGGCACTTTGAGGTATTTCAGTTTCAAATTCAGCTAATGGGACTGTAATTGTTTCTCTATTTGGATAAGTTAACATCTTGATTTTATAAATAAGAAATTCTTTTATTATATCATTAGCAACAGAAATATTATATTTAGATATAGTAGGTTCAATGCTAATATTCATAGAAGGTTCTCCAACAAATGAAACCCAGCTACGGCCAATAAAATTTGGTGTATAACACAACCTTAAACGGCCATTTAAAGATGTTAATTTAACCTTAATACTAACAGGTAAATGCTTTTTAGCCCAACTTATAGTAACAAAGGTTTCTAACTCAATATAGAAGAAACCTCTAAATGATAGTTCTAAATCAAATATACAAGAATCAGTGTTTTTTTGTGGAATAAATTGCAAAACCTCTGGTGGTTCTCCTCCTATGTCTATAAATGTTACATAAATTTCATCTAACTAGGATGGTCTCTTCTTATTCAAGGATCTGTATAATTCAGTCATAAATTTCTATCTGAAATAGATAGATTTAGTCCATTATAAAAATAATACTCTTATTAATTATTTTAGTACAAATGTCTCCTTCATTGAATTTATTGTTTCATTAGGTTACTTAGTCAGTTAACTATTAGATCTTGAACTAGTTTTTGGAATAATTATTGTATTAAGTAAACCTTAAGTTGGATTAATTTAAATATCTTTAGGAATGAATGATATGTTGGCTTGATTATCAAGTAGACTTTTGACTATTTAATCCTATTATTGATACATTTGATCAACTAAGAATATTTTAGATAATTATTACATTCATCAATCATTTTCATAGTATGATTAACTACACACTTTGAAAGAGTGGCAAAAGATAAAATAAATTGGAATTTAGTTTTGGAGATAATTTCTAAATGTTGATCGATATAATGTTTATATTTATTTTCATATTATTTGAGTTTATTTTTTAACTATTCTGCTTCTTATTGATATTAGTGATAATTTTATTTAAATTATTATTTCATCCTTTAATAATCTGTAAATCCGTCTACTTTGACAGGATTAAATTTTTCGGAATCCTTCAAAATGCAATTGAATAAATATGTGATATTATTAATCCTCTCCTTAACTGATACTTAAGTTTCTTTATATTCTTTATAGAGTTTAGTTCGATCTTCAACAAAATTGTTTGTAATCTATTTTATTTATGCAAATAGATTTTAATAAAATAATTTATCTTTTGGAAAACTCTTTGTAAATAAATCAGTTATCCAAATATCCTTTAGTTAAATTAAATGTATTTTGATTTCATCTGATGTGATTTTCTTTATAACTTCTCCAATTTCTACAAAAAAGTCTAAGCATTCTCCATCATACTTTTCAAATTAATGAATTTGATCTTCATAAAATTTGAATTTTTTTATCAATTCTTAAAGTTCTTCCTTATCATTTCTCATTAATCTAGGAGGGTCTATTTCATCTAATGATACAGTTTACGATTATCGATGTAATAATTAAGTAGGAGCATTAGTTTAACTCTAACTCAAATATGAATCAGTTGAAGCATGTTATAATTTTAATATACTTTTAAATGACTTAAGATATTACTCATAATTATCATAATGGGTTTATAAAAGTGATCTAATGACTGTTTGATACATTACAATGAATTATCTATCCCAATTATCTTTAAATTCATTTAATTATTAATTTGTTTTAGTGATTGCCACTTGTAATTCTTTTAATTCATATTTAGAACTTTATAATTTATGTTATATTGTAGATAATTATTAGGTAGACAACTTAATAGACATTTCCATTTTTATTAGTTTTTCTGGATTAGTTTTATTTTTTTTTAGTTCTCTATACTAAGAATTATTAGATTCTAAATCTTTTTCTAGTAGTTATTTTTATCCTTCATAATTTTAATTTTTGCGAAACACTTCATCATATTGAGATTATGTTTGATTTTTTATTTTCTTTATATTTTTATATTCATCAAGATAAGTTTTTTAAATTGATTGAATTTGAGGTTATGCTACTTTGAGAATTTAATATCGTTATTATTAGAATATTTAATTGAGTTATTTAATTTACAATTTTATATTATTCCAATGAGGTACTATAATGTTTCTGCCTTAAATTTATATAAATGAATTTATCAATTATTATTATTCATTACTCATTTCTTAAAATAATATTTTATGTTGTTAAGATGTATCGATTTAATCTAAAATAGATAAGGATTCCTTTTTGGCCAATTTACTTAATAGAGAAGCTTAATTCTAAAGTTCAAAACTCTTTTCTAGATTTGAATAATATGTTAAAAGAGAATCTGTTAGATTAGTCACACATTAATATTTTTAGAGTAATCCTTTCCTATCTAATTTAATGAGAGGTAGTTTTTGTGAACCAAAATAATTCTTAATTTAATTTAAATAGATATCTGCTTGTTGTTATATTCGACTCTTTTATGCTGCAGGGAGATCATCAGTTTACTCAGTTTATTCAATGATATCAACTTGGCTAGGTTCATAAGCACTCAGTGATAGGGAAGAATCATTGAGTTTATCAGAGTCATCAGGTATATATGATTGAAAATTAGTTGAATGATTGATCATAGTAGCTATTTATTTGAATCCTATTGTCAATTTAGAGTTGTTAATTCTTTTCAAAGTGCGATAACGTAATATCCAAAAGAAAATGAGTATTTCAATGTAAATTGTATAGAGGGTTCCATATAAAAAATAAATGTAGTTGGTTTTGTCTAATAGTGGAATTAAGAAGGCAATTGATATTATCAATAATGCAGTAATTAATTTCATTATTTTATATATGTCAATTAAATAAAAACTATATTAAACTTGGCATAGATTCTTATAAACAAATTTTAATAGTTATTTAAGAAGTGCTCCTACACCAGGGAAATAAAGATTGTATAAACATGTTGATATTTAAAATGAATTCGATAAATTTGAAAAGAGAGAAGAAAGTAGAGATTGTAATTAATTGAATATAAGAATAAATTGAAAAAAAGAGTATTAGAAAAAGAAATTGCATTAATAAAATAATTTGAATCAAGTTAAATTGATTATGTTTCTACTAATGCATCCCTTGAAAACAATAAAATAAATAAAGATATCACAATGGATGAATAAAGAAGACAATCCCTTATTAAGGAATTGGAGGAGATTAATAATTAATTGACATAGATTGATAAAGAAAAAGAAGAATTAAAGATTTTAGAAAATGATATTGCAGTATTAGAACCTAATATGGTAATTTTAAGAGGTATTGAGAAAAAAACTGTATTAACCATGATTAATTATATTGAATTTCAACATAGACATATTTCAGGTTTGGTTTTGAATCCTGAAACAATGAAAAATATTGAGACTGTTCATTATCATGTTATGAATAATCTACCAATTCAAAGAGAGAAACTTTATGAAGTTGTTCCAGAATTATTTTAAGAAGAAATAGGAGAATTGGATGAACATAAATAAAAATTAATTTAAGAGAATAGACCTACTTTAGATGTATAAGAGACTAGTGTTATCTAAATTATAGAAAAAAGTCGAATACCTGAATCTGATGATCCTATAGTCACTTTATTGAATGAATAAAGAGAAATGATGATGTTTGTTTATAATAAATGTGTTCTTTTTTGTAATAAGTATGATGATTGGATAGAAATGGTAAATATAAAATTAAATATATTAGAAATTGAAATAAGGATTTCCAGATATCGATGCTATTATTGAAAATTTGTTATTGAGAAAAGATTTGAGTGGAATAGATCTTGAGGTATATGAAGGATATAAAGAATTAGAAAAAATAAATGATGATTATCATGATCTTTTAGAATTGAATAAAATTAAAATTAGGAAAGAATAAAACAAATTAGAAATGCCTCCTTTTGTTGAATCTCATGAATTATTAAGAAAAGTATGGACTGAAAAATGGGAAGCTCATATTAAGAATTCTCTTGATTTTTCTTAATCAATTTTAATTCCTCATAATACTTATGAATCTAAATTAGATTAAGTATTGGCTGATTACAAAAAGAATGATATTTAAGAGTTAATTGAATAATGTATTGATATTAATTAAATAAATATAGCTAATCAAGCTCTCAAAGAGAAAATAGGTGGAGATTAACCAGTTCAATATTATGATAGAAAAGACAAGGATTTAAATTTAGTCAAATAAATATAAATCTTAGGGGATGTTATGCATTAAATTCCATCTCATGAAGAAGAATTAAAAGAATTATAAAAGAAAGCTTAATAGTTTGAAAAATTATAAATTGATGATAAAACCTAGATATATAAAAGTGAAGAAGGAAGAATTTTATTAACAGAACTTCCTAAAGTATTACATTTAAACAATAAAGATCCAAAATTAGTAATTTTAATTAATAATCTTTTTAGTATAATTTATTATTTTGGGCTGAACACTTTAATATTGAACCTTAAAAATTGAGAAATATCTTTAATTTTATTCATTACCCAATTCTAGATTAATAAAATAAAGAAGAGAAATAAAAGATTTTAAAATTTATATATTAATGAATAAGACAACACATAAAATTCAACGAATATATTTTGAAATTTCCCTTAAAAATAATTCTCTCAGTCTTGGAATTTGTAACTCTCCTTCTTATTCAAAATCTAAAATGATTGGTCCTATTAATTAAAATTTTATTTATACCTGGAGCAACTATTTCCTTCTTTTTATCTCTTACCTTCTAAAGCATAGGATGCTCGATAGCTTGATCAAGAGTAATTCTTAACTTTGGACTAAATTATAAACATTTATCTAGGAAATCCAAAGCATCAGGAGGAGCACCAGGGAAAATTTCAACAAAGGCCACTTTAGGTTTCTTAGGGAAACTCTTCAAATATTCTATGGCTTTTTTATCAGTCACATAATCCATATCTCTAAATAATATTAAAATAAAAATAACTTTTCTCCAGGAGTTCCCAGAACTGAAAAAATGACTGTCAATTAATCGGTATTAGAATATGGAAATCCACCCTTTTTTGCAATTGCACTTCTTTCTGGACTTAAAGGAAAACAACTTGTTCCTGGAAATAGAGGAGCTCTATCTAAAAATGTGGGTGCATTTTCTTTCATCATATTTAATAATTCTGCAAAGATACAACCTATAGACCAAACATCAATTGCTGCAGTATAATCTTTCTCTAATAAAATAACTTCAGGGGCTCTGTACCAACGAGTTACAACATGGCCTGTTAATTCTCTCTTAACAGCTTTTGCATTCAATTTATTTTATTTTTAAAGCATTCTAGGACCTTTTTTATCATCTTTCTTTTTAGGTTCCTCTTATTATCTAGCTAATTCTTCTTCTAATGCTTAATCAGTTGCATCGATTCCTAGTATGAAATTTATTTTACCTTGCACACTTCTAGCCAATCCAAAATCACATATTTTAACAGTACAATCTTCATTCAAAAGTACATTAGCTGGTTTTAGATCTCTATGTAATACTTTGGCTGAATGTAAATATTTAAGACCAACACATATATTGTAAATAATAGTTTAAATATGTAAAAACTACAAGTGTATTGGTGATTTGAATAATTTTTTTAGGTCACTCTTTTTTAAAATATAAAAATTTACTTGTGCATATTCCATCACAACATAAATAGTGTCAAATTTAGGATCAGAAGGTTCTAAAATCTCAATAATCGATATCAGGTTTTAATGTTTTAATTCTCTTAGAATAGTGATTTCTCTTAGAATCCTTTTACAATCAATCTCATCATCAAATATACCAGTTAATCTAGAATTATAAAAACTTTAGAAAAACCTTTTAATTGCCACCTTCTTGTTAGTCGATTTTTATAAGGCTTCTACTACTTGGCCATAAGATCCAGAACCTATTTACTTTATAATTTCATAATCATCTCCAACTTGCCAATCTGAAAAGTTTTTGGGAAGAGTAGACAATTTCTAAAGTTTCTGACCTTCCTGCATTCCTCAAGTTTTTAAAAAAATAAAATAATTTAATGATTCATTGCATAAAAATTATGTAATTTAATAACTTAATTAAAGATTTATATAAATGATTATACTTAATTGTTTATTATATTTTTTACATCTATCTTCTTTTAATAAATAAATATACATCAATAAAGAACTGTTTTAACTTGTTTCTTATTTATTTATATTAAATCAATTAAGTATTAATTATGTTAAGTGACCAATAAATTTTATAAATAGTCTTAGCAGCTGACAGTGTAATACTACACTTTTAATTTTACATCACAAATGAGATATTATACATAATAATAGGTTTATCATCAGCATTTTTTCATGCCATATTATTTATTATTGAATAAATGACAAGAAATTAGTTATTAAAGATGTCGTGCAATATACTTAAACTAGCATAAATAGTTATTGTTTCCTAAATGTTGTATTAATCTTGGATGATTTATGTAGGAATTCAAATAGTTTGCATAATAAAATTTAACTAGAAACTAACAAGAATAATGATATTCACTTTATTTTGCATTCATTCAGCATCACTTACTTTTGCAGATATGAATTATTTAGCAACTGGAATAGTTAGAAATTGCCTATGTTACATTTTGCTATTATGTTTATTTAAAAAACAAAATTATACAATCGATTAAATGGAAGAGATAATAAAGTAATTAACTTCAGACATTTTTGTTTTTCTTGATCATAATTTTAATCCAGAAAACGAATAAGAGAATTTTCAGACCATTATGAATGAACATGTTTTGAGAGGTGGAGATGAAAGAAGTGATCGTATAATAACAAATAGGGAGTAGAATACAATTGGTATTTAGCCAAAATTGATAGATGAAAAGAATACTTTTGAATTCAAAGCAATTTTC
Organism: Paramecium biaurelia; assembly: GCA_000733385.1. NCBI lineage: Eukaryota > Ciliophora > Oligohymenophorea > Peniculida > Parameciidae > Paramecium > Paramecium biaurelia. Next base: position 581,814 of record JPFL01000001.1, read on the forward strand.
CAACATTTAAAAACCACTAAAAATAATTGGTAAGATTAGATATATGAAACATAATCTGATTATTTTATAATAGTTAAGAAAATATTTTTTAATCAAAACATCTGTTAATCCAATTTAATTAAATGTTTAACTACATAGTAAGATTATTTTTTTGTTCTTCAAAAAAAGTTAAAACCAATTTTATAAAAGAAACAACCTTAAGAGAATAATACAAATAATACAAAAGAAAATATGAAAATTTTAAGTAAAGTTTCACATGATATGAGAACTCCTCTAAATGCAATTATAAATATGTAGTTATGTTTAAAAGATTAAATTGATGAAACTTTAGCTGAGAGATATTTAAAACCATCTCTTAATTCTTGTAGATTACTTTTGAATTTAGTTAATGACATATTAGATTAAGCATAACTTTAAAATAGGAAAATTCGTTTAGTATTTAAAAAGTTTAATTTGAAAAAGTTAATCAATAAAACAATATCAATTTTTGATATATAAAAAGAGAAAAAAGAATTAACCATTTTATTAAATTATGAGGTTAATGTACCTGAGTTAATTAATAGTGACAAAAATAGAATTAGATAAGTAATTATGAATCTACTTAGTAATGCTGTCAAATATTCTATGGCAAAAGGGAAAATTTAAATAACCTGTGAATTTATGATGAAACTCTAAACTTTTAAAATCTCAGTAAGTGATACTGGATTAGGAATAAAACCTGAAAATTTAGATAAGTTATTTTAAGAATTTGCAAGAGTTGAAGATAAGGAAAATCTAGATAAAAATCCAAATGGAATAGGCTTAGGGTTATTAATAAGTAATGAATTATCAAGACTATTATCTTCTAATAATTAAGGAATTTCTGTATAATCCTAGTATGAGAAAGGAGCAACATTTTCATTCCAAATCTTAAATCAAAAAGTTCCTGATGAAGATCTTTCTGATTCATAAGTATCAGATGGTGCGGTATAGGAAGTAAGCAATTTGCCAGAATCACATTTTTTCTAGTAATAGAGTTGTAGTTTCAAATCCAAAGATTTTACTATGCCAATGATTAAACAGTTATCATTTGATAGTTAATAAGTTATACCTGCAAATAATAATAATTAATCAATTAAGAAATACAATTTGAGAGTGAATTCATCAAATTTATTATCATCAAATCGATTACTCCCATTTAATGTGGAATGTGAAAAGTCTTACTAAAGAAAATCCACTAGTCAATCAAATTAAATTATTGAATAAACAAATAATTGGTTAGATTAAACATCTAAATAGCCTCCTGTATTAATTGTAGATGATAATGAATTTAATATTATTGTCTTATAATACATTTTGGAGTAATTGTATTTAACTTGTGATTCTGCTATTTCAGGATCAATAGCATTAAAAAAATGTAAGGAACGAGCTTTTAGTTAATATAAACTAATATTTTTGGATATTGAAATGCCTGAAATGGATGGATTAGAGACAGCTAAGAAACTTTTAGAATTCGACTCAGGTCTTAAGATTATTGCTTGCACTGGGAATCGATAAACATAAACATAATTGGAAACCTACAAATAAGTAGGAATGTTGGGAGCCATAGAGAAACCGGTAACAAAAACTAATTTAAAAGAGCTTCTTCTTAATCTAAATGCCTAGAGAAACGATGCATAATTTACTCATTACTTTTGATAATTAGTCATTATAAAATAATCATTATATATATATATATTATTATAATCAAAATTCATAAGATAACCTTTAATCAGTTATTAATTTATTATAAGGCAAGGAATATAGAACTATTCTAATACCTTTATTTAAAGAAGATATTTCAAATGTTTATAATACAAGGAAGCTTATATTTTTTTTGTCAGGATGTTTAAATCAACATCTTTTACCAGGTCAAACAATTACCAATTTTATCTCAATATAAACTCAAAACGATGGAATAACTTTTATAAATTTGAAGGCGGATTTATTTTTATCTCATTTCAAGTTACCCATAAACAAATCCACATTATTGTATAATTTTTCACTATATCTATTATTTATAAAAAATATCCTTCTATTTACCAATATTTAGAGATCTAAATATTCATTTTTATTTTAGGTTGGAATGCAACCTCAATAGTGTATTATAATTAGTAATATCCTAAAAATAATATGATTAATCTTTATTTAATTAATTTAAATAAAAACATAAAGAGTTAAGCACATACTCTATTAGTGATTAATAAATTAGATGAATATAAAACTAAAAATTCCTTTATAGGTTCAAATAGGTTGATAATTAACAATATTACCCAATTAATTAATTGTTTTTGACTTAAGGAATATTTATTGACAATTGATAAACTTGGCAATTTAAACTATTATAAATTAGCGATTCAAAATGAAGGGTGAAAATTCAATCGAATTTTAATTTTAAAAGTTTAATTAATAGTAAATGTTTAATAAATATTTTTATATTAACTGACATTAAAATAAAAACGGGTTATAACAAAAACCGAAATAACTTTTAATTATTTTTATGAACAAAATTTTATTATTCTTACTACTTGTTAGTGTATGTCTCTGTTCATAGGGTACATTTTATTATGTATTTAAGAAACTCCAATATTACTCGAAAATGGAGTAAGTTTGACTAATCTAAATAAATTAATGACTTTGGACTTTAACAAATTTAACTGCTAGACTAATTTATTGTAAGTGAGCCATTAATTAAAAATGTGGGCTGAACTATACTAAGATGAGAAAGTTATACATCATGAAATTCGATTATTGAGTACAGCTCATAAAATACTTAATTAATAGAGGTTTAATAGATTGAGAAATACAAGTAAAATTAAAGTAATTTTAGACACTGTGCACAGAGCCAAAAGAATACTAGCTGCCTTAAGACACAACACAAATAAGAAATAACACACAATATATTAATAATGGAGAGTGAATGAGATCGACTAATTAAAACATTCTATTTAATTGTTATAAACAGCATCAAGTAGGAATATAAGTGAAATTTATAGCTGAGGATGAAGGTAAAAAATGTTGCGATAGAATTGAGTAATTAATAAACAAATATTTGGAATAGAGAAAACATATAGCTAAATAATGTGGAAATGCTGATGTAAATTAAATTTATAAATTTAGGTTACCATAAATATTATTAATGATGCTTAAGGCAAAATTTAGATTATTAATTAAAAATGTCATGAAAATGATCCTGATGTAAAAATAAATAGAGCTGATACATTTGATAAAGTTATTGTTGGATAATCATAATAATAAAAGAAGGAAGAACAAATTGTTGTTACTGAATAAAAATAAGAATAGGTTGTTGAAGAACATCATGAATAGTAGGTTGTTGAAGAACATCATGAATAATAAGTAGTTGAAGTGCATAAAGAATAGCAAGTAGTTGAAGAGCATAAAGAATAATAAGTAGTTGAATAACATTAAGAATAATAAGTAGTTGAAGAGCATAAAGAATAGAAAGTAGTTGAGCAACCTCAAGAATAGAAAGTAGTTGAGCAACCTCAAGAATAAAAAGTTATCGAAGTACGTCAAGAATAAAAAGTTATCCCAGATTGTTGTTAATAAAAAGTTGTCTGTGAAAATCATTAATAACAAGTTGTTGAAGAACATCATGAATAAACTGAAACAGTGACAGAGGAAACAGTTGAAGAAGAAGTAGTAGAAGAAACTGTCATTGAGGAAACAGTTACTAAGACTAGTTCAACTAAAATTTTGGATATACCAGAAGGTGATGATGAACCCGTAGAAGGATAATTGGTTTAAGCTTAAGGTGTAGGAGCAAGTGGAGAAGGAGGTAGAACATGATTAAGTTATGATTAAGTTAATATTAACAAATATATATATATTAAATAATCTTGTAATACTTAATGAGGAATCTTAATAATTAAATTAATATAGAATATGTCATTGGAAGATAAATAATAATTTTTAGTTGATGAAATCATCAATAAGGCATATGATAGTGAGGATTTTACAAAATATATGGATAGAAAGAAAGAGAATGGAGGATAAGATTTAGAGATCTGGTAGATGGATGAATTAAGATAAGCTGTCTTAGATTATCAAAAAATGAAGAATGCAATGATGTAAATTGTTGATGATGATGTTGGATTTAAGAAGAAGATTGATTGTTAAAAAATAATTGGCACAGAAATAGGAAACACAATTAATGTGTAAATTACAATTGATTAGTATAAAATATATAAATACTAGCTTTGATAAAAAGGATACAGGATTTTTCAGTCTTAGTAAATCATATGTAAACTATAGAATTGTTACATAACCATTCTAATGGGCAGTTACTAGAAGATATTCAGATTTTGAATGGTTAAGAGAAATCTTAACAAAATAATATCCTGGATTGTTTGTACCTCCTATTGCTAATAAAACTCCAACTAGATAATTCAGTGATGCTTACTTAGTTAAAAGAATGAAATTCTTAGAAGTAATTATTTAATTCCTAAAATTATTAGAAATTCTTAAATCATATACTTAATTCAACAATTCTAAAGAATGATAAATACTTTTGTGAATTCTTAAGAATGCAAGATGAAAAAGAATTTAAATCCCTTTAAACTGCCTCAGAGAAAGTTCAAAAAACTACAAAATTAGATAAAGTTATTAGTGAAACAGGATAAATTGAAGTAGCTTTCAATCCTTAAACTGATAATTATATCAGAGCAGCTGGAAGTTTAATGACAAGTTTAAATTTAGACTTTGATGTGTAAATTAAATCCATATAATTAGAATTATGAAATAATCTAAAAAAATGTTATAAGATTTTGAAATGGTATCAGCAACAATGTTTTAAATGGGTGAATCTTTTGAAGTGCTTACTAATCATATTAATTAATTTAATTCTGCTGTTTAAGAACCAGAAAAGATTTTAAAGTTTGAAGCAGTTACAATCACATTAAATAATATGATGATGATATGGGGTAGAAATTTTTAGAATTATTTGAATTACATTTAAGATAATTTTAGAAATTTCTTTAAATATCATGATAAAGAGATTGTCTAATTAAAAGAACATCTATTATTAAGATAATAAAGTTAAGCTGAATACTAAAAATATAAGGAACGATTAGATTTAAAAAAGAAAAGTTTTATTAATTAAAAGAATTTAATAAATGGGAAGTATCTAAAGAAGTTTTAGATGAATTAAAATTAAATATTGATAATAAAAAATATTGTTTGAGTGTTATGCTACCAAAAGAAACATCATAGTAAAATGATTTAAGGGATACATATGCTTATTATAATTAATCTGCATATAATGAAATTAAGAGAGTCTTTGAATAAAATATTGATATTTATGCAAAACATTTTATTAAATTTGCAGATAGTCAAGCAAACAATCTGACAAAGGTTAAGTCTTACTTTATATTTTTAGATGCATGTTACCTGGGCTGATATACAAGGTAATTTACAAGGATTAGATTTAATAACATAACAAGATTAAAAAGTTTAAATTATGCAGTAACCAAAACCAAAGATTTGATAATTTATATGCTTTTAATAATTAAACAAAAAAATTTATATTATTATTATGAAATAAGATAAAAAAATTAATTAAGAAACTTATTCTATTTCTACTTTTTTCTCTTCAAACTATTCAAAAGGATTATTTAAAGAGTAAAATTTAGAATTAAGTTAAAATTATAAATATATTTCACAATAATTAGTACTTTACCTTTTTTAAAAAACAAATCAAGAAGAATAATAAAATTTAAGTTTTATAGAATAAGATTATTAATAACTCATCCAATATATTTTAGACTATTAATACTCTTTAATTAATAGAGGAAAACAGTTATATACTTTATTAAAAGAAGAATATGAGGACAATATTTCAGAAGAAAATTAGAATCCACCAATTTTTTAGATTTTAAATAAGGCAATTTAAAAAATGTTGAATGGTTTAAATACTACACTTATTTTTTAAAATACCTGTCTTTCAGGAATTCACCTTTTATATACTCTTAACAATATTTAATAATAATAAAATGAATAATGCTAATTACATAATGAGAATAATAGAATTACTATTTTAAATATTATTTCAAATAAAACTTAAAATAATTTATTGTTATAACAAAAATTTAGCAGAATATTGCAAAACTTTACCATAATCATTGATTCTAATAATTTCAATTATTCAGATTTATTTAAAGATAAAAATGGTTAACAAAAAAGTTTAGTTTTATAAAATTAGTATTTTTTACCTATTCAATTTAGAAATCAATAATAAAAAGTAAAAGTAACATCAGAGATATAGAATTTATATAAATATTTTTTAAAAAAGAAAATCATTTAATTTAACCCAAAGATAATTATATTAGGAATAGAAATTGATAACAATTTTGAAATAGATCCTTATTTTCTTAAGAAAATTATCTACCAATTAGATAAAATTTCTTAAAATTAATTGATAATTTTACCAATTAGAAAGAATGATGTGAATTAAGAATAATATAGAGAAACCTTAATATAATGTATAACTGCAATAAATACTTATCATAAAACAAAAAAGAATCATATCTAACAAAATAATAATGGTATGAGGGCATCAAATTATCTTGCTTGGATTGAGTGTATTAGTCAAACAAATAAAGAAAAGGAATTCTATAAAAAATAATTTTAAAGTTTGAATTTACTACAAAAATTTGAATAATCAATCAATGATACACAAACTACTGAAGGAATATTTAAATTTCCTATAATAAATATAAATGATGAGTTAGAGTATGTAATTTTGGAAGACTAGGAGAATGGAGAATATATTTATATTGATTCTGACACAAAATACTATGTTTCCTATATTCAAGAAACTATTGAGAATAAATTAATTATATCAATAATTAAAAATTAACAACTCTATTGGGGCGAAGTCAATTTTCTTGATATAGAAATCAAAGATTAAAATTTAAAAAAAATAAAATTGGAAAAAATTACTGTTTTTTAAGATAATCCTAATTCATCATTTCTGTTAGATTAGTACAAGTTTTATTAAGTTACTTTAGATGTTAATTAAATGAATTAATTTGTTGGTACAGTAATTATATATACTTTCAATGCAAACCAGGACGAAGTTGTTAAGTTTTCAGTTAAAAATGATCATGAAATTATAGGTCATGTAAAAGGATTTACTGTTATTAAACACTCAGATATATCATTTTCACTATTAAGTGGATGCTTGGATGGATAATTATATTAATAAATTGGAATCAAATTAGATTTAGTCTAATAGAATTCCCTTAAACTTAATTAATATTAGAAGCAAAACAATAATTTACCTAAAGGTTATAACTATCCTTTAATTGCAAAAATTGAACCAAATAAAGATTAAGATCATGATTCATACAGATATTTATATTTTGAATCTTAAACAAAATATTTTGCTATCCCTTTCTAATCAGAAATATATCAAATCTACTTTTAACAAAATTTATCAAATCCATCATGCAAAAGTGATACAATTAAAAATGTTACAAATATACAATTATTTGAAAAATACTCTAAACTTTTTAGATCAGATTAAATAAATTTAAAATATAAGAAGCATTCTTCTAATATGCTTTTATTTGAATTAGTAGTTTTTGAGTAAACTTTTGAACGGAATAATTTAGAATATACATTTTATCATAATAAAGATATTGTGCTATAGAAATAACCTTAATGGAATTATTTGCATTTTAAATTTTATTATTATTATATAAAATCTGCATAAACTTAATTAAAGATTGATTTAAATATCAATTCAATCCTTTTAAAATCTACGAATGATAACTTAAATTCAAGATGTCTTTACAATAATGTAAAATATAATTTATATTTTTAGTGGCTAGAAGATTAAAATTTTCAGCATGTCTTTTAATATAATCCATCCTAGCATATTTATTTATTCTATTATTAAAAAGATAAGTCAGGATAATATTTAAAAAAGAAGTTTGTATTTTATTGTCTTGAAAATCAAAAAGATTTTATTCCTTTTGATGAAGTTATGATAAATGATTATTATAATAATGTAATATGGATTGTTAGGAAATATTATGATCGAAATTCTCCATATCTTGTCATTTATAGATGGTATTGTATATTATAAATATTAAGTCATTGGATGAGACTTTAAGATATCAAAGATGATGATATAAACACATAAATAAAAGTATAGATAAATAAAATTTTAGAAATTAATATCATATCACAAGAATTTGAGTTAATTGGTCTTGAAGTACAAAAAAGCAATAATGTATAATTAAATTAAATTTAAGATGCTCCTAATTTGTTCTTCAACATTTATTTGCCAAATTCCAATATCAAAAATAAGAAATCTTAATTTCAATTTATTATAAAATTCATAAAAATAGATTACAGAAGAATAATCTTTATATGAAATCTTTTACACCTAATTAAATATTAGTAATAACATTCCAATCATTCTTTTAAATTTTAATAAGACTATGATTGCTTTTTTTTATCAATATTGTACAGTAAATTGTTTAGATTAAAAGTAAGGTCTTTATTAAATTGAAATAATAGCTAAGATATGGTCTTAATATAAGCAGCTTGATGAAAATGAGAATATAGATAATATTTTGATTTAAAGCAATTGTTATGACAATATAAATTATTATGATTAAGAAGAGTACCTAGATAATCAAATTTTAATAAAATAATCATTTAATTATGAAGCTTCTAATACATTAATTCTAGCAAAACTCATTTCAATATAAGTAAAGGGTGAATATTTTCAAACTTTGATTTTTTTTGAGTTAGAGTTTAACCAATTTTTTATTGGTTTATATCAATTTTCTTAAAATTCTAATTCAATTGTTAAACTAAGAATGGTAAATTTATAAGAGTCGTATGGTAAAATTCAATTCCTTAAAAGCATATCAACAAATAAATATGAAACTTTGTTTTTGAATGATAAGTCGCCTTAATTGATTCTATCGGAAAGTACATTAGAATCATTTTTAAATGAGAAAACCAATGAAGATTTAGGATAAAAGATATGTCTAAATGTTTAGCAAAAGTAATAGTAACTAATAAATTGAAATTTTATTAAATACTCATTTATATATACATTATTTTATTGATAAATTAAATGAAATTTAAAAAACTAAATATCAATTTATAATAATTATAGATTTAATGAGATTTTTTTAATAAAATTAGTTTAAAATGTTCTAAAATAATAATAAATCATTAATGAATTTGCACTAAATATCTTATTTTTACTCTGCTTTCATCATATACAATATATTCAGAATTTTGTGTGTAAAAACTTATATTCTTATTCACCTATTATAATTGAGGTGGGATTGTATTCTAAATAATTTATCCTATTGGAACGACACATCCATTTGGCATTTTTATTTAAGACATCGGATCAGGACTTTTAGATCCAACAGCTTTCAAAGTATATTCAGGTTCTAATAAATATAATTAAATTTATACTTTAATATTGAAGCACATTTGAATAAGGGTCATTATATGCATCAATTTAATTCATACAACTTACTTCACATAATAATAAATATCGATATTGTTAATACTAATTAGCATTTTATTGATTTCCATAATATGAATTATACCCATATCTATTATTGATTGTATAATCTTAAGTATAATTATAACTCTTTAAAAATTAATCTGCAAAATAAATCCCTTTACCAAACATTGCTCCTGTATTTACTGCCCAAGATGGTGCAACTAAAATTATTTAAATAAAAATTACTTTTTAATCCTAAAGAAAGTAAACTCATAAAATTTGATATTTTGGATCCATGCCATAAAAGAATTCTAGGTCCTTGATTAAATTTCTCAAATTTTTATGCTTCTCCTTTTCTTTCAATAGCAAAGATATTTGCTATACGGACACTTTAAGTTCTAGAAATATATGTTTATATCATTTTAAATTCTAAATCCTACTAATTTAATGTAAGCATTTTAATATTTAATGCATTAAAACAATAAGTTATAGGATGAATAGTATTTAAATTGTAATTTGCTCCAAGCAATATTTTAACAGATTATTCAACATTTAATAGTAATTCTAAAAGTTGTAATTGTGTATTAATTATTTCTTATGTTTCTAATAATGGTAATAGATTTTATCTCATTTAAGTTTATGGAATCATTTCATAATATCTTGCAGATTTATCATTAATTTCTGAATAATATTATTGTAATCTCTTTAAATCGACATCTACTTAATTTTAATATAGATTGACTTCTAAAACAATTTCTTTTAGTTCTAATAATAATTCTTTTGCTTTTAAAATTGTATTTTTGTCTAACTTTTCAATTGGTACAAATCCTGTATCAAATTTATACAATTACAATTCTTATTAATATAATTTAACTTAAGAGAATTATTCAATAACTTAAAAAATGCTAGAATCTAATTTACATTGAGGATATGGTGATTTTTCACTTAAATCAAAAGGATCTAATAGAGATTTATAGTTTCTGTTATTTTAACATTTAATAAGTTAATACTTTTCTGGTTTCTTATCAAATTCTTCTTCTCCAGACTTTATTAATTTCCAATTATTACCACCAGTTTTAGCAGCAAATATTTTACAAAATTCTTTAACAGTCATTTCTAAATTTTCAAATGGAGTCATTTAGAATTGTCCTTCTTCACCTATTTAACCCCATTTTGTAAATAAAATATAATTATTTCTATTTTTATCAAATAATATTTGCATCTTATAAAATACATTTTTATGAAAATTTCTATTTACAATATCAACTTTAGAAAGTAAACATTACCATAGACCATAATCTGAATCATCATAAACACTCAAATCACCCTTCGCAATTTTAGCTTACTAATCAACAATTAATTTATTATCAATTTCAGCTTCAATTTAAATATTTTTTTTTTCTAAGAATTTTAATGCATCCTCTTCAAAATCAACTTCATGGTCTGGCCATAATGCTGTGGCAATTAAAGAAGTAGCCATTCTTTATTGTCTCAAACTTCTAGTGTGATGAGCATTATTAGCTAAGAGTTCTTCCTTCATAAGTTAAGCATCAAAAATTAAAGCATAATCTAATGGAGTCAATCCATTATTATCTGTTAAGTTGTAGTCGTATATTTTCATTAAAATTTGTAACATTTCTAAATTTTCATAAGAACCAAAATCTAAAGGTAATACAACATGATGAATAGGAGTTTTTCCATCTTTATCACGTAATGAAAGTGAAGTATTAAATGTTGGCTAACTTATCAAAAATTTCACAAATCCTAAATTATTATTTTTAATAGCAATATTTAATGCTGTTAAACCTTATTCATTTTATTCATTAATATCAACTCCATAATTAACAAATTTTTAAAGAGTATAAGAGTCATAAATCTTTAAGTGATCAACTAAATACATAAAGGGTTTAATATATTTAGTAGAATTCAAAATTTTGAATTTAACATCAGCAACTAACCCTAGATGCATCATTCTATCAAAACTATAGTGATGGCTTCTTTAGAAAAGTAGAGTGAATGCATTATTATCTGAATTATCCATTATATTAGGGTCACATTTCCTATTATATAGAAAATATTCAACTAATGAATCATTATTCTTTGAAATTGCATAATGCAAAGGTAATTTTTGATCTATATCTTAAATATAAGGACTTATATTTTTTTATTAAAATTATTCTATTATTTCTAATTTCAGATCTGCAGCGATTGAAGCTGAATACATTGCAAATAAGTGGAATAAATTTTATCCATTTGAATTTAATTTTGATAAATCTTTTTCATTCTTTACTTTCATTAAAAGAGTTAAAACTAATTAAAATTAATTTGCATTTATTGCATCCTGAATTGCTTTTACAAATTCATATCCATCACTAATTAATAAATAGGCAACACCTTACCATCCAAACCTAATTGCTTAAGAAAAATAACTATATTCTCCAGTTTGTAAATTATTATGTAAATGTTATGGGATATCTAAATCTTAAACTATCTTTTCTCTTATTTTTTATAATATCAATCTTTCTCTTTATGATAGTTTATCAACTTAACTTCTCATAAATTCAGGTAATTTTTCTTATAATTTTTACTTTTCTCTTTTACGAGAATAAAAAACATTCTTTTCTGAATTATCCTCATAAGATTCTATATCTGAAAGGTTTTCATCTTGTTAATCATCATCGTCTTCATCACTCATCTATTATGGTTACTATAAATTTTATTAAGCAACTAATTTTGCTCTTTCACACTCATCTTCAATGATCATTAATTTATCAATTTCTGGATCATTCTTTATTTCTTCTCTGTAAATCTTCTCTTTTTCTGTTATTAAATCTTAATAACTTACAATGTTTATAACTTTATTAACATCTACCTTATTATCAATCAACATTGTACTAAAATTAGCATGTTAAAAGAAAGAATATGCTATTGGAGCATTCTTAAAAATATCTGGACTATCAACAATTGCTCCCATTTTTATCATATATCTACCAGAGATTGCACTTCCTCTTAAGGCTGCATAATGTAATGGAGATCTTTAATATTTATCCAAAACATTAACATCACATTCTTGATAAGCTAATAAAGAAGAAACTGATTCAAATGGGTCAATTTCTTTTGTTGAAAGAGGATCATTAAATTTCGTAAATGAATAAAATAATGGAGTTCTCCCATAAATATCTTTTATATCACATTTAGCTCCAAATTTTATCAATTATTATTCCATTTAAAAACTGGCATTTGCATTTGGATTACTAAAGTTTATAGCAAAATGAAGTGATGTCCTTCCTTTTTGATCTTAATAGTTTGGATCTACTTTAAATTCTGATAAAAAAGTCTTTACAGTTGATAATTCTGTTTTCTCTACAAATGAATTTAAAGGCACCTAATTTTAATTATTAACATCATTTAATTAACCTCCTAAACCTAATAATTTTATTAATAGAGCATGCCATGAAAAATTGTATTTTAATGCTATTATCAAAGTTGGAGTATCTCCATTACGATTTTTTTATTTAAAATCTAAACCTAATGTTATCATATAATCTAAAAATGAATGAGATGTCTCATCGCTTCTATACAATATTCTTAAACTAGGGTTAAAGCTTTTAAAAAAATAATGCAAAGGAGTACCAAACTAATCCATTTAAGTAAGCATATCATTTGGGAAAATCTATAATAATTCCTTAACAAACGAGATACTGGGAAATGATTAGAAAACCAAATGGAATATATTGTTCTAATCTTAAGATTTTTCATTTTAAATCCTAATTTATTTTGCTTTCATGACATTCAAATTTATATTTGCTCCTTTTTAAATTAGAAGCTTTAAAAATTTAAACATTTGATTTTAGAAGTAATAGCCATCTTCAATCCTTATCATTTCTAATTAAGTTTATTTCTAAAGTTATATTCCTACTTAAACATTTAAATCAACATATCGAAAATATTATATATTGAGATTACAATTAGCATTTTTCAACCTCTATTGAATTTCAATTTAAAATTATTCCTTAGGTGATTTATATTAGTTTGTTAATCCATAATTGTTATTTTAATTCTAAAAAGATGCAAATCCAGAAGAAACGTTATTAGACCAAGTATTATTAGGTTGAGGTTAAACTTATTAATTTTATCCAAATAAACTATGTTATTAGGTAATTTATGCTTAACCAAATCCAAAAGGTTAATTCATTATCTAATTAGATGGATTAAAATTTTGACCAAATAAATTAGTTTATTAAGGATTATTATTCGAAAAAATATTTAATTGTTATTATTATTATTAACCTTATTATTGAAATTATATATTAGAAGATAAATTCTAAAATAAACCTGCTGATTAATTTAAGTTATTTTAATTATTTATTTAATTTGTTTAATATTATTCTAAATTAAATAAACTTGTATTATTGATCTCCATCAAAGACTCCTAATTAATTTATTCGGATAATCTTTATTCAAATTTTTTAAAAGTTTGAGTCCCTTCTTATTATTATTATTCAATTTCAAACTTTTATTTATACTCATTTACGATGTCTTACCATATTTCTTCCTTGGCTTTCAAGATATTGGATTAAAAATTTGATTCAATCCTTTATGAAATAGAACTCATAAAAATTTAAATGAGTTTTAAATGAGGTACAAATCCATTAGTATCAGGTTCATTTATTAGAGAGGGATTTATCTTATCTAAAATGATTTAAAATAATTAAATTCCAAGGTCTTCATATAAGAATTGATTTTCTATTAAAATATGTAACAATGTTTTATCTTCTCTATTTACAATATTTACATCAATCTCATTTTCATTGAGAAGTTCAAGACATAATTAGAAATTCTTTTTCTATAATAATAATGAAAATGGGGTTAATCCATTCTCTTTCTCTTATGAGTTAATATTAGCACCATTTTTAATCAATAATTTAATCAATTTACTTTAGTTTTCTGATTATTAACCATTAATAGCATGCAACAAACTAGATCTACCATCCTTATCTTATTTATTTATGTCTGCTCCATAATCTATTAATAATTAGATGAGATCAATTAATAAATCAGAGAAGGTGCAAGATAATGCATGTTACAGACATGTTTTACCGAATTTATCTTGTATATTGATATCAGCCTTTTTTTCTGTTACTATATACTTGATGAATTCAAATTATTCATTAGTTTAATCAAATTATTTAATTAAACCTGCAACTAATGTTAAACCATCATCATCAATACAATTCACATCGGTACTTTCATATTTCAATAATGCTTTAACAATGCCGAAATGATTTTTAGCTTAAGCAACATTTAAAGGTTTTAATTTCCAAGAGTTGAATTCATTCTAATCTGCACCTGCCTCAATCAATGTTTAAACACAATCTAAAAAGCCATAGGCAGCAGCATGATGAATTGCATTATTTTTTGATGAATCACTAATTTTAAAATCTGCCCCATAATAGAGTAATTTAGATAAAATTGCTAAATTTCCATTTCTAGCTGCCATAATTAATGGAGTTCGTCCAAATTTATCCTTTGCATTGATTCTTGCTCCCTCATCTAACAAATATTCAACTAATTCTAAATGATTATAGGCTGCAGCATAATGCAAAGCAGTCATTCTGTTTTTACCTGCAAAATTAATTAACAATCCATTATCAATTAATATTTTTACACATTCAATATGACCATTTTAGCTAGCTAAATGAATTGCAGAATTACCCTCCTTATTTTTTGCTTTCAAATTAGTATTTAGTAATAATCTAACATTATGGGACCTACCAAATTCTGATGCAAGCATTAAGGGAGTAATTAAAAATTTATTGCCTTCTCTTGCATCAACAGAATTAGCCAATAAATATTCTAAGCAATTTGAGGTTTAAGAGACAGCAGCATAATGAATAGGTTTACTTCCATTTTCATCTTAGATATTGTATTCCTTTGTCTGTTCCATAAAATACTACAGAAATTGTTCAGAAGGATTTATACATGCACAATGAATTGGTGTGATAAGATAATCATTTTATGTTTTTTTAGTAATTGAAATCTTTTTTATTTAATCCAATTTATAAGTGCTAAAATTATCATCTAAGGCATCATGATGTAAATAATTAAATCCATAACCATCAAGGTTATTTGTTAATGAGTATTTGATCAAGAATTTAGCCGACTTAATATTACCACATCTAATTGCAAATGCAACATTATCAATTAAATAATGATCATATTTTGATGTTTTTCGATAAATAAATAACTATTCATACATTTCACAATTTGTTTCAATCTCTAACAACCTTTTACAATATAAATTTAAATCATCATCCTAATTAAGATCATAAACAAATGCATTATTTCCTTCTCTATTTCCTCTACCAAGAGCAACTTTTCTTAATTTTACACCATATGCTTGTCTATTATTATAACCTGTGTTTATTTCTTTTAATTGACAAGGTAAATCATTAGTAAAATAAAATCTTTTATCCGAATTTTACAGAAAATATGTTAATAATTTTTTATCTTATCTTTGAAATAGAATATCAAGTACAGAAATATCATTTTCTGGTCCCCATCTATCATATAATTTAGACATTCTTTATTTTCCTTACAAGATATTTTCCATCAGAGTTTAGTTACCTGTAATTGCTGCTCTTATGATTTCCTTGTTATTCATTCTTGTACTCTCGTAATCAATAAAATGATCTTCTGTTCCTTCAAATTATGTACTAAAACTCTTAAGATTTTTTAATTTTTCATTCATTTTTCTTCTTCTTTTTTTCTTTTTTTTATCCTTTTCTTCTGTTTTTCGAGATTATCTTTATTTTTTTGGAACAGGTTCAGCTTCAGCTTCAGCAGATGAACTTTATTCACTTGACTCTTCTTCATATTGACTTAATTGAGTTTCTACCTAAGTTTTTTATTAGGTTGATTTTCTTGCTTTTTTTTTAATTGGCTTATCATTAGACTCATCTTCATCATCAAATTATTTTTATGATTGTTTGACTTACTATTTTAAATCCTTAATTAAGCTTCTTTAACTTTATTTATATATCTCTATGTCTACTACATATATGGTTTCTTCTGAATCAATAATAGATATACCTTCAATATCAACCCTAAAATATATATAATATTAACCATTTTATTTATGAAGAAATAGTTGTTTCTCCATTGCATTTATATTATTATTTATTTTTCTTTTTCTTTTCAAATGGTATCATCTCAGAAACATGAATTTTTTCATCATTCTCATTCCAATCCTAAAGTATTTTATATAATATAAATTCGGTCTCAACTTTACACAATATAACTTAATCTCTTTTTAAAATCTATTCTTTTTTGGCGCGATTACTTCTTAAATTTCTATTCATAAAATTGAATTTAAATTAGTTGAGAATATATACATAGACGAGTTTCTGATAAATTATTAATAATTTCTGAAATGACAATTAGAAAATCTTATATAATTTTTAAATATAAAAAGAAATATTTATCAATATTTCACATTTATTAATTTAGTATACATTTATCAAATCTTAATATATATAAATATAAAATAAATAAAGATTATGAATTATTAAATTAAAAAATATATAAACAAATTTATACTAACCAATAGGATAAATTTGATTAAATGGACTTTGTGATTATACTTAAAGTAAGATTGCAGTGGTAATCCAATTTGATATAATAATTAGTTAATATGTTTTATGTTAGTAATTCATAACATACCAAATAGATAATTAAAAATAAGTGACATTTTATATAATTAAAAATAATTCTATAGAAATTATTCTTGAATGAATTGCTATTTAATTTTTATATAATGTTTCTTAAATTTAAAATCATTAGCTAATTATTAATGTAATTAATTTCTAAAATCAATTTAAATATCTATAAACTCTTATAAAATATATTTCACAATGCTTGTTAGATAATTTCATCAATCGTTTTATCTATAGTTCTAATATGAATTATGAAAGATGCTGCTTTAGCAACTATGTTTAAATCTGGATCCAAAGCTTTTGCTAATCCTTCTAATACAATCATATTAGTTAGAAGAGCTGCAAAATGACCTTCAATTGACATACCATTTGCTCTTAATATTTCTAACATGGATCTCAACACCTATCCAATATTCATTTAAGCTAAAGGTACTTTACAAACATTTGTAAATAAATCTTACATTTCTTTCATAAATTTATCTTATACTTTTTGTTCAATTTATTTTTAATTGTATTATGCTAATTGCAACATTAATCTTCCACATTCATAAGGTTTTCTCAAAGTTACAAACATTACTAATTTAATAAATGATGCACGATCACTTTTATTTAAAATAGTAATCATTCCAGGATCTAAAAAAATAATCTAAACATCTTTTCTTGTTTATCCTTAACATCTCAAAAAAGTATGAAATAACCTTTCATCTGACTTTTTTTCTTATTTTAATTTTAACATCTATAAATAAATTAAATATATATATACATTTCCTTAATCCATTGTCTATTATGTTTGATATTCTGCTATTTTTGTTAATCCTTTTTCTATTATATCATCAACAATTTCATATACTGAATCTTAAAGATTCCATAATTTTTATTAAATTTTTTCATTTAAAGTTTTAGGAACAGGAAAATCTTTTATTCTTATCATAATATTGCCTGCATGACAATCAGCATGTATAAAATTATCATAGATTAACATTTTATAAAATGCTTTCAAACCTAAATTGGCCAATGCAAAGTGTTCTTCTGATCTTTCTTATTTTAAGAATTATGTTAAAGGTATAGCATCTTCATATGTTTCAGTTAGAATATCTGCTGAAATATATTCATCAATAGGTCTAGGAAATACAACATGAGGATTGTTTTTAAATTTCTCACAAAAAACTTTAAGATTTCTACCTTCAAATCTTAAATCAGTTTAATTTACTAGAGTTTTCTAAAATTCTTCAAATGTTACAGGCATCCCTAATTATTTAATTTTTAAAGTTTCACTAAAAAAATTTGCAATCTTATATAAAATTCTTATATCCATCACTAAATTATCTATAATGTCTGGATGCCTTACTTTAATAGCAACATATTCTCCATTTAATTTAGCTCTATGAACTTAGGCTATTGAAGCTGAAGCTATTGGTTTTTCTTCAAACTCATCAAAAACATCTTTTATTTTCTTCTTAAAAGCTTATTCAAATTATTAATTAGTCTTCTCTAAAGAATGAGGAGGAGTATCATCTCTTAATGATTCTAATGCTTTAATAATTTCTTCTCCAAATATATCTCCTCTATGACTGGCCCATTATCCTAATTTTATCCATAATGGACCAGCTGATTAAAGGGTATAAACTAAGTACTTAAGCCAATAAGGAAATAAATAGGACTTGAATATTAGTGAAAATGGTAAAGTAATAGTTAAAGGTAAGAATTTTAATAACAAATGCAAAAATCTAATTTTTCTTCTTAAACTTTAGATAATTCTCTAAAATAAAGAGAGTTATTTTTTATTCTTGTCTCCAAAGTATTCTTATGTTAAAGCCTTGATTAAATATGGGAATTACTTCAGTGTCAGGCATCTAATTGTACATTGAGGAAAAATGCATTTATTGATACCTTTCTCTGCCTTATCTATACAAAATATATGAGAAACCAACACCTAAACTTAATCCTATTTTTGTTTTGGTAAAAAATGGCTATGATTTATTCAAATGTGTAAATGGATATTTAAGAATTTTTTACATATAAATTTATTTAACAATCATTTAGTTAATTCAGAAACTGATTTCATATTAATATATTATTCCAATTTCCCTATTTAATTATCAAGTCTCTAAATATATAGTTATTTATCTTCATTCATGTAAATGTGATGTTCCAATATAAACCATCCACATTATTATAAAATTTAAGATAAATAGTATTGACCAGCAACTTTGAATTCTTTATTATATTTTTGTTATTTCTTCTTCTTGTCCTACTATCAAAATATAAAATTATTATTCATACCTTCACTTAAGTTATCACTGGTCTTATCCAATATTCTTCGGTTATATTAAGCAATATACAATGTTATTCAATTGATTCTTCATTGTATAGATCTATTTTAACAAATTATGGAATATCATTGGCACCAATTAACGAAAAATTTATTGGAATTTTATAATTATTTGAATCATAAAATATTTTGTTTGTTCCACCAAAATTTAATTCTCTCAATAAAATTGAATTTTATTTAAATAATTCATCATCATCCTCATCAAAAGGTTTAAGAAATGTTTATAAAGTGAATGATTCTAACAGTTTTTCATAGAAATAAATTTTATCTTCATTTCTAAGCAAATTATCAAAACTTATTCCATATCTTTATTTTAAAAATTCATTTGTTATTTCAAAGAATCCATCAGAATTAATTTATTTATTCTAAGGAGGAGCATAACTTAAATAACAATTTCGTAGTCTCACTATACATTTTCCTTCTTCTAATAAGACTGCTTAAATCTAAGATTTATTTTCATTAAATTAAATGGATATCTATTAAATTTCAACTGTTTTATTAATTTTAATTTATTGGGTTGAATGTATATTCTATAAATTAAGAAATTATTCAATATGTTTAATTTATTAATTGATGAGAAATATTAGTTTTTATTTATCTAAAATTTAAACACTTGGTAAATAATAAGTATTATGAATTGAATTTTTAGAAGATTCTAATATTTATATTTGTTATGAATTTAGTTTTGACAAATATTATAATATTTCTTCTTTTTCTTACATTTCATATTCATCTAAATTTTCTTATTTAAAATATAATTAAAATGTAATTTCATCATATCTTATATCTAATTATAGTATAAAATCTGCTTGAGAATAAATAGTAACTCGAAACCATTTTAATCCAATATTGTGAATCCACCATTAACAATTATCATTAAGAAAAATTATTTATTATTCTAATAATAAACCTTAAGGTTATGGCCATATAGCAATTTTAGTTTCATTTTATTCAGTTACAATTTAAACAAATGGTACAATCAAATATTATATAAATGTCTTAAAATTATTCAAATATTTTATTGGATATGGTAATGTGTGAATATATTGAGTATATTATAAAAAGTCTTACAATTATGATATTTCAATAAATTCATTTAATATTTTATCATTTATTTTTGCTGATAATTTTAATGTTTATTACAATTATTAAACTTCAATTTATATACTTTCTTATTTAAATATAAAAGAGACATTATGTAGTAAGGGAATATAGATCATCTAACCAGTAAAATTATCAGTAAAATAAAAGTATTAATGATCATCAATGCTATTATTATAAGTAGTATAATTCTTTTCATGATGAAATGTCTTATTCATTTATAATTTAAGTTATTAATTTTACTCATTTAAATGTTTAATTTATTCTAAATGTCTATAATGTTATTCTTTGGCTTCTTTAATATGTATTTATTCATTATCAATAATTTTAAATTTTAATTAATTTATTTCTTCCTACAATAATTTGATCTACTATTTCCATTCATAACCTTATTTTTCAAAACTCTATTTTTCTTTTTCAATTTTATTAATTTCATTTTGTAAATGTATATATTTTTAATCTAATTCAATTTTACTATTAGACATTTGATCTTCTTATTATTTTTTTTGGAAATGTAATTGCACTTATTATTCTACTTTATTTGTAATAATTTTCTCTAAATTTTAAATAGATGTCATTTTAAATGATTTTCTTTTCTTTTTTGTTTCAATTGTAGTTTCTTAATCATCCTCTATTTTACTAATTCTTTTAATTCTATAAAATTTTCCTTTATTTATAGAATCTTCATTTGTTGTTTTCAATCTTGAAAATCCTTTTTATGGAGTTTATGAATATATTTCTTAAAATTCAACACTTCTTGGCAAATCATTTTTAAGAGAATCTAATAATTTCATAATTCTAATTGTATTTTATTTTCTAATAGCAAACTAATTTTAATTTTATTCAGTCTAAAATATATAGTTTCTCTATTGTAATGCTGATTTTTATGAAGACAGTCCTACAATTTGTTTATATAAAGGATGTGTTATTCCAACATACTTTACTAAAAGCTTTTTAGAATTTTCATAGAATATTTATGTACTCTTAAATCTAAATTACAATATTTTGATACCCATTTTACAATAATTTGCTTTTTCTACGAATTTTTGACAAATCTTCAAAAGTAGCCATTTCATAAGATTTTGCCAAAGTTATGTATCCATTTATCAATAATACAGCCTCAGATTAATTTAATTAAGAAAAGGCAAACTTTTCATAGTATTACAAAGCGATTTCTGCTTTCAAAAAAGCTTTACTATGTAATCCCAGTTGGTTATAAATTTTTGCTGAATTCATAAAGATAATAAATTAAAGGGCATTTGGAAGTATTTTGAGTAATTACTATTTTACAAATCTTATAATTGTTTTGGATAAAAGCTCATTTCTAAATAAATGTGTTGATACTTATTTAATAATACTGCAATATTGCTTAGACAAATTGCAATAACATTTATGGAATCAGGTTAGTTACGATACTCTTATATCAATATTTCATATTAATTCAACATTTATTCCTTATCAGATAGGTGAGTTATAAGAGATAATCTATTCATAATTTATATATAAATAAGTGATAAAAGGTATAAATAATTAACATCATCAACCACAACCCAAAAATCTTAGAAACCAATTCTTTTAACCTTTGATTTCATCAATATCTTTTGTTTGCTCTGGTTTGATTGGGCTGTAATTGTTGGTGTAATCATATGTAGATTTTCTTTTTGGTTTTCTTTCTTAAAATGTTACATGAACAAGAGAGAATACAGAATTTTAAGTTTCCTCTAGTTTAAGATCAATTTAATATGATGGAAAATCAGTTTTAGGTTTTCCATTCTTTTTTGCTATATACGCTTCATAATTTTTAGGATTTTAATCAATAGGGTAATCCTTGCTGGCAATTTGTAATACACGGCTGATTGCAATGACTAGGTCAGTTTGAGAAGGTAGATCTATCACTATATCTATGATTTAATCTTCATTAGATATGTAGAATCTATATGATTTTGTAAGTTGATTAAATGCTTCTCTCAAAGGACTGATTAAAGATTTCTTAACTTTTTAACCTGATGTTTTTGTACTATCAGTTTGAGACATTAACTACTAAGTGGAAATTGTTTTTATTTTTTAGAATTTTTAAACACTGTTAAGATTTTATTCTAAATTGTTCTAAGTATGCCATTATAATATGAGAGTATATTAAATAATATCTATTAAAAAAAATTAATCACATTACACTTATTTTATCACTTAAAAATTCTGAACCTTTTCCTTATGCTCTTTTATTTTCTAGAATATAAATTCGATCTTATAACATTTTATTCTTCTTTTCTAATTATTCCATATTTTTCCCCATTTTAATAATACGATCTTTTGCCTTCTAAAATACTTGATAGCTATCTTTTTATACTAACAATTCTTTCTAAAGTTCTTGTTCTTATTTTATTTAATTAACTATGCATATTATATTGTAAAATTACCTTTTTAATCACGTTGTTTATCAATTCCAAAAGTCTTATCTACAAATTATTTGAGACCCAAAACTACTTATGAATTTTAGGATTCATTTTCTAATTATGGAATGATATTAAATAGATTCTCTTTAATAGATGCTAAGGTAACTTTTAATATATCTGTTTCTTAATAATTCTTTTTTAATTCTTCTTTTTTGTGAATTAACGTAATTTATAATTCGTTATAAAGTTATTATTACTATTATAACTATTCTTTAAGTTGTCTAATCTCATCATCTTATTCATTTAATTATTGTTTACATACTTTAAGCTCTTACTCTTTGTTTATTATACTTTAATTTAATTGTTATACCTATTTTTCTAATTCTTGTTTAAGTTTCTTCTCCTTTTCAGTTGCTTCAATCTACATTTATATTTAGCATTCTAAATTGGTAGTCTATCCTTAATAATGCTTTTCAATTTCATCATGATTTCTTTTTGTCTCAAATAATAGTTCATGAAGTCTTTATAATTCATTAGTCTTTATTTCTACTTCTTGCTAAAAATCAAAGAGTTTTTTTCTATACTATTTATTTTCATCACTTCCAAAATTAAAAAATCCTTTTTTTGGTTCATTCATCTAAAGTGTTTTTACTATAGATTTACATTAAAAAAATCTAACTTTCTCTATAATTCATTGTATTTTTCTTCTTTTTCAAGTAATTCTTCACATTTTCTTTTAAAAGCTAATTCAGTTTTAGCTAATTTTTGATCAAGCAATGTTTTTTAGTTATTTAATGAATGACATTTTTCCTCAAATTCTATTCTTTTCTATTCCTCTTCTGAAGCCCTTCTTTCCTCAAGTTGAATTCTAGTTTTCATCTACTAAAAAGCTGTATTAAGCTTTTTCTTATTTTCTTCTGAATTTAAATCCATTTCATATATATTCATTGTATAATTATAATCATTTCTTAGATTTCTTTTTTTTGCCTCTTATTTTCTTTCCTATATCAGGTATATTAGCTAACAAAATTCCAGGTTTTGGGAGAGGTACCTTTTGAGGATTTAAGTGTCCTTAAGGTATTACAATTGATTTTTGAAGAATTGTTATAGGAACAAATCTTTTTTCTGATGCTAATCTATTTTTCAATACATTTATTTCACTAATCTAAGTTTATATTACTTAAATAATACTTATTTATCTATATCTGATTTAATACTATTACTTTTAAATACAGTACTAAATTATTTCGAAGGTCGTGCACTTCTGAAACAGCTGGAAGATAAAGCACGATTGCTTTAAATATTTTCAGCCTTAGGATGATTTGTTATACCTCCAGGCAACCAGCTCCCTTTTGCACTTTTCAAGAATTCAAGTCTTTTCTATATAATTCTTTATTCCAAGTAAGCATTTTTAGATTAGAAATCTTCAGCCTCATCGTCAACTTAAGTAGGTAAAACAGTATTTTCAATAATCTTAGTAATTGGAATGGCACTTTAAACAAGTCTGCCTTTAGGAAATGATGTTTTATTTAGATAATTTGCATAAGCTTTTTCTTCAGCAAGATCCATCTTTTTAGATTCATAGATATCAGAAACTTTGATACCAACATTCGAGAATTGAGATCCCATAGATTATAGCTATAATTATTATACATTTTTATACATATTCAGATTAGAGTATTATTTCATCAATTCTACTTTTATTTGATGCCCAATCTTTCATAGATTAAACCATTTCAATATCTTCTCTTTGTTCTTTAATTTCTCTAATTCTTTATTCTTAATAATATTGATTAAGACGAGCAGCAGCCATCTTATCTTCTAAATTACTTGGATCATAATTGTGAAATGTTCCTTAAAGTTCTCCAAGCCTTTAATTTTATCCAATCTAATAAGCTAATTCAGTATCTTTATCAGCTTTATTAGTCTTATTTTCAGGTGCAATACTAATATATTTATCTGCTCTTTCTTTCTTCTTTTTTTTTTTAGTTGGAGAAAGATCCTTTTATGATTAAATATTTTTTTATGAACCATTGACTTTATCAGGAGATTACTCTTCATCTTCATCTAATTCTTATTCAATGCCTTCAATTTAGTCTAATTTATCTCTATCAGTTGGTTTATCTGCTTTGAGTGGAGATTCCTCCCTTGGGAATTGTCGTTTAGTACTTTTTTATTATTCTTCAAAAGTTTCGAAAACTGGTACATTTGTATCATACATCCAAGAAGACTGTTACTTTATGACAGAATATTATTAATTTGTTCTAGGTCTTGATAATTTATCAACTTAATCAACCATTTTATAAGTAGTTTATGAGGTTTAAGGTCTAGAATGTTGAGAAAAGCCCATTATTCCTGGAGTAGTGCCAGGTCTTGTGCTAGTATCAGACAATAGATTTTTCCTGTGATAACTTTTCACTCTCTCTTCAGGTGGATCTATATCTGGATGCATTGACCTATATTTTTATTTGTAATCTTCAATTCCAGATGCATACATGCTTTCATTATAAGATATGGGAATATCTTAAGAAGTCTATAAAATAAGAATGTATATGTTACATAGTCATTCTTTTCAATAAGAGATTATGTTAATTATTATTTTTAGGATTTTGGTAATTAACGAAAGAACCAAGAAGAGACTTTATTAAGAAATTCTAGTTACTATTACCTATTTCTTGTGCTAACAACTTCAAGTAATGAATTCTTTAATTATCTATAGAGGTTATCATACACAAAAGGGTCTTTTAATTCTATTTATTAAGCGCGATGAAGTGTCACCCTTTCATTCCAAGTCATTATTTACTGTTTGAGCATCTAAAATATTTGATTGTTATTCAAGTATCCTGATGTTAATCCATCCAACTCAATCTTTAAGAATTAGTTATATAACTACAATTTATAATGTAGGACGTTCATTGAGTCTGTTAATGTCTTCGATCTTGTATCCTGTTCTTTAGAGACGTTCATTTAATTGTTGGTCAATTGTTAATGGAGGTTATACAAGAGGTTTACCATTTAGATAAAAAGAACTCTCCATTTTCATTTTAATTATTAATTAATATTTCTTATTGTAATTTTGCCTGATGGAAACCTAACAATACATGATATATAAAATCATTTCTGTGGTTATTGCCATTAATAGTTTTGATACTGTTGATATTAAGGGTACTGCTGATATTATTGTTGATAATCATAATATTGATATTAATAATAAGGATAGTATTATTATTGATTTCGTTGTTATTGCATCTAATATTTGTATTATCTCAATGCTTATTCTCTTTCATCAATCACTGTAAAATCATTAAGTATACTCTTTTTGTCTGCAAACTCTTCAAAGATTTTCATCATTTCTTTTCCTGTATCCCAGTTCAAAAACACCCCATCTCTTGATCGAGTTACTTCTACATTATCACTATTAATTAATTCTAATTAATTACCTATTTTTCAGATGCTCAAAATGCTTGTTAGGCACATCCTTCACATACAACCATTAGATGTTGAAATGACCCTTCCATTTCTTAATTTCCCACCAATACTGGAAACTTTCATCTTTATATCCTGATGTTAATTTGGCAACTCCTACAAATTATCCACTTCTAACAACGCTGAAAAACAAGTAAACTGTTTTTCCTTATTCTTATGCTTCCAAGAATTTAGCATTAAGTTTCTCATTATTTTCTTTGCTTGATGTCCAGATCCCATATTTTATTGACTATAAAAATATAATTCATGAATTCTTTACCTTGTGAATGTCATCATCATTATTACTACGTAGTATGTAAGCATATGACTCGGTATCTGCTAAATTTCTATTTGCTTGATTAATTTGTTTCAAAGCAGGGATTAATTTAGATGCTTATTCTAAATTAGTATAATCTTGGCATGATATGTAAGGCACTTTTAAATCTCTCTTATTTCTGACATATGGTTCATAATGATTATTCATTAATTTTTAATCAAATTTAAATAATCAATTAACAAATAATTACACCTTCCATTTTCACTTATATAGATTTGCAATAATTTTTAAAATTATTTTTAATAATTAAAATTATACAATATTTATGAGAAATTCCAAAAAAACACTTCTAATTGTAGGTGGTGGTTTTGCAGGTATGACAATAATCACTCAGACCTATAAGCAATTTAACATAGTCTTATTAGATCAAAAATCATATTTCGAAGTATTTTTAATAATATCATTTTCAAGTTTGTACCATCAGTCTTCAATGCCTTTATCCATCCAGAATCCATTTTTGATTTATCCCTACAATTTAAATAGAGTAAATTTGTAGTCATGTTTATCTAAGGCAAATTAGTATTTTACTATATATATACTTAGACACATATTGAAGATAATATAGCATATTATGAAGGAGGCAAAATTGAATTTGATTATTGTGCTATAACTATTGGTTCTAATTACACAAATCCTATTAAGTCTACAATTCCTAAACTTGCTGATAGATTTATTGAGCTTAAAAAAACTCAGCAGAAAATAATTGATTCCTAAACAATTCTTATAATTGGTGGAGGTACTGTCGGAGTAGAATTAGCTTGTGAAATTAAAGCTTCATATAAATAGAAAATAGTTGCATTAATTACAAAAGGTAATATATTGTCAACAATGCCTAAATCTGCATAAGATTATACTAAATAAAGAATGAAGAATTTAGGAATAGAAATGTAAGAGAATTATAAAGGACCTTCATTAGATTTGAATTTTGATTTAGTATTTAATTGTAAGGGCAACTCATATGAAAGTATTCGTTTAGATGACAATTTTGAAATGTTTGATCCAAAAAAATAAATTTTAGTTGATGATTATCTAAAAATTAGAACAAATTAAAATATATTTTGTGCTGGAGACATTTGTCTATCCATTTAAAATGAAACTAAAACAGCCTTTGCTGCTGAAATGTAAGGAGAAATAATAGCTTACAATTTGAAGCATTAAAATAAATAAATCAAATCATATTGGATACCTAACACTTATATCATATCTTTAGGTGGGTGGAAAGCAGTCTTTGTATTTGAAACTTTTACTTTTGGTGGCTTTATACCTTACCTGATGAAACTTTTTATTGAAGTTGTTGTAGTGAATGATTTTAGAGGAGTCATTGGATTTAATATTATACATTAAATTATGAATTATGTTGTTTATGTAATGCTCTATATCTATATGATTATGTAATTACTATTTGCTATTGCTCCCTTGGGAAGTAAAATTAAATAAGATCAAAGAGTTGAATTAAAAAGAATTTAATAAGAAATTGAAGAATTCAAAAAATAATGATTATATATTTTTATTTCTTTTAAATGTTTTATTTACATTAATATAAATATATTATTAAATCAATAACTATTTGCAATTGACTATAAAGTATTTAGCATATGTTCATATTAAGATTTAAGATCTCGAGAATTTAATAAAAATTACTCACTATTTATTTTTAATTCATCATATTTTCCTTCTAATTGTCTATATTTTTCATCCTCCTATTATAATTATTCTTATTAAGATTTTATTATTTGTTCATATCTAAATTACTAAATTGTATTCATACTTGTTTAGTATATTTGTATTTGTCTAATAAATTTAACTATTGATATTCTTTTGTTAGTCTAATTCAGTTATTTGAATATCCTTTTCTTATTCATATTATTTTAATTTATATAATAGCTGTTAATTTAATTCTTAAAGTCTTTATGTATATTTTTTATTTTCTTTTAAACAAATCTCACATTCTTAATATTTCTTCTCCCATTCTTTACATTATTTTTTTATTTCTTAAAAACTTTCATTATTAAATTCACTTTTTATTGGAGTAGATGTACTATTCTATTGTTTTGATAATAATTCAATTTGCTTTTACTTTTTTGCTAAATCAATTTAAAGATTCTAAATTATTGTATTTTTTTCTCTGATTTCCTTCTCCATTGATTTTAAAGCTTCTCTAGTACCAGATAATCGCATTTCTAATGATTTTATTTATTTTGTTGTATTTTCAATATTTTTTTATGAATTCCTATGACTCTAAATGTCAGCTATACTGCTACTTCTTTTCTCCATGTAATTATTTATACAGTCCTATAAATTATCCATTATTAATTCCTAATTATTTTCAAATTTATAAGGACCTGGTTTATATGGAGATTCCATCAATCGACGAGGTTCAATTCTATTTGGTTATTCCTCCTCAGTTTCCTCATCAATTTTACTCAAAATTCCTTTTTCATTTCTAAAATTTGGATTTACATTTTCATTGTCATTCTCATTTTCCTCTTTTGGTCGTTTTTAACTAAATGAAAATCTTACTGCCTCCTATCTTAACAATTATTATAATTCTTGTTCTAGAATCTTATTCTCCTCTTCTATTTATTTCAAAAAACCAGAATTCATTTAATTTTTTAAATTTATAATACATATTTCTCTACACATTCATATTCAATGCATCCATTGTTAAAATATATGAAATCTCTGTTTATAGATCATTTACTCTATAAAAAACCTCATAGAAATCATTTTAACAAGACATAGATACTTTTTATAATATATCCTTCTTTATTGACTTTTATACAGTTCTTTATATTATATTTAACATTGTTTTAATGAAAAAATAGCAGTTAATAAATAAAATATCAATTTATTAATAATTTTTCAATTATATATATATATAGTTATCATCAAATAACCTATTTTTTGGGCAATTTAAAAATAATCGGCTTATTTGTAACTTTGTAATTCTTATTTAAAAGACAACAATTAATAAACTTAACTCCTTCCTCTTCTGTTTCCCCATATGACTCATGAATATGTCCAAAAAGATGATATTTTGGTTTGATTTTTAATACTCTTTTTAGCAATGCTTCATCTCCAACATGATTTTTTTTTCCTTGAAAATTCTCAGCTTAGTCGCCATGATTTAAAGGAGGACCATGTGTAACAATAATATCACTATCTTCTTCTATTTAAGACCAAAATACTTCAGCATTTTCACTCTTTAATTAAAATGCCCAAGTATGATATTCTAATGAATAAGGACTACCCCAAATTTTAATACCTTCAATTACAATTGAAGAATTCAATAGATAAATACAATTATCTTTTAATTTTTAGAGCAATTCTTAATCATTAAAATTACTAACTTTGTGATGATATTCCTTTAATTTTGATTGATAATTTTCTGTATCCAATGATACATCGTGATTACCTGCAATAACAATTTTATATTTAAATGGTTATTTAATCAACCATTATATAAAAGAAAGTGTTTCTTCTTTTTAACCATTTTTGGTAAAGTCTCCACAGTGTATTAAGACATCTCCAGGAGGTAATGGAATGTTATAACCATGAGTATCACTAATACAAACAAATGTTAAGTCATTTTCCATTTAAATGTATTTCTAATTTTTAAAATAAATATTCCAAAAGTATTATCAAATGTTATAAGTTTATGAATTTGTTAAATTAACAGAATTAAAACTTAAATAATATTATTTATCGATTAACATATCCTTCATGAATATGCCATATATTTGATACTTTGTTTTAACTTAGTAATTCAATTAAATGGATCCTAAATCCAACATGCTTAGCATTTCCCTTGTTATCACCATAAGAATAATGAAGAATTTATTAAATTTCTTTAAAGATCTTTGATTTAATCCTAAATTAATCTTCATTATAAAGATTTTTGAATATTTTACTGAAAAAAAAGATAATCATAATATAACTCATCCATTTCTTAAATTACTTTATATCCTAAATGTAGATTTATGAAGAATTTAACAAAAAAAATAATAAAAATGTTTTTAATTGGCATTTGTTTTTGTACTTAACAAATTTAAATTAATAATATATTCAAATGATCCTTTTATTTTTTATTAAATGTATTGTAATGTAAATGGATTGTAATTAAATAAAAATATTAATTAAAACGAATATCCAATATTAATGGAAAGAAGAGAAGATGATGTACAATATTATAAGATTGATAAATCAAATAATTAACAAGACAAAATAATTTTAACTCTATTTTCAATATTGATGAATGCCTTAATAGGAAGTCTATTCTTTTATTATTCAACTCATGAAAATAAGTATGGTACTTGAATTTACTTATAAAGGTGGTGATTAATGTAAATATTTAAGACCTTGTGCTTTTTGGTTTTCAATTTATTGTTTTTTTAGTTTATTTGCTTGGATGTAAAATGAAAATAATAATTTAATTTATATTTAGAGTACTAAATCCATATGCAATATATTATAAACACGATCAAATTTTTGATTATGCAAATATTTTTGAAGGATCCATTAAATTAGTTTTCTTGATAGTATTTTGTGTAAAAAAAATACAAATTTAATTAGATTTCATTTATTGTTTCAAGTCATTGTGGGTAACTAACCGTTTTAACAGCAATATATATAATTTTTAATGTAATTGTATTCCTAATGTTATGTGGGTTGACTTATTTCATTAAACCAAAAATAGAAGAATGAATTTGATAGTTAATTATATTTAATTTATGCAATAATAATCAATATCAGATTTCGATAATCTAGAACAAGAACATTAGTTGATTGATTAAGTTAATTAAAAGTCTAAATCAGCCAAGTTTAAATAGTATAAATAAGGATAATATTATGGAGATATTTAGAATAATGTTCGACATGGATATGGTATATTGTTTAACTTATTATTATATTTTAGGACTAATAACATATCAAGATAGATATTATATTGGATTTTGGAAGAATGATAGAAAACATGGGTTTGGTAAGGAAGTATTGGATAAAGGGGATTAATATGAAGGTTAGTTTGAAGATGGAAAACCTCATGGTGAAGGTACATTGGAAACTGAAAATGGCATTTATTCAGGTTAGTGGGTTTAAGGAATTAAATAAGGTTATGGTAAATGGAGAGGCAAAAACAATGAAGTTTATGCAGGAGAATGGAAATTCAATAAGGCAAATGGGTATGGAAGATATGATTATGAAGATGGAGGATGGTATGAAGGTGAGTTCAAAAATTATCTTAAATATGGTAAAGGAAAAGAATGTTATGCTAATGGAGATTTTTATGATGGTGATTTTATTAATGATAAACCTGATGGTTTTGGAGTATATAGATGGGCTGATGGTTCATCTTATCATGGTACATTTTGTAGTGGAGTCAGACATGGTAAAGGTTATTGGTTAAAGAATGGAGATCCTTAATATCATGAGAGTTATGATGGTGAGTATATTAACGATTTGAAATCAGGACATGGAGTATATAGATGGCCTAGTGGAAATGTATATGAGGGAGAATTCTTTAATGATCATAGACATGGATTTGGTGAAATGAGATGGGTTGATGGTTCTTTTTATAAAGGATAATTTCATAATGGATAAATGTGTGGAGAGGGTGAATTAAAAAGAACCAATAAACCAATTATTTATGGATACTTTGAAAACAACAAACTTGTTAAAGAATAAAAAAAAAAATTAATTCCTTAAACCATGATTTAGAGTTAAAATAATAGTTATGATGGTAAAAGAAATTATTATTCTTTACATCAATCTTTTAATAAATTTTAAAATGCTTAACAGCTTCAAAAATTTAATTTTAAGTCTGAATCTATTGAACCTATTATTAGATAAGTCAAAAGAGATTGTAA
Source organism: Paramecium biaurelia (assembly GCA_000733385.1). Classification (NCBI taxonomy): domain Eukaryota; phylum Ciliophora; class Oligohymenophorea; order Peniculida; family Parameciidae; genus Paramecium; species Paramecium biaurelia. Next base: position 614,541 of record JPFL01000001.1, read on the forward strand.
TACATCAGTTGATGATATAGAAAAGAATGAAAATTTAGTTCATTAAAATAGGTTTAAAATCTCAATTGATTTTGATGATCCTTAAGGAATTTCTACTTAACAAAAATTTAAATCATTAAATACAACAAATCGTGCTTTTTAAAATCAGCAAGAGAGTTTATTATCAGTTACAAATAGAACCTAAGCTACAAAAAAGGTTATAATTGATAGTGTTAAATTTAAGAGAAGCTAAATCTCTTTTCGACTATAGTCATTAAACTAATCAACTAGATAAACACAAAATTCTCTTCCAAAATAAGGAGTGAACTGATTTGTAATATATATATTTTTCTAATCATTTTTTCCATAGTTATGAAATAATTGTCAACCATTATAGCGCGCATCATTATATGTTAAGAATTAAAATGCATATTAAGAATTATTTCTAGATTATATTAAAAACTTCATTCTGACAAAACTTAAATTTAATTGGAAAATAGAAGGGTTTAGTAGAAGAAAAACAATTAATGATAACATTATTCAAATCATATCTCCTTTCAATAATTAAGTCTTTCTTATATTAAATTACATGAATTTCTTTAATCCCTATTGTAAATTTTTTGTTATTATAAATATTTTTAAAATCTCTTTTAAACTTCTATAGTTTTGGATGCTCAAGGTTTTGTAGTTGAATTCATAAAAATAATCAGATCCTATAAGCAAATATATACATAAAGTATGTTATTTTATAAACTCTAATGTTGTTTAAATATTCTTTTTAAATAACCGATATATTATGGACTTATTTGATATGAATTAGGAAATTTTATATAATAATACTCGATGGATATATAACATAAGTCAAAATTTTTATTGTGAATCGACAAAACCTTTGAATTTTGTTCTTTGTTGTTCAATAATTTAAGCGGCTAAAGCTTTTCTGTAATTTAAAAGCATTGTTGCATTTTCTTAATATGGGATTGTTTCAATTATCCTTTTTTTACCCATTTGAGTCACTAGCACTGTTTATGCATCAAAATTCATTGGATTATTAAATAATTATTTTCAATCAATTTAGATATACTCTTAATTAAGGCGAATAAACCTACAAATTATATTATTCAGATTTATTTACACTCTTAATTAAATCAATTCGAATTGCAATTATTTTATAGTAAAGAATATTCCAGATTGAATATCACCTAGAGTAAATATTAGTTAATTAAATAAAAAGGAAATTTAACATATCTTAATAAAAAATAATAAAGAAATTTTAAATTTTTGTTGGATATAACAATAATTCTGAAATTCTACAAAGAATTTTTAATATCTTTAATTATTATAATAATTAGTTCAGACTAATTTAGATAATAATTTTAAAACAATATATTTATATTTATTAATAAATAATTCTCAAAAAATCATAATTAATGAATATTAGAAATAAAATTAATTTTTCTTCAGAGTATTAAAAAGTTATTCTTCAAGTTATAAGGTAAGAAGGTTAAAAATATATTATTAATAAAGTCTTAGCTATTTTGGAGAATTCAACAGTTCGTGATCAAAATTAAATTGAGTGAAATACTTTGATTGATAAAAATTGGCTTAAATTCAATAGATATAAACTTCTAAAATGATACAATACTTTTATTTCTCCAATTTTTTTGTATTTATTTAATTATTTTATTTTATTGAAATAAAATTATATTTAACGATGAATTCAACACTTAGAGCTGATTAGATTATTTATTTTGGAACAGCGAATACTCCATAAATTCCATGTAGATTTCATGAAGACTATTATATATAAAATTTTTGCAAGAAACAGTATAAATATTAATTATAATTTAGAGAATGCAGTTTACCTATGTGTCCTGAATGTATAAAGATTCATTCTGAAGAACATGAATAAGATAGAGTAACAAGTGATATTGATTTGTTCTCTAATTGCCTAACAGAATAATATAATAAATCATTAGAATATCTTAACCTTTGGGCATCAGATGTTTAAGAATCAAGTAATTTATAAGAAGAGATTTAAAATGCATAAGAAGTATGACATTTAAGTTATTTATTTATAGTTTTAACTCAAAAAGTATTAAGATGCTAAATAACAATTTTATAAAGTTATGGATGATTATTTTAAGAGGCTTGAATAAACAATTATAAATGAAACTTAAAAATCTACTTAGGATTTAATGAAATTAATAAGATCAAGACATAGAATTGAATATTTAGAATGGAAAAACTAACATGAAATTTTAATAAAACTCAATTCTGATAAGGTATTTAAGTTATTATATTTAGTGTCTGCCTCCTTTAATCAAAATATATTCGGATCCAAGATAAACTCCTTAAGCAATTTATTAGAGGAATCATTAGGAACATATCGAATAATTAAATAAACTAAAATTAAATGTTAGATAAGTGATTGTTAATGATAATCTAAATTAAATTCTTGCATTGTTAAAATAATATATTTATTTAACTGCAGCTGTATAAGATTCATAAATTTAATAAATACAAATTACAAATACTGTTCAACCTATATAAGTTTAACCAATAATATAAAATCAATCAATCCTATAAACTTAACGAATTGTAAATTAAGCAATAAATTCAAATAAATATCAATCAAGGGTCATATAACCTTTTAGTGCAATAAGAGAATATACATAACCAGTATTATATTAATAACCACAAATAATTCCAATTGACCCTATCTAAATGTATCCATAATAGTTTTACCATACCAATCCTATTTTATAAGAACCTATAGTAATGCCAATTGTACCACTTTAATAATCTACTCCTCCTTAGATTATAAGATCTCCATAAAAACTTGTATAACCAGTTTTTGAAACAGGGTTTTTAAATGGATAATTAAGAGAGACAATGGCATAAAGATATTATGATAAAATGTTAAAAAATGAAATAAATTGATTTAATATATTAATTATTATATTATCTACAATTTGTATATCACATAATTTCTTTACTATTCATATTTATTGGAGAAAGTGATAGACCAGGAGTATTGGAATTAATACCTGTAGAAAAAGTATGTTTATGTTTACTTTAACGATCCGAATTTATAGATTAATAATTTGTTATACTCCTAGCAGTTAGAGGAGGAGTACTCAAAAATAAATGTGTTCTTTTTTTTTTATTCATTTTGATAAGATATTACTATTTAAAAGAAGTGATTGCTATGTTATTAGGATGTTCATATCTTGGAGTAAATCCTTGTTTTGGACTTTAATATAAATCATTTCCAAACAAACCAGATCCTGCATCTTTTTCAGGATCACTTTGATACTTCAATTTATAAATATAGTTTTTTTCTTCAACTATTGTACCAATTTCCATTTTATCATGTCTTTCTTTACTTCTAATTTTTTTGGGATTATATTTAACTTCAATATATTACTTAACAGCTGTAAATTTAGGTTAGTTGATTTTACTTACACTTATCAAATTAGAGGTTTAGAATATAGTTCTAAATTAAGTTTTCTTTTAGTATTCTAATCTCACCCATTATTTACATTCTTCAGGGAATTTTTATATAAATTCATGTTTATGGATGACCATTAAAGTAGCTTCATTAGACAATACAATAGCATTATATTCACAACAACCATCATCATTCATTGCTATTTCTTCACCCAATAATTATCCCTTTGCTGCTCATATTATATAAGATTTTACTTAGAATGCATATCTTTACCATTTAATCACCAATTACTTTTTCTAATAAGATATCTCCAAATTGAATCAAATAAAAGCATTTCTTAGGTTGACCATCTATTGTTATTACATAATTTTTTTAAAATTATTCCACATCAAAACTATAAGCTAATTATTCTAATTATTTTGATGAATAATCTCCTTACACAGGAAATTTAGTAAAAATTAAACTTTTTTTCTCTTTCATCTATTATATAAATTATTATCTAATTAAATCAAAGTCATCTTTTTTTAAAATTAATAAGAACAAATCTTCAGTATATGCACATGCAGTTAATGCTCTAGGAACATTCTCAATTAGAGCTCTATCTCCAAAACCATCCCCTCTTTTTAATATTCTAACAGTATCACCAAATTTATCACTAATTACTTAAATTTCTTATTATGTAATTTAGACTTTCTCATTTGTTTATCCTTAAACTATATTTGCCTTCATTTTATCAGCAAACTTTTTTGAAAAGGCAATTTATTTAAAATAGTTTGTACTTGATGTTAAAGTTGTAATTTTGCTTTATGTCTTTCTAATGTAAAATTCATAATTACTATGCTTTCAAAGGAACACTTTTGATGTATAAACTTTATTATGATTACAATTATTTTTGATTTTCAGGAGGCTTTTCAACATTTTATTAAAGTATCTGTTATTATTATGACCTTTACTTTACTAAAGCCACTTTGCCATTAAATATTATATATAACTTATCGTTTGATTTATCTCCTTCTTTAAATATGATCTCTCCTCCTTTAAAGTGCTCCATTTTGAATTTACCACATAACTATGATTTCAAGGAATTATACATATAATAGACTCTCTCTTTATGTTCCCTTAAGATTTTTCTCAATGAAGGAATTAAAATATTATAATTGTTGTAATTTCGAATAGATTACTTAAAGATTGTCCATATTTGGATTCAAATGATTATTCAATAACTTTTGTAGGTTAAGATTCTAAATAATAATACGTCTCTATTTACCTCATTCATAGTGATTTAATTATTTTTAATTTTAATATGTCGGACTCTATATAATCTTACTTAAAAACTGAATCAGATTCAATTAAAGATCCTCCTTCAAGTAAGTTTAAGCATAACTTCATGTAAACCAATTAAAGATTATTAAATACTAAAAAATTAACATACTCTAACAAAAAAATAGTTGTTTCCAATTAGAAAGATGCTTGGAAATAAATGTTTGGCAATTTTTTATATGATATTAATCTTAAATAGAAGAAAGATCATACATTATAAGATGCCAAAGCAGTAATTATAAACTTAAATAAACTCTAGCATCTTTAAGATCCACTTGTGAATGAAGTTCCACTATTCCTTCCATGTTCAAATAAGCAATTTAAATTGTAGTTCTATAAATATTTAGAAGGGGAACAATCAATTAATGAATTATTGAAAGCCATAAGATTTCCTCACTTGGAAACAGTAAGTAATATTATTATTTTGTTAGTTATAAATTGAGGATTAAAAAAAATTAAGAAGGAAACTATCTATTGTTTAAAAAATTAAGAAATTTAGAGTAAATGACATGGCTAAATCAGGTGATAGGACTCCATAATTAGATATTGGAAGTTCGACAAAATAATTAAAAGCTTAATAATTAAAATTAGTTGAATAACGAAGATTTACAGAAGCTGGGAAATTGATGGAGTTATATAAAATAAAGATAAATAAGAAGGTTTAAGTTTTAAGAGATTTTATTCATTAAAGAGTATTATTTAATTTGTTATTAAAGATAAATTTGAGATAATAATTAAATAAAGAATAAAGGGAAGAGGAAATAAGAAATATTCATTTTATTAAAACTTTCTTTGATATTACTAATGATTATAATTAACATATCTTAGATTAATAAGAAGAATTATAGGATGATGCATAATATTATAAAAAATTAGTACCATGCTAAAAGAAATTGAAGTAACTTTTAGTAAATTATGATAATGTATAACCAATTATAAGGCATTAAGAAAAATATTTTGATAGATTTGATCGTCCATCTTTAGGTATGTTAAAAAATTAAATGAATTAATACTCCAAAGATTATTTAGTTGAGCTTGAATAATAAAAATAAATTTAATTTAAAACTGCATTAAATTAAGTTCGTAAACTATTAGAATAATAAAATATTAAGTTTTAATCAGAATTGAGAAAATCTAAAATTAAAAGTAATTAAAATTCAAAGTCATAATCTCCTCTAACTCTTCATAATTAAGATAATTTTAATGGCATTAATTCATTAGATGATTGTCCACTTGATGTTATTGTAGCAAGTCCAAAGAGAAATGTTAATTAATATAAATCTTATTCTTAATTGAAAAACTCTATTGCAGATCCAATAAAAAGAAAAGATTATGTTATAACAAAAAAACCATTTTATCTTTTTACTAAATAAGCAGATGGAGATAAAAATTCAAAAAATACTAAGGGATTAATTACAAATTTTGATGTTAAATTATACGACTATATTCACAATAGAAATATTTATACATTGAATAAATAGTATTAATTTTATTGATTATATAGAGTTCATGAAAATACATAAAAATTTCACACTTTAATAGAAAGTTAATAAGAATAATAGTTAAATGAAAAGCTTGATACTCAACTAAATTAATTAAGAAAAAAAAGATTAAAATTACGTTAACATGGTTCTTTAGAAGGATAAAGAAGAATAAAAACTGAAATATAACCTGATGAAATATCAGATGATTAATCATTATAATCAATTTATGAAGTAAATCTTGATGTGTATTATGATTAATCAAATTAATTGAGTAAGAAACTAAAAGTAAAAGACGATGTTGGATTTGCAAAAAGAATTAAGTAACTCATAAAGTTAGAGGAAGTTAATACGTATTAATTATATATATATGTATATTTAGATAATGTTTAAGAACAAATATATAGAAGTTAAATAAGTCCTAAAATTCTCTTAACAAATGAATACAAAAATTTAATATCTCTATTTATTTAATTGTAAGTTAGCTAAATAATAAAAATTTTAAATTATTTATATAACTATGAAAAGTAAAGATATGGATGCTCCTCCACTTAGTGAAGATGAATTAAATGAAATTTATAATTGGGTTGATTCTGTACCATTATCGAGACCTAAAAAACACATAGGCAGAGATTTTGCAGATGGAGTTTTAATTGCTGAAATTATTTAACACTATGTCCCTTCAATAATTGATATTCATAACTATAGTTTAGCTCACTCTGTTTAATAAAAGTAATATAATTGGAATACTTTGAATGCCAAGGTACTATATATAATGATTTATAGGTTTTTAGAAAGATGGGTTTCTAAATTACCTAGAAAGATATTGATGCAGTTATTTAAGTAATCCCTGAAGCAATAGAGAGAATCTTAAAAGTGATTTAAGTGAAATTAGATATGTTTTTAGAACATTCAGAATAAAGTTAAGTGTAAAAATAAGAAAAGCCGAATGAAATTTCAAAAAATTAAAATTAAGTTAACAATTCAAAACCAGTTATTAACAATAAATAAAATGATAAAGATTTAGTTATTTAAGATTAAAAGGAAACAATAGAAATACTTGAACTTAAAATATAGAAACTAGAATAATTAGTGAAATTAAAAGATAGTAAAATATAATAGTTAACTTAAAAACTATAATAAGCAGGAATAAAATGATATAGTTACTCATATATCATCCACATAAATTTTAGAAATAATTTTTCTCTGTGTCACTTTTACTACTACTTGTATCACTTTTGTCAAGACAATTTTTTTAATCAATTACTTATTATTAATTTCTTTAAATATTGTTTTGTATTTCTTCTTCATCTGGAGTTAGATCTTGAGGTTGATTTTACATTTTCTAAAAAATTGACATTCTTTATTTTTTAATTGGTTCTTGTTATTCTAAATTTTTTGTAATTAATGGAGAACTTTAAGGAGTTGTATTAGGTGTTCGTCTTTATTTTATTGAATTCATTTCTATACTGATTTTTTACAGCATGCCATTACATTTATCATCTTCTAAATTAGATTGATCAATATTTGAAGTAGTATTGAATGTCATAGTGCTGGATTTAGTTGGTCGTCTTTTAGGTTTTTTATAATATTGCTCTAATTTTTCTAAAGGATCAGTTTTCATCTTCAGACCCAATTATTTGAGATAGGAAACAATAATTTGCTCTTTTTTTATCCATTCATTTTCAGGATGCTAATTACTCATTATTACCATTTCAAAAGAATCATCAGACTGTTGATTTGAAGTATATAGATTTTATCCATCATTATAGTTTGAATTCTCTTAATGAACATTTTTATCAGCTGTAATTGTGTTTTCTGATGAAGTAATTGTTGTTTCACATGACATATATTAACCTATATTCATAAAAAGTAAAAACTCTTGAATGATGAATGAATTTTTATATATTTATTAATATCAATAAACCTTACACAATCAATGCTGAAAATTATTGAAAAAATTCAGAGCTTAGTCATTGAAATAAATATTTAACTTAAGCGATAATATTATTTGTTTTAAAGTGCTATTTTTAATATATAGGATGATTCTCAAAAAGTTTAACATAATCAAGATTCAATATATTTACTAAATAATAATTAAGAATGCCAAGAGTGTCAATATTATTATTTTTTAAATTACATAAAATGAAATAATTAAAATTACAAATAATATGGTAATTTTCGAAGATTTCAAGAGATATATTAGAAAAATTCAAATGTCATCAGATGGTTCAACTTCCCATCCAGTTGTTCCAAATCTCTCTTATATGGCAATAAGGGACTTGACCTTTATTTTTGCATTGTTAGGACTAGGTTAATTAATTGAACTATTAATTGTATATTAAGTTTCAGCTCTATGTTTTCTCACCAGTTTCCTTTATGGATAAATTGATCTTTGAAAAGGGAAAATCATAGTCTCAGACGTATCCTTTTAAGAAGAAATCGATTAAAAGATTTAAGGATTGCCATAGTTAATATTATCTAATTGTTTTGAGTATTTTTAGAACACCAATTTAGTTGGCATTTAATTATTATCATCAGCTATTGAACTACATCTAGTTTTAATAGTATCTAAAAATTTGTTTTTAGAGGGAGAGGACTTCTTTTCTGATTCTAATTAATTTTTTGCAAAGATTAAACTTCGTTTTCTCATTTTAATTCGATCTGATTCTTCAGGCAATTAATATTTCATTTTGAGTAATGCCATTCTAGTTGATTTTTTAAGTAGTTCTAAATTGATTGCACAATTAAATCTAAATCCTATTGTTTTCTGAATTGGAGAAACCTTATTACTTTTCTAATTCATTGTTGAATAATATTTATTTTTTTATTTCTTATTATATTATTATTATTATAATAAACATTAAAAAACCATATTTATGAATCAAATTCTAATAAATCTTATCATTTCATTGATACATTCACTTTCCTAAACTTTGTTCTTGCAACTTATTCTTCTGCTATATTTCTTAAAATAGATTTATTATGCAATAATTCTAAATTTGTCATTTTCTCATGAGCACTCTTATTTCTACTCTCTTCAATTTATTTCTTTATATCCAATTAATTTTATTTATAATTATTTTTTATATACTAAAATAAATTACAAATAGTTACAATTTATTTTTCTTTTTCTTTTTAAGAATAATTCATAAGTTCTAAATTTTATTGAAGAAATAACAATTTTTATTCTTCTTCTTCAGATAATTTTTTTTATTATTTCTACTAAATTTACAATTATAATTATTATTTAACTAAATCCATTTTTTCTTTTTCTTTTAATTTCTTATATTACTATTATTATTTATCATATTCTTCTTGTTTTTTTAATTACTCCAACATATATTTTCCTTCATTCTCTTCATTTTCCTTTTATTTAGACAAAACCTAATGACTGTAATTACTCATAAATTATTTAATTTTCTCATCCCTATCCCTCTTTATTTATTCTCTTCTTTCATCATCTTATATCATTTTCTATAATTATTATTATTACAATTTAGTATCATTTTCTTTTTAAAGTTTAACCTCCTCTTATGCCTTTAAATTACTATTCTAATTTTACTTTATAACGTAACTATTCATTTTCTTTCAAAATCTACTAAAATTTATCTTTTTATTCTTATCTTCTTTTATTTAATTCTTAAGATTCTCTACTTATTTCATTTTTTAGCTATTAAAGTATCTCATCCTCTTATTATTTTGATTATTTTTCACTTTCTCTTCTAATTAAATATATATATAATAATTACTTTTTATGTTTTTCTTATTAAACTTACTCATCTCTTAATTTTTTTTCATCTAATTGTTTATTTTTAACCTATTCCTTTTTCTATTTTTCATATTATTCAAACTCTTATTTCCTTTATTGATTTAATTATATAAATTTTGCTTCTTTCATTGCTTCCTCTTTTTTAATCTATGCCTTTTCTTTTAATTGTTTATCTAAGTCATCTTTTAATTTTTATCTCAATTAATATTCTCTCTTTTTTTTTTCTTCTTGTTCCTTTTAATATAAATCTGTATCATATTTAATAATAGCAGCCCATTCATCCTATTTATCATCATCTAACTAATAAACAGATTTCTATTTATTTTCAGATGTTAATGAATCTAATCTTGGAATTTCTGGAGGATTATTCTTTGTTTAACAATTTGATTAATCTTAACTTTATGTGATAGCCTTTGTAATTTATTTTGAATTATTTTCATTTTTTGATTTATCTTCCATATTTTGTAACTATTGAATATTAGACTATTATTTTAAGGTTTTTATTATTGCTTCCTTTTCAATTTATTATTTCTTGACTGCTTCATATATCTCTGCTTTCAAAGCCCTTACACCACTTTCATTAAATGTTGAATATTTGGAATTATAATCATGTACATACCATGTAATTAACTTATTAACATTTATTTAAATACTTCTTTATCTATAGGTTTTGAACCGAATTAACTTATGAGTTTATTCAGAATGAAATCAGAAATATTACAAGATTACTTTTGCTTGTCTTACTTTTTTAATTATCTTGGATACATAAATATAAATATGTAAATTATTATCGAAAGAATATTACATATAAAAGTATGAAATATTAAAACACACAAAAAACTCATTGTTATATCATCAAATTTTCTATGAGATTTTCAAAATTTTTTTAAACACTTTCTAGAACTTTATTTTAATCTAAAACATAATGTCTTTTTTCATTCTCAACATTTTTGTGTGTAATCTTCATTAAATTAAATTACTACCAAAATTTTATTCTTCATTTATGTTTTGGTATAATATTTGTATTCCATCAATTTTTTTAATTTTGTTTAGATGTCCACATAGACCTTCTTTTTTAATCTGATATCTATTTATTGATCTAAAGGCAATTTATATATCTATGGGTTCTCAATTGGATTTTCATCATTTTAACCTCTTATCACACCAAGATCAGATAAAATAAAGGGATTAGTTTTATATTTAATATCATGAAATACATCTTAAGGATGTACTTTTTTATTTCTGATAAAATCAAAGCATTTGCTTTCTGATTTAACTTTTAAATTATTTATTATATATTATTACATGAATGTTTTGGAGTGTAAATTTCAACCTCAAATTCTTAAGTTGATAATATTTCTTATTAAATTCTTAATCCATCCATTTACATTGTGGAAAACATTTTAATATGAGGATTTGATTCAAAAATAGAACTTCTTCTTGTTGATGTAGCTTTGGATTCATTAAAGATTCTTGGATTAATAACCATAAGAGATTCATTCTGTATTTCTTATTAAGAAATTGACAAAATATCTTAAGGAAGAGGTAGATTTAATCTATTCAATAGGGGAGTATTTATGGTTTCAGTATAATTTCTGTTGAAATTTTTACATAAGAAGACTTTGAGTGTGTCCGAACTCATTTAACGTAAGGGAGAACTCTCTATTTCATAATCATATGTTATTGCTCTTTCATGATAATATTTAGCCTTTATAAAATAAAAATTATACTTTTTCAATGTCTCCTTGATAATAATAACAAACAGCAAGTTTTGAATAGACTTCATTTTCATAATCTAAGTCATTATTTAACCATGAATATTATAGACATTTCTTAAAGAATTTAATTCCAATCTCATATTATTACATTTTGATTGAACAATTTCCTAATCCAATCAAAGATTTCATTTTATATTTATCCATTGTTTATTTTGCATAGTTAGCCATTATTCTGGTTTAATTATGATAAAACACAGCCCAGTCATGCTATGATGTTAATTCAAGCATAGAAGCAGCAAAACTAATAGTTTCAATTAATGCAATTGGAGATAAGGTTCCAATAGAGAATGTTAAAATTTATTAAGAAAAATCAATTAGCTAATTAAAATACAATTATTTACTTAGGTTTCAGCTTTTTATTTGACCAAATCAATCAAATATTTTTGTTATTTATATAGGTAAAGTAAATAATTTTTTAATCCGATATTAGATATATTCAATATTTTAAAATAGATAACTTATTGCTTAACTTAAGGATCAAATTTCATTCTTCTTTTCACTTCATTAGAATCAATATTTTCTTAAGTAACAATTAATTATTTCTATTGAGACCTACTACCTTATTGAGAGAGTCTAGTGCTTGGTGCTGGAATTACATTTCTATTAGTTTCTTAAGGAGATGAGTCTTATCTATTATCTAAACTGAATTGAGAGTCCACTCTCCTTATAAGATTATTTTTGCTTGAATGAAAGGTTGATCTCATTTTTATTTGACCTCTAAATGCTGAGCTTGAACCTGAATCATAATCTGCTTCATTCATTCTATGAGTAGAATATCCTGTACGTTGAGTTGTATTGTAGGTTGTTCCACTTTATAATCTTGATTATTGGGATAATGACTATTAAGATTTTTGTGATTGTTTAATGAGTACATTCTTTAATCTATCCAACATTATTCACTAATTCATACTTTTAAGAGTCTACTAATTTAAATTACACTGCGCTCTTGAGTCGTTTTTCTTAACTACCATTGGTTTTTAATTTTAGAGCAGACGAAATTGGCCTCATCCCTTTTATTATATTATATTATTAGGTAAATTATTTATTATTAGTGAATATGATTTCCAAGAAAAGTTTATCTAAAGGTCCTTAAAGTTTCAAAGTGCATATAAGAAGATTGCCTCCATTATTAAGAGAAGAAGAATTCTATGCAACTATTTAAGAATACATGAATGATATAGTGATGAAGTATTATGTGAAAGGCAAATTGAAGTAATAATTCCATCCATTATAAGAGAGTAAGAAAAAATAGATTCAAGATGCTATTTGTTTTTCAACAGTGATTCCGCCATGAGTCGATTCATCTAAGGATACAAAAAAGTATTCTGTGATGAAAAAGGCTTATATTATTTGCCTGACATAGGAAAAGCTTTGCTTCAGAATTAATAGGATCTTTTGAGAAATAAGCCAAAGCCATTAGAAGGTGAGTATTAGAAAACAGAACTCTATAAGAAATTTTAAAAGTTTTAAGAGGAGGAACAATTATAATAATTAGAAAAGGAGAATGCACAGAATCAATAATTAAAGGAAGAGCCAATAAATGTAGAAGATAAACCAAAGAAATTTGAGAAAGTTAAAACTCATATTATAATGGAATTAGAGAAAGAGTATTAGAAAAAGAAAGAATTGAAGACTTAAATAGACAATCTGACAACAACAAAAAACATTATTAAATTAAAATGTGAAGAAGATGGAAGAATCATTGAAAGAACTTTTGTAATTAATTAGTTTTATGATTATAGATTTTCGTACCTAAGGCAAAAAATTGAATATGAATAAAATTAATAATCAAACATTAGCAAATAATTGAATGATCATTTTATAAAACAAAAATTATATTAATCATTCATGGTCTTTCCTATTAGATAACCAATAATCCATATTAATTTTAATTCTTCTAATCCTTTTTTAATACTTAATTTTCTAATAGATTTAGTCTATCTTATATTGCAAATTTTTCTAATTATTGTTCATTTAATTCTTCTCTACACATAGGACAAGTTTCATGTTTCTTTTCCACCAACCATTATTGCAAACAATCTTCATGAAATACATGAACACAAGGAGTCACTCTACAAATTGACTCTTAAACATATTCAAGTAAACAAACAGTGCAAGCTTCAAATTATTTAGGGTCAATCTTTTTTTCTTTAATCTTTGGATGCTGACCTAAATTCTTCCATAGAATTTTTCTCATATAATGATCAAGCTATTCTATACTTATTCCAGTTTTTTGACCTCTTCTTTGTTGTTATGCTTATTATTATTAATTAAGTTGAATCTCATTTTAAACTCTATTCCTTTGTCTGTATCTTATTAAAGTAACTATAATCCATGTAAGCACTAAAACGACAGCTAGAGAAACCAAGAAGTAAATAAGCATTAAATTTGTATTCACTTCTGAGTCTCCAGATGGAACACTAATATTAAAATAAAATTAACTTGCATCAGGAACTACAATTGTTAATAATAGACGATCAAATCTAGAGTCATTATAATAGAATACCTATATAAATCTGGATTATAAGTCAATCCTGAAACATCAATTATAAGTGATTTTGTTTTAGAATCTGGAGAAAATGAGAAAGAATAATTATTATAGTATGGAGTGGGTACACCATATTTAAAGTTTTCAAACATAAAATATACAAGGATTGAAGAATATTCTGAAAGTAGTATATTTTAAATTCCTACATCTAACAAAATTGTATCTAATTGTTTTGTCTATTCAAAATAAAAATACTCTGTTCCACTTATTGTTATGTTTTCCAATTTTTTATCTACCATAATCGGTGTTGCCTTCTTGGAACAATCCAAATCGACTCTATTTGCTTCGCATGCACATGTACCTAAATTACAATATCCTAAAGAGGCTGAAGTACAATCATTAGGACATGGAGTAAGATCACTCTTCTTTATTCTAATATTATATTAATAAGTTTTTTGGTCTTCCCTTTTTAAATTAGTTATATAAAATTTATCACCTGATCTAAATGAATTTGCTGGTATCACTATATTTTGATAATACTTGTGAAGATAGTAACCATTGATATCAGCATATGTTGCTGATATTGTTTTGTTGTCTTTCATTATAGGAAGACTGTTTTTACTAATTGTAAAGGATAAATTGACTTCACCATCTCCAGGAGTTAAGAATATTAATCTTTAATTGAACATAAAATTACTCTATTTAAATGTATTTCTAAGTGTCAACTGAAGTAACTTAAAAGAACATAGTTCCATTTTCTACTTCTTGGATCACATAATATTCTGTATCTTCCAACTCAAATAATTCACCACTACCCAAGTAATCCTAATTTATGTTTATCGTTTATATTCCTAATGCAGTTATAACAAAGTAAAATAAAATGAGAATCATTTCCTCTTTATAAAAATTTTTATTATCAATATAATTAGAATTAATTTCAAGTATTTTTGATAATAATTCACAGTACTATTCAAACAATCTTGATCATCTTAAAATTCTATAGATTATCAAAACCCAATTTAAATGAAGTTCTTTTCATTTCTAAAAATAGTTTTATTGAAATCTAAAGTCATACAGTTTTTGATATTACATACAAAATAATTTTAATTAACTATTAAAAATAATTAATCTGAATAATCAAATATTAATATATCTCATTTTATTAATTAAAATCTGCTTTATAATTTTTTAATAATAAATGAACTTTTGATGAATGTATTTAGACACTATTATGAGTAGAATCCAATTAATATTACTTAAATCACAAGGTTATTAATTCCTAAATTAGAAAAAACCATATAGAATGTTTCAAATCTTACTGAATTTTAGTTAAATTTTTGAATATTTTGTAATATAATCCAAGATTCAAATTAACATAATTAAAATTATGATTAATTACAATTAAAGATAGTGAATAATGAATTAATAGGTAGGCAATCCAAAAAAAAAAAAGATTTATTATATGTCAACAAGAATCTAATTTGAAGTAATTCATATTGTTTAACATTCTACTTGCCGTTATAATAGTAATGAATCAAAAAAATAGCATAAATAATATTAATAGATATTTTTGTTTAATAATTAAATTTCAGTTCACAAAATTTACACCTAAGTTTTAGTTAAAAAATTTTGTTAGTATATAAGATAAGACAAAGCTAAGTAAATATTAATTAATTTGTTTGTTAATGATTTAAAGACCTCAAGAAATATTGCTAAAAACTAATTATCATGATATTAGTTTGCTTCCTGGAAAACCAATCTATGAATATGAATTGGACATATTAAATCCAACACCAGAATTAATATAAACAGCTTTAAAATATTTTAGAGCTTAAATTTTAGAAATGTTAAGGAATTATATGAGTATCGATAATAAAATCTACTCTCCTAAAATAATTGATGGAATTGAAAAAGGAAGATCAAAAACTTTGGGAACACTATTACATAATTAAGAAGCAGAATAAATAGTATCAATTAAGCTCATTGATCGTTTAAATGAAAATCATTTAAGCAAGAACTAAATAATTGCTAGATTAATAAAATAAGTAATAAGAAATCAATTCTAAATGGTATCTGTAGGGAAAATAGGTAGTAAATTATTTTGGAGTTAAAGAGCAGCTAAACAAAAAGATAACAACTTGGAAGTATTAATTTTAGTTAAAATTTTAGATATGGCCAGGTGTTGAATGCATTTATTAACCAAGTAATATATAAAATTCTAAACCAAAACTAATTATTGATTGTGCATTTAGAATTCTACGATACAGATCTGTATTAGAAGAATTAAATTAATTTAAACAAAATCTTGATATTGTTGTTGGTTAGATTGTGATGACTACATATAATAAAAAGTTTTATTAGATATCTGGTGTAGAAGTAAAAATGAGTCCAAAATCTACATTTTTAAATTAACTTGGTGAAGCTATTACTTTTGAAAGTTATTACCGTTCAAAGTATAATTAAACAATCAATCCAAATTAACCTTTATTAAAGGCAATTGTTAGAGGAAGAAGAGATGAAAATGAAAAAGAAATTTTTTTAATTCCTTCTCTTTGTTAAATGACTGGATTGACAGATGAAATGAGAAATGTAATTGAGATTATATATTTTAGGACTTTAATGCAATGAAAAAGATATCAGAAATAACAAAACCCTCTGCTGATGTTAGAATGAAAACTGCATAAGATTTTATTTAATAACTATAAAATACTAAAATTGTTAATAAAAAAGATAAAATCGAAAAGGAAGTTTTAAAAGAATGGGGATTAGAGATAAAAAAAGACTGCATCTAAATCTAAGCTTAAAAACTTGATCCTGGAAATATGTTGATGGGAAGAGACTTACGATTAAATTTAGGAGACATGAAAACAAATTTAGATAGATAAACATAAACTTAAATGTTTTAAACACCTCCATAAAAATTAATACTAGCAATTATTTTTAATGCAAATTCAGGCTAATAAGCATTAACATCCTTCTTAGAAAATTTTAAGTTGGCATGTGGGGAATTTCAATTTAATGCTTTTTATTAACCAAAAGTCATAGAGATGTAATAAGATAGAGAAGACGAATTAGAAAGATTATTATAAGATCTAAAGATTTTTGCTGATTAAAAATAAACAAAGATTAATTTTTTGTTATTTTTATTACCAGGATAAAAGAAAAAAGCAAGATTATATAAAGCATGTAAAAGAATTTCTATGGCTAAATTTGGTTGTGCATCCTAAGTAATCATTGAAAGAACTTTAAGCAAAAATACAAGATCTATTGTAAATAAGATTTTAATATAATTAAATGCAAAGATTGGAGGCACTCCATGGGCATTAGATGGTATTCCTGATTTATTTACAAATTAACCTACAATGATTTGTGGTGTTGATATATTTACTAAAAGTGGAAGAAATAGTCAATTAGCATTTTGTAGCACAATTAATAGAAATTTTAGTAGGTATTATTCTTAAGTGTTGACATCTGGAGAGTTTTGTTCACACTTATAATAATGCTTGAAGGCTGCTTTAATTGCTTTCAAATAGGAATTATCAGTTTATCCAAAAAATGTGATTATATATAGGGATGGAGTAGGAGATGGATAATAAGCAGCTGTATTAGGAACAGAATTACCATAATATAAACAAGCTTTAAAAGAGTTAGAGTTAAATGATGTGACACTTACTCTTGTCATCTGTAACAAAAGAGTTTCTTCAAAATTTTACACTGGAGGTTAAGGTAGAGCAGAAAATCCACCTCCAGGAACAGTCATTGATAATAGAATCATCACAAATGAAGAAGCTATAAAGTTTTATCTAATTTCTCAAATAAGCAGATAAGGAACTGTAACTCCAACTCTTTATAAGGTTCTTTATTCAGATTTGCAGTGTATTAATTTTTTATTATAATTAAGGTATTGAGTAAAGTATTAAAATGTTGACTTTTAAATTATGCTGGTTGTTTTATAACTTTACAGGATCAATCAAAATACCAGCACCAGTTCGTTATGCACATTGTCTCTGTAATTTTATTGGAGATAATTATGATGATAAGGATAAAATTAAATTTCTACCACAATCAGATCTAATTCATCAAAAAGTGCTATTTTATATTTGATTTATTATATTGTAATTATGAATAATAATCATTTTTAAGCATTATATTAATATGAAAAATGATACAAGGACAGAGATTTATTAATTAAGAAATTAATTGTATGTTGATTAGTTTAATTGCTAGGAAAATAAATGAGGTAAATTTTAGAAAACTGTAAGACATATTTAATTATTTATTAAAAATCAAAAAAAATAGAACATTTTAATATAAATATTTATTTAAATTGCATTAAATAGTAATTTATGAGTCATAGAAGTCTTTCTATTGATTATTCTGAAAAACTGGAGACTTCAGGGGATGGCTGTCTTCCTGAAATCTAAGTAATCTCATAACTGTTTTTAAATTACTTAAAGACTTAATCCATCAGTGAATCAGATTCCTTAAGATAATCTAAAGAACATTTGAAGAAGTTGTAGACTGCTTTTAGAATATTGAGTTGGTATGAAGCCATTGCATTTTTTGGTTGCATGACTACTCTAATCATTAGTTAAGAATTTTAATTCATTTACATTGCAATAGGATTATTTTTCAAATTATTGATTTTCATCAAACTAAGTAATTCAGCAAAGAAATAAAAAAAGTATGTTGGAAAGAAATCTACAATCACAAGGAAAATATTCTTAAATTTATTAAAATAATATATAACAATTGATCCAGAAAATAAAGTAGAAATAAGATTAGTGGATTAAACTATTGCAAGTAAATTAACTTTTAAGGAGATTCTTATGGAATTTGGTAAATTACATATAAAGTCTATAATTATAATTTTATTGACAACCATAGTGATCTATGTTATTTATTTTCAATATATCCTTTCAGAATTTGAAGCTAATAAATATCTTATTTTCTCTGAATTTGCATTAATTACATTACCATTTACACTAATTTTAATTTTATTGATCTTAATTTTAGTATTTATAGGATTTAATTCATTAATCAATGTTTTTAATATGATATTGAGAGCAATAATTAAAATATGTGTTTCTTTAACAGATGTATTTAGGGGTATATTAAAGATGTTGAGAATAAAAAAGGAAAAACAACAAGTTTTGATGAAATATATTCACAATTCATTTACATAGAAAGATAATTGTTCGATTTGTCAATATTAAATTTAAAATCAAGGCATTTTGTTACCTTGCAATCATCTCTTTCATATTAAATGCATAGAAAAATGGTTTTTCAAAAATAATTCTTGTCCTATATGTAGAACAAATATTACTCATAATGATAACAAAAATTAAGAAGAATAATGGAAATAGTTAAAATGATTGTTATTTATAACATAATATTTACTATATTAATTAATTTTAATTATAATTTTAAAGTAAATAAAAGATAATTAAAATTTACAATGCTATTATTTGATCAAAATATGCTTATATAATTATCAATTATTATTCATATAATTAAACAATAAGAATATACAGGTATATTATAAATATTAGAATGAATAAAAATTGATTTTTATGATAAAATTTGATTGGCTAATTTTTGCATCATTTGGATTTATATCCCATATACAACCTCCACTTTTAAATTATATTAATATCAATTCAAAATACACAAAAATGGCTGGAAAATCAGGAAAAGGAATAGGTAAAGTAAGTGCAAAGAGACATGCAAGAAAACCAAACAAAGCATCAATTGAAGGAATCACAAAACCTGCTATCAGAAGATTAGCTAGAAGAGGAGGAGTCAAGAGAATTTCATCATTCCTTTATGATGACTCAAGAAATGTTTTGAAGAGTTTCTTAGAGAACGTTGTCAGAGATGCTATTACATACACTGAGCATGCTAGAAGAAAGACTGTCACTGTTATGGATGTTGTTTACTCATTAAAGAGATAAGGAAGAACACTCTATGGATTTGGTGCATGAGTTTTATTTTCATTCAGAATTAATTAATTCTATTCATCTATCTTATTTCTTTTATGCCCATATTTTTATTTCAATTTTTTAATCTAAATTATTAAATTAAATTAAATTAGATGCCTAATTGAAAAATATTTTATGAATTCCTAATAATTTATTTATAATCTACTGAGCTCCTCTATTTATTAGGATATAGTGATCAAATATTTGAAAAAATACCTTTTTTTAGTTAATTATATAAAAAAGTGAATTATTTCATATATAGAATTAAGATTTTTGTTATTTAATAATAATTTCATAAGTCATTATTATTATCTTAATTAAAGCATTAATTAATAGAGCTAAAATTTTATAAGCTTGAAAAGTATAAAACAATAAAATAAATTTAATTTTCTAATATGTAAATATAAAATTGATAATAGATTTTTCTTCCTTGATTTAGAGGTATATTATTTTACAATCAATCTAGTAATAGATTAATAGTAATTTTATTTCAAATCCATTAAAGTTGTACAACTTAACTTGATTGTATTCATATTACCTTTAATTATGTAATCAATATTTTATACTATTAATATTTTCTCTATGATTTTATGAATAAAAAACAACTGTTAATAGATTTGCATTTGAATAGTATTTAAATAAATGTATTATTTAAAATATATTGTATGAAATTCGTGAAGAAAAAACAAAAAATTTATTTTTAATTAAATCTTTTTCAAAATGAAAACCCATATCGAAGTTTCAAGTTAAAGAAGAAAGGGTAGAAGAGCCCAATTAGGAGCACCATCAAATATCAGATATAAATTAATGAGCGCTCATCTATCTAAAGATTTAAGAAAGAAATACAATGTTAGAGCATTGCCAGTTAGAAAGGATGATGAAGTCACTGTAGTTAGGGGTATAATTGTAAAATTGAGCATAGGCACACATAAGGGAACAAAAGGTAAAGTTTCTTCAGTTTACAGAAAGAGATGGGTTATTCAAATTGAGAAACTCACCAGAACAAAAGCCAATGGTAATTTAATAATGTTATTCTAGGAATGCCATATTAAATTCCAATCAGACCATCATAATGTATTATTACAAAACCTTACCTTAATGAAGACAGAAAATAATTGTTAGCAAGAAAGGCATCAGCTAAAGTTTCAACAAAAGGAAAGGGTGAAAAACACACAACTGAAAGCACTAAGAAAGCTGATTGATTTATTAAAATATAGAAGTACATTAGAAATATATTTTTTTTGTTTTGCCACATATTTATTTATAAAAGTAATATATATTTTGATATGTCATTATTCATCATCTTCTAACTAAAATCCATTAAATTTTTTTAAATTTTCTAAATTGGGAAAGTGTTTCTCAAAGTTTTTAGCCAAATTCAGGATTTTTGCTGCAACTTCTACTAACTAATCTTGATCAACTTAAATAATTTAAGCAACATCTTTGATCTATGATATAAATAAAATTACATACTTAACTATCAGCATTAAAAGTAGTTTCTAATTATTCAACTATTTTGAATGCTACAAAAATTAAAGCAGCAGATAATAATGTATAATTATTCTTGCCACATATTTCATAATCATACAATACCATTTTAGAAAGATACAAACATAACTTTTTTAGATATTTGTAATTTTTCTCAAGCAATTTAGATTCAATAAAACAATTTGTAAGTATTAAATTGTACAAGTCAAAGAGAGTTCCACCAACTAAATCAAATCCAATAGTTTATAATATATCACTTTCTTTTTTTTTAATTTGATCAGTTGTTAATTTTTTATGACCTATTTTTTCATAAACAACAGATAATTTCATTGGGTGAATTTCTTCATATTTTGCAGCAATAAACATAGATGTAACTCCACATATATGTAAATCAGACACTTCTAATTATTTTTCACTTTTTGCAAAATAGAAATCTAAAGTTCTAACAGCTACAAAAAATGTTTAATCAGTGCATTTATAAGAGCAAAGCACTTCTACCATCCAATCAATCATCTTAGCTCTCAAATTACTAGGAATTGAATGATTTTTTAAAAATTCTGATGGTGTTGATTTTTTCTAAATTATTTTTATTAATAAATACTTCTTATTCTTTTAAATAGAAAAATATTTCATCTGTATAAAATTTTTACAGATTTTTATTTTCTTGAATAGTATGATCAAATTTTGTCTTAATTGTGATATTCTACAATTCTTAAGGGAGAGTATAGAGTTTGGTTGTGAGTCCTTTATGTTAAGGCACATTTTCTTTGTCTTCCAACACATCCTGATTAAGAGATCTTTTTACTCTCTCTTAATTAAGCATTTTCCTTCTTAAGTCATTATTACTACTAAGCATTGACTTGTTGATTTATTGAGTGTCTTTGTTTTATACATAATGGAATTACCTTCATTATACAACATTGTCAAATTCCTTCTTACAGGGTCTCTGTTTTCTATATAGGTCTTAGTAATTCTTCTTAAAGGTTATTACTATTGATTTTCAGGAACTCCACTTAATGATCTGTTGTACTTAATTTCCATTATTTATTCGTTAAAATAATTAACGTCGCGCAAAATTAATTATAATATAAAATCCACAAAAACATAGGAAATAAAAATATTAATAAAAATAATCCATTTTCACTTTATTTTATAAAATAAAATTTATAAGTTCATTCAATGAAATAAAACAATGGTTAAGCACCAAACAATGAAAACCTAAGAGTAGTTATAAGAGTCCGTCCACCGATGGCAAGAGAAATTCGTGAAGGAAAATTCATCTCAACTGTTTAGGTTGCCCCAGATAATTTATAACTTTGCATATTTGATTATCATGCAATAGAACTTGTTCCTGATGAAGATTTAGAATAATATGTTTCAAATCCATCAAATTACACTCTCCATTAATTTACATTTGATTATGTATATGATCAAGACAGCACTTAAGAATAAGTGTATAATACTACAGCAGCATTATCAGTAGATTCAACTTTACAAGGATACAATTCAACCATAACTGCATATGGACAAACTGGAACTGGTAAAACATACACAATGCATGGATTTAGTTTCAATCCTAATTCAGATTAGTTAGGTATTATACCAAGATCTTTGCATAACATATTTAATCACATTCAAATGAAAAGTAATTCATCCACAACCTTTATGGTTCGAGCATCATATTTATAGATATATAATGAAAATATTAATGATTTATTAAGAGATTCTGCAACTTTAAATATAAGAGAAGATAAGAAGAGAGGAGTTTTTGTTGAAAACTTATCAGAATGGGCAGTAAGAGGTCCAGCTGAAATATATTAATTAATGCGTAAAGGTAATGCTAAAAGAGTGACAGCAAGTACAAGAATGAATGATACAAGTTCAAGAAGTCATGCCGTTTTCATTATTACAGTTGAATAAATTGAAGAGAAAGCAGAAGGAAAATCTGCAAAAGTTGGTAAATTAAATTTGGTGGATTTGGCTGGTAGTGAAAGAGTTAGAGTAACAGGAGCCACAGGTTAAAGATTAGAAGAATCTAAAAAAATAAATTAATCTTTATCTGCTTTAGGAAATGTTATAGCAGCTTTAACTGAAAATAGAGGTAGTAAACCTCACATCCCTTATAGAGATTCCAAAATAACAAGATTATTAGAAGACTCTCTAGGTGGAAATTGTAAAACTACATTTATGGCCATGATATCACCAGCAATTGATGCCTTTGGGGAGTCTTTATCAACATTAAAATTTGCAAATAGAGCTAAAACAATAAAAAATACTCCAATTGTAAATTAAGATGGAGATTAAGGGGCTTTATTAAGAAAATATTAATAAGAAATTTAGAAATTGAAATCAGAATTAGAAGAGAGATCTAAGTAGCCATTTGATAATGTAGTAAATGAATTAGAAAAAGAAAAACAGAAGGCTTTAGAAGATAAATAAGAGGCTCAATCTGCATATGAATAAAGATCTAAAGATTTATTTAAAGAAACTGAATTAAGAAAATAATTAGAAGAGAAGATTTCAGCATTAAATTCTTAAATGTTAGTAGGTGGATAAAAAATAGAAGAAACTCCTTAATTTTAAAGTGCCTTAGAGAAGTAATAAAGATTGATAAGATAATAATATTAAGAAAAATTGACAGAATTAGAAAAAGAAAGATAATCAATTGAAGAGGATAAAGCTTAAACAGATAAATATAAACAATTATTATTAAAATAAAGAGATATTATGATAGCATTAACTAATAGACTGAATGATAGAGATGAAACTATTCTTTAATTATAGGAAGAATTAGATGTTTATGAAAAATTATAAAAAGAAAATGAGGATCAACTTAATTCACAGTAAATTAGATTGGAATAGTTTGAAGAATTATTTTTAGAATATAAAATTGAGATTCCTCTGATATTACAAAATCAAAAATAATTTAACAAAGATAAGGTTTTCGATATTTAAAATGATTTATAAATTTAGAAATTGGAATCAATACCTGTATAAACCTTGCATACTAATTAATAAGTTTAATCTGATGCTCTTATATCTTATGAACTTAAAAATTAGATTGAAATTAATAAATCAATCTAATTCGATATGAAATTAACAAGGACTGAATTAGAAAAAAGTAAAAATGAAATAGAATAATTGAAGAAAAAATAAAATTCAGAATAAACTACTTTGATTGAAAATGCAAGAAGATCAGTTGATAGAATATTAGAATAATTAACTTCTGAATAGAGTGAATAAAGCTTAGGAAATGTTGCTAAAGAATTAAATTAATTATAAAAAATGCTAAAGTAAGGTTTATAACCATCAAGAGGTCATATTAAAGGTCAATACTCTTTTAGTAAATCAACAAGTGACTCTCCCAATAAAATAATGCTAATAAATAAATAGAACGATTAAATGGCTAAATCAACAGGATAATTAGTAAAATTAATGTAAATGAAGCCATAACCTAAACAAAATTAATCTCCTGTCTTAAGGTATAGTTTTTACATTATCATAGTTCCAAATTGAAATAAAAGTAAAAATCAGTGGAAGATCTCTGGAGTTAAATTTGAGTTTTTTAATATAAAGTCTCTTGATATTATTTTAATTACAATATATATATATAATATAATATAATATAATTCAGTTTTATCAAAAGTTTACTTTAATTTTTTCACAATCAATTTATTCGCAAATAGCTTTTAATGGATTTTATTTGAATTTCTTATCAAATTCAGGTAGATGTTAATTATTAATATTTATCCAAGGAATTTCAACAAGATTTTATTCAAGTGTATATTTTGCAGCTTTATGTTATAAGTAATTCCCGAATTTAGATTAAGCACATTTTAATGTTCTTTCATAAACACATTCTTAATTCTAAACACATTTTTTAAGACTTAAATTAATTAATTCCTCATTATTTTATTTTTCTTGATGTATGCATGTTAAATAACGTAATTATTCAATCTAGTCTAATTATTCTAAAACACATGAATCTATTAGATTTCCATAACATTCTTTATTTCCATGTTAACAATTGAATTCATATCCTTGATTTAACACTAGTTTCTCATTTCCTTTTCCAAATGGAATAAAATTAAATTCAACATATTAGTTAATTTATTCATAATCAAGTAAAGTTTTCATTCTTTTAAATAATCTAACAGTATCTGGACACTGGCTTTCAATAAAGATATCAATTTAAGTAGCACAATTAATAGGAAAAATTAAAGATAAAATAATTGAAAACATTTATTTTATTAATAAAATATCAAATTAATTTTAATATAATTGAATTTTAAAAGCTTATAATTAACTATGAAATAAGAAATTTATGAAAAATAATAATAATTAAAATTGATATCTATAGACATATTAATGAAGATTGTCATAATATAAAAGGCAATCCAATTCTGGTTATTGGTGTTAATGCTAGTTGATGAACTTGATCAATATTCCACCATTTACAATCTAGTAATTCATTTTAACATATTTTGAATTCTTCTTTAAATATTTCAACTTCACATCCAAAATAGAAATCTTATTTGCCCCATCTAGATTAAGGTTATTAACCAAAAAAAATAATTGATTTAAACTTAGAATCTATTCCTATCTCCTCTTATATTTCTCTTGTAATTCCTGTTTAAATTGTTTCATTTTATTAAAGTAATCCAGCAGGAAAAGCCCAGGAATATCTAACTGGTCCATTAGCTTCTTACACTAATAAGATTTAATTGTTTTTTCTAATGATAGCCCCTACACCAATTGAACATTTATTTTGAGGTTATGTGAATGCTAGAGTAATCGTATCATTTTTAGTTTCAAGCATTTAATAACCTTATGAAATATATTTGGAAAGTAGGAATAATTAAGTTTTAGAGAGAATTATTTAATTATTCATAAATAAAAATATTACTTAAAAATTAGATGATAAACTCAAGCTAATCCTTTTTCCTTCATGACTTCCAACATGGTTTTGCCAATTTAAGCAGGTGATTTCACAACTCTGATACCTGCTTATTCTAGTGCTCTAATTTTTTCAGGTGCACTTCCCTTCCCCTCTATTAAATCAATAAAATGATAAATTTACTTGACACAATAGCACCAGCATGTCCCATTCTTCTTTCAGGTGGTGCGGTGATACCAGCAATAAATCCAACAACTGGTTTATTTTTAGGATTATTTTTCTTGATCCAATCAGCAGCCATTTCTTCATTTTCACCACCAATTTCTCCGATCATAACAATACCTTAATGAATATATTATGATTAGATACCATCTGTTTCAGGATCAACCATAAATCTCTCCAAAACATCAATAAAGTTAGTACCATTGAAAGGATCTCCACCAATACCAACAACTGTTGATTATCCTAAACCTGCTCTTGTAGTTTAATCAACAGCTTCATATGTAAGAGTACCAGATCTTGAGACAATACCAATTTTTCCATTTTAATGAATGTATCCTGGCATGATACCAATTTTACATTCATTAGGCTTGATAATTCCTGGACAATTAGGCTATATTATTTTATTAGTTTAATACTCCAATAACACGTGTAACTGATTAAGATCTAAGAGCATGCTTAACTTTAATCATATCATGTTAAGGTATTCCATCAGTAATGACAACCTTTTCATTTTAATAATTTATCATACCACTAATCCAATTTATGCTTCAATAGCTTCAATAATAGCTGCAGCAGCTGTAGGAGGAGGAACATAGATTACAGATGCATCACATCCTGTGGCTTATTTGGCTTCTTGGCAATTTTTGTAAACAGGTAAGCCAAGATGTGTACTTCCAGCCTCTAAATTTATAGAATTGAGATTTACTCTTAGGTGAAACTCCACCAACCATTTTTGTAAAGTAATTCAATGCTTATTCAGTTTAGAATGTGCCCTAGTATAAGATTTAACTCTATACCTAATTACCAGTGATACCTTAGCATATGACTTTGGTATGCTTATTAACCCACACATATGGAGATGTGGTTGATGAAAATGCACGAAAGATTTATCTGCCAATCATTTATTTTATTTAATCTATATATATATTGAATATTATTTTTAATAAATTACATAGCATTTATTAACTAAAATTTAGTGAACAATAAAGTTCACTAAATTCTCGTGTTCCATCATTATTTATTAATTAATGTTTTCAGATCCTTAGTTCAATCCCTTAAAGAAATTGGTTTACACTAAGTTAAATATTTAAGAAACAGAACGTATTGATATTTCAGCAATTTTGTAAATTTATTCATTTATTTCATAAGGGATGTTTATGTTCATAAATATCATGGTCATTCTTTACTTAGAGATGATGTTTTCTTAATGTTAGCGATTAGTATCATAATAAAGAAAAGAATGAAAAAATTGAAATAATAGATTCTTGAGGCTAAGGAATCCATTTTCAATGATAATAATAATAATAAAAATTAAAATTTGGTTACACCTATTGCCAAAAAGAGAAAGGTTTAGAAATAAAGAAGAGAATAAATAGTGATTGACAATTAATTAATCAAGTTACCTAATTATTTTTCATAAACTTAAAGTAAATAGTAGAATTATAAAATTTTAGATTCTTAATTAGCTAAAGAAGAATCAATCTTATTACCAGGAAGTTAATAAAGTTCATTCCATTCATAATAATAAATGATGTAAATAGAAGAGGAAGGAATTGCTCCTGAATAAATCTTTGTTCCAGATTACAGAGATTTACTTAAAAATTAAGGTCTTAT
The DNA here is from genome assembly GCA_000733385.1 of Paramecium biaurelia. Classification (NCBI taxonomy): domain Eukaryota; phylum Ciliophora; class Oligohymenophorea; order Peniculida; family Parameciidae; genus Paramecium; species Paramecium biaurelia. Next base: position 643,015 of record JPFL01000001.1, read on the forward strand.
GCAATAAATACATCAGTAAGATGAAAATATATTTTAAACAGAATTAAAATAAGCAAATATAGAAAATGGTGTTGTTTATAATTTGTATTAGTAAATGTTAGAATAATTGCACATCAGTATAGATGCTGAAAGTGAGTGTAATGAAGAATGTGAAACAAAATAAAACACAAGAAAGAAAATTAAAGTTTAAATGGATTAAGGAATAAAAAAACAAAAGATTTAGAATTATAAAAGTCAATTCTATGAATTAGAAGATGAAGAATCTCATTTATTATAAAAATTAGAATCATATCTTATTAATGAATATAAGATATAACACTAAGATTAACTAATAAATTAAGATGAAATGCTTTAATAGATTTTTACATGTCTTAATGATTCTAGTTATTAAAACTAATTGTTATCTATGGTTAGTATTATGAATCCAGAAGAAATCTACTTAAATCAATCATGTGAAAGTAATAATAAATCAAATGTTTCTGTTAAATCAGTTCTTAGAAGTAGGAACTTGAGTGAGGATTCTATTAAAAGTTTAAAAAGAATACATTTTGTTGAAGAATAACATTTAGAAGAGATATAAGAAGAAATGTCTAATCACTATAATACTTCAATGTCACTATTTTAAGAAAAATCAAGTTATGATAAGGCAGTTTAATTTTATCATATACTTTGTGATGCTCAATCTTTAACTAATGTGAAGATTACTTAGTTAAATGTTGAAAAGTTTGGACCAATAAGTATTTAATATAAATGATTGTTTTTATTATAAAATGTTGTAATAATAATTTTACTATGACGTGTTTAAGATAGTCCAATAGATGTGTGCCAATTAGATTATCACTACAAATGAAAAGGAAAATTTAAAAAGTCATTATTCATCTATCTATAATTAGATATAATAATAAATCATGATTCGAAGTTTGTATAGACCCTCGATAATATTTATAAATCAGAAGACAATGAAAAGTTTGAGAAAATAGTTGCTGAAATCAAATTATATATCAAATCCATGAGACTAAGAAAACCAAAATATTTGAAAAACAAATAAATGCGTGTAATTACTGATGAAACAGACAAAAACATATATGATGATATAATAGCAGAAGTCTCTTCAGATAGTGATTCTATTTCCTGAATATTTTTGATAACTATCTTTACATTACTTTATTATTATAATTTTATAAATTCTCAACAAGCTATTATTTACTAAGCTAAATAATTCAATAAATTCAATAAAACACATCACTTTCAACCAGATCTAAGTTAAGTATATACTTATAAAATTTTTAATTCAAAAAAACACTTTAATAGACCTGACTAGGCAACAATTGATAAAAAAGAAAGCATTATTTATATCTCATCAGTAGATCTAGGCATATTGTAAAAGAATTCTTAAAGACTGATCCATAAACATTTTAAATAAGATTAATTATTGTTTAACAAAAATATTTATAAATATACAATTATAATAAATAAAATATTTATTAAATTGAATGATCAGAATTTCTGTTATTTTTTAATTGAAATCCTAAATATTATTTTTTAAGAATTACTCTTTGACTTAATTAACTCATGGATCTTTCACAACTATTTTCAAATCAGAAATCTTAGATCATACTCCAACTCTTTATAAATTTATAATTCATCAATTTAACGACATTATTTTCCAATAAAATATCATTCTCCTAAAGAAAATGGGATGATATTTTATTTTAATTTCATTTAGGATTTATTTAAATCAGTTGGTTTATAAGAGAAGGTTATCAAATTATTGAATTTGCAAGGATCTATACTAATCAATTTAATCTGAAAATTTAAACCTGTCTAGTCTTCAATCTATGACCAAATAGATTATTTGATTCTTTTAATTTTGATAAGTTATTCAATTTTAAAAGGTTTTGAATGCAAACTCATTTTATTATACAAGTGATAGATGTTAGATAATAATTAAGTAGAAATAATTATCTATTAAACTAGACACATTTATTTATCAATTATGATTAGCATATAAATTATCCTTTTATAATTGAATAAATAAAATAATTTTAATAATATGTGAATAGTCATCCTTAACTCTGTTCTATTTTTTTCTTAATAAATTCTTTTATTAATTAATATCTTTTTTTCATATCCTCTTAAAATTGCTTGAACAGAAAGACTAACTGTACAATTATAGAGAACTATATAAAAATAGAATAATTAGCCAATCCTATACTTTTCTTCAATTGTTAATATAAAACAAATATCATTAATAGCCATTAATACAACAAAGAAAATAATTATAAATATGCATAGGTCAAGAATGGCTATTTAAATTAAAATCTGTTTATTGTTAAAAGGATTTTCATAAAAAATTAAAACTAAATCTGAAAAGCATGACAAACAACAAAAGGATGTTTAGAGCAATGGTAATTCATAAAAATAAACTGTAAAGAAGAAAAACAGTGCTTTATCGATCAAGTTTACAATACAATAGTTTTTAGCCTAATGGTTATTAGCGTTGATTCCTTCATATAATGATGAATAATTTTAGGAAAATTGTTTATTTACATGCAGAATTGGATGTTGAGAACAAACAAATTTATACAATTTAAAACTAAAACTATTAATAGTATTCCTACATAAGCTGATATAAGGTTCATGATAATGATTAAAAATTCTGAATTCTTTGAATATTTTAATTAAAGCATACCTGCTAAACAAATATCTAAAAACACTAAACCAATAACATAGATTAATGTTACCCGAAAAATTTGAATTAAACTTTTTTGCTTCTTTATAAATTAAGGCTAATATAGGATTGGTCTTTGATTGACTCTTATTATTTTTATTTGGAAAGATCTAATCTTTATATTATTCCTAATTAGCACAGGAAATTTCTATTTAATGAATTCTGGTAATTTTATTGTAATATTTTAATTAATCAAATTAACATAGAATCTGATAAAAGATACATCAAAAATACAAGATAATCAATGCAATAAATAATTGAATATTATTGAAAAATCAAGGATTAACATCCTTCTCTTTAAATTTAGGAGGAGCTTCAAAATAATATGCATCATTAGGCTAATTTAATGATTCTACGTTTGGTAAATTTATTACATCACCCAATTCTAATTAATTAAATAACATCTTGACATTTAAGGGATAATCTCCATTTAGGAAATAGAAATTATTGATCCATTTCAAAATTTCTAAAATAGTCCAGAAACAATTAAATCCTCCTAAAAGGGATTATTAGAGGTCCAATTAATTGAAGTAAAATTGTAAATGCAGTTGAAGCTGATACTATACTTTTTGCTTAGGCTTATTATTATTAATCATGATAGACAGTTGTTTTAATTTATCGCATACTACTTCTGATTCTAATTCTTCAAACACAAATCAATGTCACATGTAGAAGTAGAATACTTCTAAGAAAGTCCATTATTTTTATGTTGGTTCATAGTAAACATCCTATTTACAAACAAATTTTTTTCAATATTGCATTTTGAGGTACACCCATCTATATCTATATTATTACCATCATCACATTATTCACTTCCTGCAATAATATTATCTCAACATTTAGTGATACATGATTTAATTATTAATCTAAATTTAAACCAGAGATATTATCGCATATCCAGACTACTTTAGTTGTGCTCTATTTACTATTTTTCCGAGTATTTTCACATTCCTCACATTTCTCTTTTTATTAATTACATGAATTATCTTTCAGAAAATATCCACTATCACATTTCTAACATTCAGAAATTGTTGAATCTATGTAAATAAATTCAGTACAATGATCCTAACATTTAAAACAAAAACTTAGATTATTATTATCTTCTGAACATTTATAATTTGGGTCAATTTTGCATTAAGTGCATCCATCTCTAGGTATATCATTTTCATCATCACATTATTCGTTTCCATTCTTGATTCCATATCCACATTTAGACTCACATTTATGTTGAGTTAAATGAAATCCTATTTCAAAATCAAAGCAAAACCCCTTTTAGCGATTAGTGCAATTTTTATCGCGTTGATAATTATATTAATAACATCCATCGTAATGAAACATTGTTATAGTCTTCACATTATTCTTTGCCAGCAAGGATAACATCTCTACATCTAGGAATACAATCATTTTTAACTATCATAATATATTCCTTTTTAATCTTCACACAGTGTCAAAACTTTGCAAAAACTGATTGATTAATTTAAAAACAACAAAATTGATACATACATTTATAACATCCTTCATATTTAAATTCATTAGCATCTTCGCATTCTTCATTGGAACCAATAATATTATCTCCACAAATAGAGTCACATGAATTATTTACAATGTCAACATAAGAGCCATATTAACAAAGCAAACAAATTTCATGAAAATATTTACATTAATGAGGTTTTAGAATCTAACAACTAAAGCAATCCTTATCTTCAAATTCAGATTACCCATCATAAGCAAGGATTCCATCTCCACATTAAGAAACACATTAATTTCTTTAATTTATATCATAGCCCTCTTAACATTTAACACAAACTTCTTTATTACATTCAATACAAAAAGGGAAACTTTGATTGCAATAGAGATTTGGAGATACATTTCATTTATTTTTAACTATAGTTACATATACAATTCACATTAGGTAAATGATATCTCATTAGTTTTACAGTTTTCATTTAAAATATCATAATCTGCATGCAAGTTGTATTTTATACATCAGAGACCAAAATTGAATACCTAACAATTGTCATCACTTTAGAATGTACAATTCCTGCATCTACCAAATTATTCCACTTCCTTAATGTAATCACATTATTCATTAAATATTTAAATTCCATCAATTAAGAATAACTATTGAAAACCTTTGGAACCCTTACAATTATGGGTGCAGAAATAAATATAACAATCTTCACCCCCCTGTCTTGGAATTTAATTAGCATAGGGACCCAGGATATATATCTTCATTATAATCTTGATAGATTTTAAATAATTGATATTATCAAGGTTAGCTAGTTATTCATAGAAATAATGGATTTCTCACAAATTCTGTCCTTTTTCTTTTTGTATGTATTTTTCCATTTTTTATATAAATCTTTGATGATGAAAATTAATTCTACAATTACGCCTGTAGATAGTATGATAATATGAATCCATCCCAATATTATTTTTATCTCTCCATTACAATATTCATAAAACTCTTAGATGTATAAGAATGAACTAAGTATAAAAGTCAATACTGATATCTCAACTACCATCTAAACAATATAACTATTCTTATTCAAAACATACTTATAATTAAATAAGAATCTAATCTAAAATATACTTGTCAAAAAGAGCAATCCTAATTATAATATTTGGGAACTTTGAACATTAATCAAGAAGAATAAAAAAAAAAATTATCTTCCAAAACTTAAAATTTCAAACCTCTTCATCTTTTATAATTTTTATTTACATTTGAAACTATCTAATAATATCGTAAAATAAAGAAAAAGAATTATGATTGCTATAATAAGTTGTGTGATATCTAAGTAATTATTAGTGTAAATGTTTCTAGTATAATATAATGTTTTAAATATCATATCCCAACCATTTAGAAGTAATGCTTTTTATAAACCTTAAAAAGACATAAATTTATTCAAATTAAGTAAATTTAGGCAAATGTTATAAAAGGATTTATAAAACTTAAATATTATTTTTGGGTTTATACGTAAGGATAAAGATGATGCAAAATAAAAGTTCCTAGAACAAAATATCCACTTGTAAATAACTTTTTTAATCAATTGATACAGCAAAATAAGGAATAACAGTATTAAGCATTATAAGATTTGACATGAAAGATTGATGATCAAGCTAGGGTTGTATTTGTAAACATTAAATTTTCCCTCAGAAAATGGTTATTAATTTTATTAAAGCTCAATGAACTAAAAAAGTTATGGAAAATCTATAAACTCTAAAAGAGGTTGAATTGTTATTAAATCATTAATAGAAAAATAAATCTCTAAATTTTCTGGAAATTAAAGATTAATGTATCTTAAATATTGCTGGGTTTAAAGGATTGCCAAAATTTCAACAAATAAATTCGCATTTCCTGATAGAAGATTTACAGCAGTAACCCCAGACAAACCATAGATTAAATAAGTATTTAGACTTTTCAACTTTTAAGAATAATCCGACTAAGTTTTATCAAGATATTATGGATATTGTAAAGTTATTGATTTTTTAAAGTCATACAAAACAACATTATCTATATTAGCAACTGTCTAATTTACGAAAATTTTTAAGACAGGCCTAAATTCTAGTAATTGATGTATTTCTATTTCGATGACATATTCTCCAAAACTCACATATGATCCAACATCCGAAATGATATATAATCTGCTATTCCAATTCTTCTTGTCTATATTTGATAATTCAAAATTTATTGTTTCTGATAAAAGCTAAGTTGTGTATATTTTCACTTATTGATTAAATTAGATGCTTATGTATTAATTATTTGAAGTCATATTAAGATAATTAATTACTAATTTTGGAGCGTTGACAAACGCGCATTAGCTAGGAGAATCTCTTATCATCGTGATGCATATCCAATTTTATTCAATCAAGCAATCTTTGCATCCATCTACAGCTAAATAATTTGCATCATCGCATTCCTCCTATTTCTAAAGCAATCCATCTCCACAATTTTATTATAATTTGCATTGATTTGAAATTAGTAATTGGTATTCATTATTGCACTCTAAACAAGTACCTTGATAGCAATCATAGCAATTTTCTGGACAAGAATATGAATACTTGCAATTGAAGCAACCATCAAATTAGATTCTATTGCCATCATCACAATCCTCTTCTTTTGTGACAATTTGATCGCCACAAACAGAAAGGCAAGTATTATTAACAAATTTGTATCCAGCTTCGCATTTTAAAATGCATTATCCTCTATCACATATGTTGCAATCTTCAGCGCATTGAAACTTACATTAGAAACAACCATCATAAGGTTGTAAATTTCCATCATCACATTCCTCATATTATTTGAGAATAAATTTATCTCCACAATGAGGGAAACATGCATTTGCTGAGAGTTAATATCCTATTTCACAAAATAAACACATTGATAGTAGTTAGCGTTTACAATTAGCAATTAATATAAATCTGCAATCCTAACAATCATCCCATTCTCCATTATCTGTCAGATCACATTATTCAGCAGAATAAGGAACTACATTACCATCTCCACACAAAGGAACACAATTAAAATTAGGATTAAGATCAAATCCAAAAACACATTCAAAACAAATTCCAAATTCACAAGTTTTGCAAAAGTTTATACATGAATATTTGCATAAAAAACAAGAATCATTAGATATTGAGTTAGCATCATCGCACTCCTCTTAACCTTGAATAATTCCATCGCCACAAATTGGATGACAATTTTCAAGAAATTTATCTTAAATCCAACCTTATTTGCAAATCAGGCATTAATTATCAATTTACTCTAAACAACCTTCATTCACTTTGTTTACTTTTATTACTGGTTAAGTTGAGGTTACTTCAAAATCTCTATTATAACAATATTAACCTTTAATGATTCCATTACTACAAATTTAATGGCAATTTTCAAGAAATTAATCTTAAATCCAACCTTCTAAGCATATTAAACATTTATCATCAATTTACTCTAAACAACCTTCATTCAAATTGTTAAACATTATTTCTGGTTCAGTATAATACACTTCAAAATCTCTTATAAAACTATCAATAGCTAGTTGGGTTTTAATATTCAGTATTAACATAGAATCATGATGATTTCTTATTAATATAGTTACATAATTGATAGAATTAATAATTTATTTATCATATAAATAGTCTAAAATTATAGTATATCCATCTAATTTAAAAAACCTTATTAATATATCCTAATGAGGAGGTAGTAGAGTAGAATATTTAATTACCTAAAATTACAAAAATTCGCAGTTTCCACAAAAAAAGTAATTATAATAAGAAGATGTTCCAAAAGTCCATTTCTCAGAAGTTGTGATCAATTTCTAATTTAATGAATATTAATGCAGTTTCCATTATAAACAAAATCTATCATTATTCTCTATGCATCCAACACATTCATACAAGCATTTAACGATACTTAATTTTAATGATATTAATCCTTATCCACCAAAGAAATGAATAGCAATCCAAGCAGTTCTTCTGTTGTGTTAACTAGTTATAAACGTAGTCTCTAAAGTATCTGGTTCTGCACCGCCACAAATTTAGTTTTAAGATGATATGACTCCCACATAACTTATAAATTGTTCGTCAATAACTATATAATATCCCCAATTTAAATCAATTCTTTTGTTATTAACAATAATAATTACTTTAGAAAATGTGCCTCCAAGATAATATGAGAATGAGGTTCTAGATCTAAAAATATCTTGCTAATTTAACAGCTATCGAAATTAATTGACCCTAATAAATGAATCCCTCCACAAGTACTAAAACCACCACCTCTTATTTCAAATCCTAATAAATAAATATAATAATATTAAATACCGTCTCCATTGTTCGAATTTGCATCAAACTAATAAATCAAAGTTTGATGAGTTGTAGAGACTAAAAAAATAAGTATTATCATTAGTAATTGATATAAATATTAAAATTTTTTTGTAGATTAATAAATTTATGTAATACAAATAAGTTAAGATTAAGATTTTAATTTTAGGAGTGATTTAATCAATTTTATTATTGATAATTAAGGAAGGAAAAAGCAAACCTAAGTAGATACATTTAATTTTAATTATTCTCATCTATTTCATTCTTCAACCTGAATATTTCATTAATTAATATTGGTTACAGGAAGAGTTATTATTTTCCTAATTTTTTTGCTCATACTTGTTGATTTATTGTTAGGGCTAAAGATACTCTTTCACATCTATAGTTCAATTTTTTTTCAGAACTTAATTCTCCTTAGATTTTAGCGCAATTAATACCTTCATTAAATTTCAAGCAACCTACCAATATTTTTATTAAATTGTGTTTCAAATTTAGACACAATTGGCTTATTTATCCATCATTTGGCATCTCCTGATATGATTTCTTTTAAAAGAATAAATATTGATAATCTAGAGATTAGGGTCACTCTCTTCGCAAGCAATGATTAAATCATAAGTATCCACACTACAAACTTCCAATCATTTTAAAGTATCATAAAAAAATTAAAAAATGTTTTGAACTTAAAATTCTTTAAAGATCTGGACTCTCTATCCCATAAAGAGATGAACGTAGTATCTGAGAGATTAAAAATGATGAATTGGCTTGAAAGCAAACCTTGGAATGATTACAGAAAAAGATATCATCAGGTAATATCAGATATCGAAAAGTATAAATTACACAAGGTAGAATGAACAGGAAAAATAAGATTTTTTATATTTATTATTAATTCTTTGTATATTATTAGAAAAAAATTAGATTTTTAGAATTACAACTTATGCGAGTCAATTCAAAATCATTTCAGGAGACCAGCCAATTAAACATTATACATAATTATACTTTATTTAAAACTTTGTTTTACTATACTACAAATATCTGTGCGCTTAGTATTATCATTATTTTTTTTTTAATTTCAGAACAGTTAATCTCTTTAATAAATTTTGTTGCTTAATTGATTTCACAAATTAAACAGCATATTTAATTGCAAGTAATTTCAGTGTTTAGAAATTTCTCTGATTTATAATTTTTAAAATTTATTGGCAATAATTAAGTAAGGTTTTCAATAAATTAAAAATAATTAGTAATTTTGTAAATCTGATTATTCTTATTCATATTCTAATCATTATCTTTATTTAATTAATATAAAAGCTTTGAGTTATAATTCAGAAAAGAACTTTAATATTTATCAAATTATTATACTCTTAATTATATATTTATATAATTTTATTCATATAATTTAGAGTTTACTTATGTGAAATCTATTCAAAATTTAGACTAATAGTTAAACTAGTATAAAATATATAACGATTAATTATTATCAATTTGGTTATTGTAAAGGAGGAGGTTGTTGTACAACTTCTCCAGTTTTTGGATCCCACAATTCTCCTGTATCTGGATCTTAAACAAGTCCATCATCTACTTCAACTATCTTTTTAGGCTTTGGCTTCTTCTTTTTTTTATCAAAAAACAATCGATCATCTTAGTGAATTGGTTTTAGAAGAACAGGCTAACCTTAATCTAGAAAAGGACGCATTTAAAATTCATTAAACTCCTTTAATTTTTAATCAACAGATTAAGAAACATTGTAAATTAAATAATTCTATCTTCTTCTTTACCATATCTCTTCATTTTCTCTCTCTAATTCTTTTATTCTCCTTTATATTTTATTTGTTTATTCTTCTTCTAATCTTTTATATTTTTACAGTAAATTTGTTAGCATATCAGACTATCTTTCAAGAAGTTACAACATTTTCTCTTCTCTAATTTTTGCTAATGCATCATCTTCATTAAATTAAACCGCAACTGGCCAAATCATTTACTATACAGGATGTACAATTGGTTAAGGAGGAGGTTGAATAGGTTATACAACAGTTTCCTCAGCCTCTAAATATTACTGTTTGTATTATACCACCATCCATTGGAATTAATTTTCTATGTATTCGTCGAGTAACAACAGGTTATTAAAAAGAGGGTGTTTAAAATTATGTAGAAGATTTGGATATCAATCTTTTAGTTGATGTATCTATCAATCCAGGCTATTGGGATGCAAGTTTGACTTGCTCACTTTATTTCATAAATTTATTTAAATATATTAATTTATAATATTGTGATATCTAGTATTAAATGATCATTTATTCTAGAATTTTTATAGCATTTATATCGATTATAGTTTTCGAATAATGCAACCTAAACCAGAATATAAATTCAAATAAACAATTAAATATATAAAAAATTTTTCATTTTGTTATTGTGCATTTTTCAATTAGTAATTCTCCATTGATTAATTTGTATTTGTAAACCCCCATTTCATCTCCTAAACATTCTAAAATAACAAATTCAGGTTAAATTATTGCATCCCTAATGATATTTAATAATTTAACTATTTAATAGATCCATAAGCCCCACTCATTGTTCCAGGATTTATAAAATATTTTCTTTCAAATTTACTTATTAAAGATTAATGAGAGTTCCCAAACACTGCTATATCACATGAATTTTCTTTTAAGAATACACTAATTGTTTCTTCATCATTCCAAGGAACAAATTAATGCCCATGAATCAATAAAATTTTCCATATTCCTATTTGAATTACCTTTTGATCATTATGGATTTCATTGTTTTCCTAATATCAAAAAGAAAGTCTACTTCATCATATTAGCCTCGAACACAATGAAAATTTGGTGAAATTTACTTTAACCAATCAAAAGTCTCTTTATTTCCAACGTTTCCTGTGCAAAGTACATGTTATAATTTATTTACTCCTAAAGCACTAACAATTTTTTCATGAATCTTCTCCATTCTTGTACCAATATGTAAATCTCCACATAAAAGTATAATCTAAGAATTTAAAATCTTATTTACTTCACCGTAATTAGCTTCTTATGCCATATATAATATTATTTATTAATGAAATTAATTTCATTTAAATATATGTGTAATTAAATGATGATCATATTTAATAAAAATATTAGGCTTAATAAAAACTATTTTAGAATTGTTAAATGATTTAATAATACTTATAAATCTATTCTTATTTCATTATTAATAATTTATTATCTACACTATTAGTTATAATCACTTCTTTTGTTTGATTTCTGGAAACAGCTTTATTAAAAACATAGAAGGAAGAATACTACAAGTTTAAACTATTAATATTAGTAGTCATACTATACGAATAATGCTTATTTTATAATTTTTTATATATATATATTCAAATTTACTCATCTTTTCATAAACAGCCCTTAATAGGTTGATACAATGCATTCAACTAACTTATCTGAATAATTTCCATTCAATTTAATTTACATCTAATTGTTTTTAGATGAGATTGAAATTAAAAATATAGATTTTTCAATTTAAATCCTAGCTAAAGCTTCAACAAATTGCTCATTAATTTAATTAATTTTATAATCAGGTAATAATTGTCCTATTTGATTTTAAAAACTTGTTTGAAAGATTTTACTATTATAAAAATATGATTTAGGACTTTCTTAAGGAACTTCTAAAAAAGTAAAAAATTTATTTATTGTGCAAGGAAGACAGAGTTTGATATTATGCAAATGTGTCTAAATTGTATAATTAATTGAAAATTCTAACAACTAATAGGGTAGTTATTCAAATGATATAAATACTTTTTATGATACTTATTCATTTCCTTTAATAGATTATTAAATATTAGTAGGATAAACCTAAAATTATAGATTCTAAGATTTTTAATAAGCAATGAATAAATTATGCATTTATTCTTAGGTTCTGTTATGTAAAACCAAATTTATTAAGAGTTATTAATTTGATTATAAACTAGTTTGAACACCAATTTATAGATTGTCATCAGAGTATAAAATTGATTTTTTAAGCAAACAGGATTACCTAAATTTGACGGTAAAAGCATCAGGAAGAATAGCAAAAATCTTTCCATCATAATCTACAAAGGGAGAAGTTATTTCCTTTGATCCTCTTGATTTAGGTTAAGAAAAAGATTAAGGAGAGTACATAGGGACTTTATTTAGGAAAATATTATTACCTTTATATTAAGTGGATGCTGTATTATAAGAGAATAGAGAATTAGTATGACCAGAGTTTAATAAAAGTTTATCAAACTTAATCAATTGGTTTTATAATGTCTTAATATACAATGATTATCCTAAGAGTTATTGTCTTAATGATAATAATAAAGAGTTTTAAAATCCAGAACTCTTTTATTTTTTTGAAACAATCGTGCCTGTTTAGCTTATGTTGGTCATTGTATTTAGTCTACATTCACTTAAACATTGTTATGTTGATATAATAGGCTATTTAGTATTTTTTATAAGTCTTCTCTCTAAAACTAATATTGTTTAATTTAAAGTTTTATTTTCTTCCAAAAATTAATTTTTTTTTCTAATTGTTTCATCTAATTTTTCATTTAATTCTTCAATTTTAAAATCAGATTTATATAAAAGTGACTACAATTTTTCTATTTCATAACTTTAATCATAAATTCCAAAATGTAATTTTAATTTTGTAACCTAATTATAATATTTATTTTATTACATCAGTTTGAAATAGTTCACTATTAGATAAGTTATTAGAAGTTAAAAATTAATTAACGTTGAGAGAAAACTGTTTTTATAATAGCTATAATTCATTTTGTAATTCATTTATTTTTTATTCTTTATCTAAAAGTTGTTTTTCTAAGCTAGCAACTTTATTCTACAATTGGATAACTTAAGATTGAAGATCTGGAACTTTAATTGATAAAGCATTATATAGATTTTACAGACAAAGATTTTCAATCTACAAAGTTTCTTAGGAGATAGAATGATATTAGGGATCTTTTTTCATGATCTCTAGATTTTCAAATTCTTTCTCTAATAAAATAGTTGCCTTTCTTAAGACTTTTTTTCTTTATATCGGATTTTTGTTTTTAATCTAATAAAAAAAATCACTATATGTAGTATATTTATGTTAATAAAAAAGATGAGCAGGATTCATAGCTAGATAGTTTCTAATTTATTTAGTTGAGAGATTAACTTAATTTTTGAGTAGTTCTCTTAATTAAATAATCATAGATAAAGGTATTAATTAATGAGGTATATTCTATTCTAAATTGTCAAAATAAATGATCTTTGGAAATTTAACCCCTTATTTTACTAACTTTTCATATGTGATCTTAAAAGAGCTTAGATAATATGATTAATAGTCTAGAGGAAACCATCTACTCCATACTCTTATACATTCTAATACCACTCTAATAAATTATTCTCCAGTAATTTGTAAATCTCTATTATCTAACAATATTTTGATTAATAAAACCTTAATTTGGATTTTCACCATTTAAAAAATAAGTGATTCCTCGTTCTGGATCATCTGATGTATATTTATACTTTGCAATTTCTTCAAATAAAGGCAATAATGTTTTTTAGAGTGTATAAATATAATTGCTATTAAAAGTTTCTACAAGCTCTTTATTTAACTAATTTTAGATAGAATGATACTTTTAAAGCCATCAATTTTGTTTTTGGACTTTCAAATGGATCTTTGATAATTTTCACGATAGAGTATTAAACTTATTGAATAAACTAACTATAAATTATAAAATGATAATATCACATATCTGAATATAAGATTTTGAGTTTGAATTCTTCTGTTTTTGAATAAGTCTCATTTGAACTTAAATATTATCTCAAAATTTAGGTTTCCATTTAATTATTAATATTAAAATAAAATAATGAATTATCAGAACTTGAACTTTTTAAAAGGTTTCATAAAAGGTCCATATGAGAATTTAGGATCTGTTACTGCAGGATAATCTCCTTTTTGTTTTCTAAATATTGTTTAGTTTTCCTTAAATTTATCTTAATATTCCCTATTGAAGTTTGGATAACATAAGCCACCTAAATCAGCTATCTCACCCATTCCACCCTTTTATAATCAAATGCATAATATTACTTTTTTCTTGTGCAAGATTTTCAATTCTTACTTTAGATCATGAAATGGTTATTATTTTCCTTGTGTAAAAGAAATAAAATCAAATTTGACAGATGGTACATTCATCATTGACCCAGGTTGTACTTATTTTATATCTTATTGAAAATTGTTAACTTTAGATGATGATGTCTGTTGCATTTATACTTGATCTTGAGCTAATTCGAATTTTGCTTTTCTTGGAAATGGATGATCTTATGATTAACCCAATTTTCTTAATGGAGGTAAGGATTATTGCTGTCTATTAAAATCTACACATGTGATTATGTTATAGTCTCTATTTTCAATTAAGTATTTTGATGCTTTCATTATATATATATTTAATATTTATTTTAAGTTAATAATGGCAGAAGTACCAGATGAAATAAGGGATTTATAGAGTAATGTAGCCCTAAGTATGCTCACTGATCTTTTTAAGTTTAATTTCTATTATATATTATAGATAAGGAAAAATTAATTAAGAGCAATGTGATTCTTATAAGAAAAAGTTTCATAAACTTCATGATACGGTTGTCTAAACCTTTAAGAATCATCACTTTTTATGGGAAAAATCTAAAAAACTAAAAACACAATTAGCAACAGAGAAATAAAATCTCGAAACTGCTTTAAATGATCAAGTATTAAGTTCAAAAATTCATTTTAGGCAAATGCACAAGAAAAAGCATAGAATTTAAATGCAAGTTTAAAAAAGACAGAGGCTGAATATGAGATGATGGAATAATTAATTGATGCTAAATAATTTTAATGTGAAGAAGTGGAACATGAAAAATCAATAATATTAACTAGAATATCAGAATAAGAGAAAATGGCTAAGAGTAAGGCATTACCTGAGATGCTTTAAAAAGATGCTGAAATAGAAAGAGAGAGGGATTTATTATTAGAGTACAAATAAAAAATAGAGAGTGAATAAAAAAGTATAGATGGGAAAGCAGAAAAGATTGAGCAATTAAAGATAGAAAATGATGAGAAACTTAATAAAATAAGTAAGTTGAATGATGAATATATAAAAATAAAGGATGATCCAAATCGTTTTAGTAAGAATGCAGAAATGTTGAAAAGTGCTAATAAAATTATGTTGAAAGATCTTTAAGGATACAAAGATGATATAGGAAAAAAAAATAAATAGATAGATGATTTAAATATGGAACTAAAAAAGTTACTATCAAAATAAGATGAATATGAAACCTAAATAGGTCAAGAAAAAAACTTTACAGAATAGAATTAAAAAGAATAAGCCATTTAAAATGATCTTTCTGGAAAGCTTAAAGAAGAAATAAGTGATTTGAGTAGTTAAAAAGTAGCTAATGATATTGAAATTAGAAATTGTTAATTAGAAATTAGAAGACATAGAGATACAGTCAGTTCTTTAAAGAAGGCTATTGATCTTGATAAAAAGGAATTAAAAAAATAATAAACATAAATGTAATAAATTAATGATACTCTTCATGAATAAAAAATGATATAAGAAAATATTAAAAAAGAGATTGTGAATTTAAAGTATGAAGTTGAAAAACAAAATGAAATTGGAGAAAATATTGCTGAAGAATACACAATGTTGGAAGGCAGAGTAAGAAAAGTAAAAGATAAAGCAGAAGAAAAAATGTAAGAATAATCTAAAGTTGATAATGAAATTAAGAAATTTGAAAAATAGATGATTGAATTATAAAACTTTGAGGCTGAAGGATTAAAGAGAGTCAAAGCCTTAACAGCAACGAGAGAAAGTATGGCCAGAAAAGCATCAAGTGCATTAGCTGAAGTTAGAGAAACAAGGGAAGAACTTAAAATTAAAGAACTATTAATTATGGATTTATAAAAAAAAGCATAAGAAACAGAAGCAAAAGAACATAATTATAAATCATTATATGAAGAAGTCAAATAGGCAAGAAATAAATATGTGAATATGATATAGAATAGTTCATAAGATCTAGCAGAATTAAAAGAAAGAATTAAGATATTGTAAAATGAATTAGAGATTTTAAAAAATGAATCTTAAGAGAAAGAAAGAACTTTATTAGAATATAGACATTGTTTATAGGTTGAAGTACATAAGAAGGATAGAAGTCATGCAAAATTAAATAAATTAGAATATTAAAGAAAAGCTAAAAAAGAAATTATTGATTAAAATATTAATGAAATATAGAAATTAAATATGATCATATCTTCATTAGAAAAAGATATGTTAAACTTAAGAAAATAATATGAGTAAGTTTGTGAATCAAGAAATCATACAGGCATAGTATTGATAGATAGAAATGATGAGTTATGCATTATGTATGAAAAATGTAACATATAAGATAACATCTTAAAATCTGGAGAACTAGAAATAAAAAGATTAGAGGATGATATTAGAATGATAAAGATTGAAATATAAGAATAGAAAAGAAAAATAGATGTAGCAAGAAAGGATATTCTATAAATACCATAATTATCCTCAAAAGTAATTTAACTGAAAGATGAATTAGAATTAGAAAAAAAGAAAGAGTCTTAACTTTCTGAAGAGCTGGAAAATCCAAATAATTAACAAAGATTCAGAGAATTGGGTGGTGAAGATCCAGATTAGGAAGCATTAGATGCAAAAATACATGTCTTAGAAGAAAGATTGAATAATAAAAAAGAATAATTATTAGAAAAGGAATTAATTTTAGATGAAATTACAAATTTATCAGAAAAGTTAAGAAAATAGGCATTGGATGGAAGATTATCAACACTGGAATTATCAGAAAAAGTGAATGAATTTTAAGCTAAATTAAAAGATTTAACTAGAAAAATGATGGCTACAATAGCAGAATTATCAATGTATTAGGCTACAGCCATTAAATTATAATAAGAAAAGGATGAATTAGAAAATGTTGTAGAAGAAGCAAGACAAAGATTGGATAAAAGTTTACCTCCTTTGCCAGAACATGAAGATGAATATTTAAGATAATAGAAATCTTAAATAAGATATTTAGAGGATAGGTTAATTATTTATTTATTCTTAGACGTTAAAGATTAGAAAAAGAATAATAAGAGAAAATGTTTGAACCATTTTCTTGTAAAACTATGGCTAAACAAAGAGTTCAATAATATATACCAGATGACAATATTGGGGCACCATTACCAAAGAATTATGGTAAATAAGCTCCATTTTATCCTCCTGAATCGAATGCTCAATTGCGATTTTACAAAAAGCCAAAAGTTAAAGAAATAGAAATATGAAAATTATTAAATTTATATGATTAACTCATAATCATAACCTAATCACATAAATTCAAGTGCCTTTCCTATAAGTGAACCAACCTTAGAATAGATCAATAAAAAACAATATGGGGATACTCTAAGACAATAGATTGAATAAAAAAAGATGAGGCAATAATAAGAAAAGGTTCAGGAAAGACTATTGGTATTTGATAACAATAATTTTAAAGGAATTGTAATTGGCTAATGGTCAAACAAATTCTGGAAGAGGAGGAGGAGGAGCACCTATAAGAGATCAATATGGAAATATAACTGTAAATAATAATTAATACCATTATTATTAGGCTACTAGGAAGAATCCTATGGATCCTAATTTATAGTCAGCTTAATTATTTGGTCCATCTAATTCTTCATTATCATCAAATCAATTTGATAATTTGAGTATAAGTTAATTTCCATCTTAATAATAAAGATTCATTACTTCAAATCAAAGTATGATAAATTTACCTGTTTCTAATAATAATGTATGAAAATAATTAGAATTAGAGTATGAATTAAAGTTAATTGAGTTATATTGGAGAATAAATTGCTTTGAATGAGAAAAAATAAAAATAATTTATGTTACAAAGAGAATTAGTGTAATAAATGGATGCTGCTGAAAGAAAGAAATAAGAAGAAAAATTAAGAATTAAAAGGGATAAAGAATTAGATGATTTAAGAGTGATAAGAGAGAGAGAGGAATTAGAACGAAAAATGAGAGATGAATTTGGAATTGATAAACTCGAAAAAAGGAATTTATAAGAAACTAATTTTGATGTGGATGGATTGAAAGCATTGAAAAGATTAGAAATGTTAAAATATTAAAATGAGTTAATTGAATAATAGAATAGAAAGAATGCCAAAACTGGTGTAAGATAAAGAACTCCTGTATAGGATGCAGAGAGATATTATAAGGATTCATAAAATGATTTAATGAAATCAAGAATTGAATAAAAAATTATAAAAGAATTACCTATTGAAGTTGAAAAAACTGTTAGAGATACTATCAATGCTGAATTATAAAGATTAAGATAAGAAATGAATCTTTAGACTAATTAAGTTTCTGAATAAGTAGTATAATTGAAAGGTTAATTACTTAAAGCAAATGAGAATAGACATTATAATGAAGATTAATTAAGAAGATTAAAAGAAGAATTAAGATAAACTTAAATTGTAGATGAAATAAGACAAAGAGAGCTTTACTAAGCCTTTTTAAGTTAAGATAAAACTAGATAAATAATTGATACTACATAAAGATTAATGACTCCAGAATCTGTCAAATTTACATTTCCAAAAAGACCCAGACCATATTACAATTTAGCAGATCCTTATTTAGGCACTAATGATGAAGCAAATAAAGATCTTAATTAAATATTAAATGATAATACATAGATGGTACCGGTTTCTTATGATTATGGAAGCAATAATTATGATAAAGATAAAATAGAGGATAAATTATTATTTTCTAAAGAGGAAATGTAAGAAAATGGGAGACTAGGAGTAGAATTGAACCCAAATGATCTTCAAATGCCAGAAGATTATTTAAATAGATAAAAACTTTATGTTGCTAAAAAGTATGTTGATAATCGTTCTGGAAATAATTATGATTTTACAAACATTGATAGTGCATCGATTTCTCCATAAACAAATTATGTTTCTTTAATTAGTAGTACTCATCCTCATTATATAATGGAAGAAGATGAAGTCAAGGATGTAATAAATAAATATTCTAGTACTTATATATTATAAAAATAGATAAATTGGATAGATTAGAAGAAATTGATGCTCATTAATAAAGAAAGAATTATAATTAAATGGATACTGCATTATAAGATCTATTAGAATAACAATAAAATAAAATTAATCGAATAGATTAATACAAAGAACACTTTGAATATAATGATTTGTATTCTCCTGATTACTAAGGTACTAAATTTTATAATAAAATGGCCAATATTTATCAAATTGAAACAATAATAATAATTTATATATATATATATATATGTATATAGATGTAATTTTTAAGTAATCTTCTATTGAAATAATATATATTTTCATTATTAGAGATTATTTATTTAAATAATATTGTAAAATTTCACATGGATATATAAGATTAGCAATTGAATGTATAAGTGGCTGTGAGAATTCGACCTTTAAATTAAAAAGAGATTAAAGAGGCAAGCTGCTTGAAATCTGATAGAAACAGTGTATATTATTCTACAATCTTAGATCATTTTACCCTAAAATGGCAAAACCTTTACATTTGATCATGTATTTGATTAAGACACTAGTCAAGATCAAATATTTTAATGGTAACATTAATCATAAATTATATAAAGTTGTGTTACTAATCTGATTTTACGCTGTTTTGAGGGATACAATAGTACTATATTGGCATATGGTCAAACAGGTTCAGGTAAGACTTATACAATGGGAACATCTGCTATAGATCAATTTGCAGGTTAGAATATGAATTTATTATAAAATCAAAGTGATTGTGGAATGATTCCTCGAGTTGTTTATTTTTTATTTGAAGAAATAGAGAAAAGAAAGTAGGAATAAGACATAAAGATTACCTGTTCTTATGTAGAGTTGTATAATGAATAAATCATTGATTTACTTAATGAATCCATAATTTAAACTAATATGCAACCTACAATAAGAGAAGAAAAGGATCATACAATTTCGATTTAAAATTTGAGTACCATTCCAGTTACTAATCCAGAATACATGATTTAAATCTTAAATCGTGGAGGAGCACATAGAACAACCTCTTCAACCTTAATGAATTTGAATAGTTCAAGATCTCATGCTATTTTCACAATTTATTTTGAAATAAATAGAGAATCTGAAGAAGGATCATTAAAGGCTAAATTTCATTTTGTTGATTTAGCAGGTAGTGAAAGATTAAAAAAGACATAAGCTATAGGTAAACAAATGGAAGAAGGAATAAATATAAATTAGAGTTTATTAGTATTAGGAAATGTGATTAAAACTTTAAGTGATCAAAAGAAATCTGCTCATGTACCATATAGAGAAAGTAAATTAACTAGGTATTCATGTATTTTATAGCAAGAATCCTTTAAGATTCTTTGGGTGGGAATTCAAACACTTATATGATTGCCTGTATATCTCCAGCTGCAAGTAATTATGAAGAGACAATTAATACTTTAAAATATGCAAGTAGAGCTAGGGAAATAAAGAATAAGCCAACTCAAAATAGAGTAATTATAAGTTTAATAAAAGGATCCTCATGCAACTTAGATTATGGCTTTAAAATAATCCATTAATTATATGAATGATCAAATTAAGCAATATTAGTAATTACTGATAGATAACAATATAAATACCGACAGTGTAAAAATCTACTAAAATCCAATTACTGATCTTATTTACTAAAATCAATAATAAAATTGTACATATCATACTGAATAAATAAATAAACTTAAGTCGTAGAACTAATCATTAGATCAATAGTTGTTCAAAATATAAAAAGATTTTTTATTGCTTTAGAAAGATTATAGTGAAAGTGAAATTGAATGTTTTAAGGCCAAAAAATAGAGAGATTAGGTATTGAGATGGTTTTAAGATGCTCGAAAGTATATACAAGAGATATTCTAGATTATTGATTTAGAACAATATAACATTCAATTTTGTTGAAGATATTTCTTTGGATAGTTATTATAATGAAATTTTTAATTTGAAAAAAACAGTTTAGGAATAAGATTAGAAAATACAGTAGTTGTAATAGAGGAATGACATTTTAATAAAGGTAGTTTTATTTGATAAATATCTTAGTATAGGAATCACATAGAGATTAAAAATTACTTCTTATATAATATAATAAATAAAATAAATTGTTAAATTTAGAAGAATCAAATGATGACTATGAAATGAATGAGACAGAGTTTTTAGAGAATGATCAAAAAATAGAGGAAGAAGAAAATCATCTTATTGAAATAGATAAACAATAGATTTAAATTAAGTTATAATTATAAAATGAAATTAAATAAGATTATCATAAATAGATAGCTAGTTTGGAATTAGAAAAATTAAATTTATAAAGATAAATAATTACAAAATAGGATGTAAGTTAAATTAATATTTTAAAATTAAAAATTTAAGAATATGAAACTAAAATTTTAGAGATGAAACAAAAAGAGACAATATCTAAATAATTAAATAAAAAATTAGAGGAATAAGAATCATAAGTGAATAATTTGAAAAATAATATTGAGTCAATGAAAAAATAAAAGGTAGAGTTATTAAAGAGAATGAAATCTGAAAATCTAAAATATATGAAAGAAAAAGATGAAAAGCAAAAAGAATTAATTAAAACTAAAAAACTTAAAATTTAATAAGATACCATTCTTTGTAAGTTAAAAAATGATAATACAAAAAAAGATATTTAATTGAAAAGAAAAGATGATGAATTATTAAAATAAAAGAATGAGAAACTTGTTATTAAATAACATAATAGATATAATCCAAATTAATCAATATAATATGATACTTTTGAAAAATAAATGGATGATTTATTTAATGAACTTATTATGGGATAGCAAGCAGAAGATTAAATTACTTAAGAGTATAAAAGATTGGAAGAAATTTAAGAAGAACTACAAATAATTTAAAAAAAGATATGTAGCATTTAAATTAATATTGATTAATTAGAATTTGATATTACATAGAGTAAAAACTAATTAAGCAATGAAACATTAAAATAATTAGAAATTGAATTAAGTGATTTTTAAGAAAAAAAAGAAAATATCACAGAAACTAGAGAATTTTAAATTTAAAAAATCAATGAATTTAGAACAGTAGCTTAAAAATCAAATGACTATTATAATATGATGTTGACAAACTAATATTTTAAAGATATACCAAATTGGTGTATAAAATCTTTTAGATATATAATTGATAATTGGGTTAAAGATCATATATTGATGAGTGAATATGCATTATAGATTGAAGATTTGAATTAAGCAACTTAACTATTAATGAGTTCAAGACCAAGTCCGATAAAGAAATCTGCTAGATCAAGTACTCCTAATGATGATTTGAAGAGATAATTAAATGAATACAAACGAAAACTATAAGCATCTTAAAATACTTGTCGAACTACTAGTTTAGAATTAGATTATTATAAGAACTTTTATAATGAATAAATAAATAAATAATAAAAAGATAAATCAATAGGATTGAAGCCGTAATTATAACACTCAAATTCAAATTATATTGTACGGAATTATTATCCAAAAGATGTAAAAAATGAATAAGAAGCATAAACTTTATCACGCACTAAATCAATAGGTCCAATTAGTTCAAGTGCAAGAGTAAGGTGTTCATTTTCAATGATTGATACTATAAATTACTCTTAAGATTTTGGAGGTTACGAGTAAGTATCTATTATCATACTATTTTAGATTAATAAAGACCTTTTAAGGACATGATCAACCAATTTTATCTCTATGTAATAAAGAGAATTTCCTATTTTCTGGATAATATAAATTAGTTAAGGTTTGGGATATTGAAACTTCACAATAGTTAAGTTCAATAGAGTAAAGTAGTCATTGTAGAGCAATTCATTATTGGGCTGAGCGAGATTCTATAGCAATATCTCATGGATCTTAAATCACTTTGTATGATCCTCAAACTTTTACTTTTAAGGGATTGTTAAAATCAACAATAGAGGAGGTCAAAGCAATGACAACAATAAATGGATTATTTGTAGCAGTAGGAAAATCAATAAATTCAAGTGCTTTGAATATATGGGATCATAGACAGAATAAGTATAATAATATTATTATTAGTGTTTTATATGAGTTTGAAAAGGGATCAGATATTTTGAGTGCTTATGGGTCTAATGAGAATAGAGAATTAATTTATGGGACATTAAAACATTATACTAAGAGAATTCCTTTTAATAAGAATAAATATGGATAGATTTAACAATTATAACCTCCTTAGTTAGATAAAGTAACTGGTGTGGCATCTTTTAATAATTATATTGTTAGTTGGTATGATGATATATACAATATTAGTTCTTTGAGTAAGAGAATGTTGTTATGGAATTAATAAACTGGTTTAGAGATGTAAACAAATGATAGTATTCATAAGGATTTGATTATGACATTAGCAAGTAAGTAATAAATTCTATTTTATAGTTGATAAATCATTAAAATTAATATATACTGGTTCAAAGGATGGATAAATTAAAGCAATTAAAATAAATGAGGAGGGTAAATTTCAACTTGTGAATGAGATGAATGCTTCTACATAACCAATAAATGTTTTAAATGTGATCTAAACCAATAATTATGTTGTAAGTGGTGGTTAAGATAAATTACTTAAAATATGGAAACCATCTTAATATTTATTATAGTAATAAAATCTTATAGGAGAATTTAGTATCGATGACAAAATGTGAATTAATTTTAGGTATTTTAATGTAAAAAAAATGTTTATTAATTGTTATTTAAAAGAACTATACGATCATGGATTATATTAATCATTTCAACATTGTCACCAAAGATTGAACTAACATTCTATCATATTAACCACCTGCCTGATGATTCATTTAGATCCATTTATGTATAGCCATTTAATCTAATCTAAGTCTTTATTATGGATCTTTTCTTAAACAACATTTAGTAAAATCCTATAATTCATTTGAAACATATTTTGGAAAATCTACTCTTCCTTCTATAATTTTTCTCATTGTATCTTCTTTAGATGATTAATAAAATGGAGTAGCTCCAGTGGTTAATTCATATGCCAAGATTCCTATAGACCATAAATCAACAGAATGATCATAATCTTATCCTGAAGCTATTTCTGGACACATATAATCTATAGTTCCACAAAAGGATTACCTTGGTTTTGATTCAGGAGAATAAGTTGCTAAACCAAAATCTGCAATTTTTAAGAATTACTAAAATAAAATAAGATTTAGATACTAGACTAATTAAAATGTTTTCAGGTTTTATATCTCTATGAATAACTTTCATTTTATGCATATATGAAATCCCTTCAACAATTTATGCTATGTAATTTCCTGCTTTATTCTCAGTGAATCTACGATTAGGCTATTTTTTTAATAATTTATATAGTTCTCCATCTGGTGCATATTCAAGTATTAAAACAATCTATTGTAAAAAGAAATACAATTACTTTAGTTTATTCTTAGAATACTCCAAATAGCTTTAAGATATTAGGATGATTTAGATAACTTTGTATTTTGATCTCATGTGCTAATTGACCCTCCATTTTATACTTACTAATAACAGTTTTTTAGATCACTTTAAGAGCAACTAAAACTTTTGAAGTTTTCTCTCTATCTTAATTTATAGATATACTATGCTTAAAAAACATCACTGAATTTTCCTTTTCCTAAAAACTTTCCTATGTGAAATCTATCAGATATATTTTAATATTTGGGACTAAGTAGTTCTGCTTATTTTATTTATATTCTAAGAGTTGAATTATTTGAAAATGGGGAAATAGGAGATGGACATTCTGCAGTATCTGGAGTACGAATAGGAGATTTAGATGCACATTGTCTTAAGGCAGGTTTATCCTTCTTCTCTATTGATCTACTATTGTGTTAAATTATTAAAGGAGGATTTGATTTTTGAATGATTGGATCTGGATTAGTAATTTTATTTTATTCCTCTGATTATATTATTAGTTGAGTAAGTGCTGATTATAATCTCATTTTGATATTCTTTATTTATTGATCTATCTTTGTTGTAGTATGAACAACTCTTTACCAATCATTATCCTCACTTTGCATTATTATAAATAAATAAATTCTTATTTCAATTCCATAAAAAGAAGTAAAGGAAAAATTGTGATTAAATTATTATCCAATAAATGAATTAATAGGCAGATAAGCTACGCTAATATGCCTAAGAAAATGTAGTTTTCCTATTATAGAGACTGATGGAAGACATTTTGGTACAATAGCCAAAGAATGTGGTAAATTTAATTGATTATATTAAGATTGATTGGTCAATTGCATGGTTAGATAAGAAAGGCAGAGATATAATTAAATAAAAATAAAGACCAAGTGCCAAGTCTTCCTCTTCGGATGAAGAAGTAATTGAATTGCCAAAAAGACCTGCTGCAGCTCGTAAACAGAGAGCTTCAATTTCTGCAGAAGCATATGGATAATACAATAGAAAAGAGGTATATAAATAATTATAAAATTTTTAGTCTTTTCAACCAAGAGTGATTGTCAAGTCTTAATAATAGAAAGAGATTATCAGCAAAAGATTATCATAATCATTTATGTTTGCATCTTTGGATAGTAGAGAAAAAGATATTGTAATAGATGCTATGGAGGAACGAAGTTATAAGTATAAAGAATTGTTATCTCATTATATAGTGTAGATGATTGGGTTATAAAATAAGGAGATAATGGTGATAATTTATATGTTGTTGATCAAGGGGAATTAAATTGTTTTAAGAGATTCACAAAAGATGGTGAGAACAAATTCTTAAAAGTTTATTATCCTGGAGAGTCATTTGGAGAATTAGCTTTGTTATACAATGCTCCAAGGGCAGCTTCTATTCAAAGCAAAACTAATAGTGTGTTATTTGCATTAGATAGATAAACTTTCAATCACATTGTTAAAGATGCAGCTATGAAGTATATACAAAATTATATTTAAATAATAGAAAAAGAGAAAAATATGTTAATGTTTTGAAATAAATTGAGCTTCTCTCCATGATGGATCCATATGAAAGATCTCATGTTGCTGATGCTATCAAGAGTGCATCTTTCTAAAAGGGAGAATATGTAATAAGAGAAGGTGAATAAGGAGATATCTTTTATATGATTGAAGAAGGCAATTTAATTGCAACTAAGACTTTAGTTGAAGGATAAGATCCAGTCAAAGTATTTTAATATAAAGAAGGCGATTATTTCGGAGAATTAGCCTTACTTAAAGACATACCAAGACAAGCTAATATAATTACTGAAGTAATTTGAATTCTATTTAATAGACTGAAGTGAAATTAATATATTTAGATAGACATAGCTTTAAAAGAATGTTAGGGCCATTAGAAGATATTTTAAGAAGGAACACAGATAAGTACCAGAAATATGAGTAATATTGGATCACTTAAGGCAAATGAAGATGTATCATTTATTTATCATTCAATGCTTTCTTTTTCTCTTTTGTTCTTTGTTTTATTTCTTATTTCTCTTTAAAGGTTGAGTCTAAACAAAGCTTGTTGAATAAGTGTCTTAAAGTGATATCACTCTTGCTCCACATCCATTGGCAACTTCTACTATTTCTTCTTGTTTCTTTTTGAAAATATCATAAGCTTCTTGTTGATATGTCTATAGATAGTAGAATGTTGTACATAGTCATTCATAACTTTTTCTAAGAATTCAATCATGTTGATTAATTCATCTAAGATCAAATCACAAAGTTGTAATTTACGATTTTTTCTATCTTATAAATCTTGGGTTCCCATATCAGTATCCAATGCAGTGGCCATTGCAATAATTCTTTTGATTTTCTATGATAGTTAAAATTAATACGCTTTTGTATTTGAGTGATTTACTCTTATTCATAACTTCCAATAAAACCTTAGCATGTCCTTTTAGATTTTTATTATGTTTTTTCTTGCTATCAACCAATAATTGTTATGGGATTTCTCCAGCTCCCCAACCAAAAGGATCATCATTTTCTTCTTCTTCATCATCCTCTTAAACTTCTTCTTTTGCTGGCTAAACTGGTAATGGGTCAGTTGATAATGTAGGTTCTTATGTATGTTATTCAACTACGATGTCGTTATTACTTGCTTACTCCTTTTCAAGTTCTAAATTCAGATAAATAGAGTACCTTCATCTAAATCTTAAATATATTCTCTGACTAATTTAATTTTATCTCTAGCTTAAGTAAGTACACTATGATCTTCTTACATTTCAATTTCACCCTCTTCAAGTAATTAAATCCAAGGTAAGAATCTGAACATATGAATAAGAAATACGCCTCATATTATTATGTGAACGAATCATCATTTCCACAATTATCTCCTGACAATGTTTATGGATCAAACTCTAAAGCTTATTAGAATGATGCAAAATCAGCTGCAGCCACAGTCAGAATAAGTATGCATACAAGAGATGCTTTCATATTTGATATATTAATAATAATACATGAATTCGTTTTTAAAATCAATTATTGTTCACTTCTCTAATTATAGTTTGTTCTTATTTATTTATATTAATATATTTATCATTCATGATACTTGGTAAAATCATAGACATTGATTCTTTCCTCATCTTGTCCCCAAACAAAGCATACATAGAAATTCTTGTTTTTTAGACTTGAATGTAATTCATGAATTCTAACTCTCTTGATATATGCACCATTAGCAGCATTATCAATTTGATCTATTTATTAGAACTACAATAAAATGATATTTATACATTTCTATCATAAACATGGATACTTCCATCAGCAGCAACTACTAGAATTTTTTCATTAACAGCAGCAGCACTGATATTTTAATGTTCAACTTTAGTTAATAATTTAGCATCTTCTTTAATCTTTCTCTCTGTGTTTATTTTATACACTCTACACTATGATTTATTACATAATGTAGATAGAGTTCCATGTTCATTTAAACTTGCATCTACTACACTAGTCTTTTCACCTCTTAAGACTTCTTCCTTTTCAAGAGTTCTAAATGTATGATCCTTATTGAACTTAATCTCATAGATACTTGTATCCACACTCCAAGAACTAACTACTAAAAATCCTTTCATAAAACAAGAACTATAATGTTCACCATATGATGTATTTATTTCCTTTAACAAATCTCCTTTCATATTCCAAATCTTAATATGAGTATCTGAACTTGTAGAAATAAGGATTTTATCATTTTCATCTACATGCAAACTGTTAATGTCACTTTTATGACAATTCTTTGTTTTAGGAATTACTTTAAAATATTATTTATCCTCAGCTTTTGGATAAAATTCTAAATTGAATAATTAGTTGTTAGCTGAAAAATAAGCAATTTCCTCTCTTTTTGATATACAGATTGCTGTTGCATGCATGTCATTCAAAGTATGGAATAAATATTTTGGTTAATCTGGATTTTTGAAAAATTATTCCATTTCAAATAATTTTATACTATTATCAAATCCTGTTGCTATTAAATATCTATTATTATATGCAAAATCTGTAATATAATCAGAAAATCCTTTTACAGAAGATAAGAATAATGGATGAGTAACTAAAATAATAATATATATTATTTACTTTTGCTTGATGATTTCTATTTTTCTTTATTTTACAATGATTTATTATGTCTTTCCTATTTCAATAATTCCTTATATGATATATGTGCTTGATTTTCTTATTTTTACTGTTATCCATCTTATTTGTTTTATTATTTTTAGACATCTTTTGATTATTATTATTCTTTTTCAGAATTCTTTCTCTTTCCTTATTTCTAATATTTCTCTTATTTTTCTTATTTTTCTTATGTATTTTTTTTAATTTTCTTAACCTCATCTTAATTAATAATCTTTTCAATTTTAGTAATTTTGGTATATGCTTTATAATTTATGTATTTTCGAACACTCACCTTGTATATGGAATACAATATGTATAAGACTGAAAATTCAATCAATATTTTCATATAATTATACTCTGGCCATATAATTATACTTGTGTATTTGAACAAACCTATTTCCATTATAATTAAATATAAAAATGATAATTTGTTTTGATTTCTAAGTATTTAAGTTTATGGATGTGAGAATGTATCTAATTTAAAATAAATATCTCAATTTTTCTCAATATAATGTCTCAATCATTACCTATTCATGTAGAATCGAGAAAATTGTTTGTTTTACAATAAGTTAATCAACTTGAAGCTCTTCTTAATAAATGGATCAGCTCTAACAACCTCAATGAAGAAAATACTCATTCATCTCATATTGAAGAATTATTGACTCAAAGTCAAACAGCAACTCATATTTCTCATTTTTAAGGATTCCTCACTTATTTAAGATAACTCAATAACGATGAACTCGCTTGCCATACAATTAAATCTCTCTAACAACACTTTGATTATATGTAATAAGTTCTAGAGAATGAAGTCAAGCTCTATCAATAACGACAATTTCTCAAAGATCAAGAAAAATAAGATGAGAAAAAGGGTCATAAATTTTCTAAGAAATCCAACCTAATTCTAAAAAACTGGTTATATAAACATTTCTCATATCCATACCCAACTAAAGAATAAACATTATAATTAGCCGAGAAATGTAATTTGACATACAAACAGGTATTATTAAACATAAGTTTATAGATTCAAATATGGTTTATAAATGCAAGAGGAAGAATTGCCAATAAGACATATGAAGAGAAGAAATTTAAAAATATTGTTAAATACAAATATTTATCAATCAATAAAGTTTAATAGAAGTTAACAGAATGAATAATTATTATTAATAAAATTATTAATTAAAGTGCGTATATAAGCACCCTAATTTACAACATCAAACTATTTTATTCAATAATTTAAGAGAGCATTAGATATCTTTAAGTGATTATAAAAATAGATTTTTTGTTCTACATTTGTCTGTCTAATTTAAATTATTTAATTCAAAATGAGGTTTATTGAAATACCAAATCTATGAATATGGCAAAGTCTGACCTACATAATGATGCCAGGATAATCAACTTTATCAACCAATCCATAGACATATGGAATGAAGAACATATAAATTAAATATGAATAATTATTGAGATCTATTAATATTTAATTTCTTTCTTTCTTTTATTTAGTTATCGTCCTATTAATATTTGCAACTCTTAATAATATTAATAAATTATAATTTCTTAATAAATCAAAATAAGACTTAATGATTATTTTCCTTATTCATTAATCAAATAAAAAACTAATAATTCTTAACATCCTCATTAGTGAACTCCTTTATACTCTTCTCATTATGATAACAGCTAACATATTATTTCAAAAATACCCTATTAATGATACACAAGTTGAAGTCAATTTCATACAATACATTTCATCAATAATATTAAGGATATCCATGTCAGTTAATTCAAATGTATGATTAAAATTGAGTTCTAAATGTAATAGGCTATAATTCATTCTCAAAACCTCTAATAATTCTGCCCAAATTTATCTTGTATATTTAACTCCACTTTATTCGAAATTTAAATTTAAACTTTATAAATTTAATTCCTTTAAGGTCTAAAATAATTCTGATAGACTTTCTCTACTTATTGCATGTCTACATTATGATATGAAAATTATATACCTTTGAAAACTTAAGTTAATCTATTTTAAAGAATCAATATCTGACATGTATTTAAATAGACTGGAAAATATTGATTGATCATATGTTACTGTGTCATTAGATGAGAAACTAAATCTCTATAGTTTCATATTTCTAATTCCTTCAAAAACAGTTGATGCCAAAAATAGATCTTCATCTACAAATTATAATTCACAACTAAATTATTAATATAAGATTTACTCATCTAAACTGATGGAAAGTGATTTAAGAGAGTCTAAACTAGAAAGACTTATGAACATATTTTTTAATGTTAAAAGTGAGATATTTTTCATACTAAAAATTAATTATTTATTATTACCTTTGAAATCCAAGATGAAAATGCTACAAAAATTATAAATTTAATAAACTATTATGAAACAATTAAAGTGATTTATCTTATATTACTTTAAATTGATAAAGTTGTAAAGACATTGATTTAATAAAGTCTTAATTTTTATTCAGAAGTAAAGACAGAGTTTTAAAGATAAATTTAAATGTTTAAATATAATGAGCTCGTATGGTTAATTTAAACGATTTTATTTATTCTAATTACATCCAAAGTGAAGGTAAGTGCTACAATTCTTAGATTACATGATTTGTTTCAGTAGCATTTATACTAATTTTATAATAAAAGCATACATTTCAATATTTAATTTTCCTCCATTTAGGTATTGAAGCTAAGGAAAATACTATAAGTGTTCTAGAGTTTAATATAAATTTTCAAAAATGGTTCCTCTAAAATCTATATTAATTAAAGTTTCTGAAAGCTTCTATAAATAAATTAAACTTTTAAAGGTTAGCTTTTTACATTTCTTAATATTGATTTCAGTTAAAATCAAATTTTAACAAATGCCTAGAATATCCTTATCTATTATTTCAGTTTTTTTAAAACATATTTTACTAATTGTCTAAAAATTGAACATCAATTTAATAAATTTTATTTCAGAATTATTTATCAATACATGTTAATGCTATTTGAGTAACTTTTCATAGAATTAATTTGCAGTAAGTTAGTTTTAATATTCAGTTTTATCTTAATTGTCTAATTAAAGTGGTTTATTATTCAACAGTAATCGTTCACAACCAATACAACTTTTAAATAAATCATATGTTTCTGGTTCTAAAATAATTTAATCAGTTGTAACAATCTTTGTGAGAATTTAAGTTTACAATAAATTTAAAACTGCTGTAGATATATTTTAAATATTTTTTGTTGATGTATAAATTTCTATTAATTAAATTTCAGATAAATGATTTCTGATATAATATGTACATAATTCTGGTATGCTAAATTTAAATATATCTGCTTATCCTCCACTTTCACTTGTTCCACTTATTCCTAGATACTTTAGTTAGTTAAATTTGCCTGTATCAAAGGCTTTCTTCAAATGTTCAGCTTAAATTTAAGTCGAATAAGCTAGATTCAAATCTGATAAATTCTTCAAAGGTTTATTTGTTAAATACTCTAAAGAAGATTCAGTTATTTATGATAAATTGGATAGATCTAAACTTTTTAATTGACAAGTTAATGTATAATGTGCATCACATAATAAATAAACTGATTTATCAGATATATATCTACACCCAGAGAATGATATTGCTCTAAGGTTTTTAAGTAATTTTCCAGCTTCAACCATTTAATGAATCAATTTGTCATTTATCAAACAATTAGCAAGATCTAACTTGTTTATTTTAGTTTTGCTTGCTCCTAATAATGCATATCCATTTTTTTTAAAGATACTTTCTTCAACATCTGTAATTGAACCTTAAAAACTCAATAGATCCAACTATTTTACATGTTTAGAGTCATGAATATGATGAAATACAGATAAGGATAATTTACATTCATTAGCAATGAGTACTCTTAATTCTTTGTAATGACAACTAAAAATCACTTATATCAATTTATCAGATGCTAATCCACTAATATTAATAGATATAAGATTCACTAATGATTTATCTCTAAATAATTATAATAATGTTTCTTCTTTGAATTTGCTATAAGATATATTTAGAATTTATAAATTTTAAGGTACTGTTAAATATATCAAAGTATGTGATAAATCTAATTTTTAAACTCCAAAGTTTTATAAAAGAGAAATCCCTTCATCAGTTATATGTGGACAACCCTTAAAACTTAATTCTTTAATAGTTTTTAAAGTGTTTCCTTATATAAGACCAGAGAGTATAGCATCTTTAAAAGTAGAACCATCAAGTATTAATGATTCTAAATGAGGATTCAAATTGCATTAATCTAAAATTAAATTAAAATCTTCTTCTTTAAGATCAGCTTGTATTTCAACTTATGATATTGGAATCTTTTAATTTAGTTTGCATAATGTTCTCAAATATAATTTCTAATCTTAATAAATAGCATTTTATATATTAACTTATAGAATAGTAAGTATTGTTTTTAAGGCAATGAACCAAATTTATCTTTTAATTTATTTATTTATTTTTATAACCTTATTCTTTAAATCCCCTTTAAGAGAACAATTTAAAAATATTAAAGAACTTAGAAAATTATTATAATGAATACCCTCTTTAATCAAATTCATATTGGTTAAAATAACTCAAGATAACGTCATCTATAGGAGTAAACAAATTTTTGGGAAGCTGCTCAAAAGACTCTCCATCTATTCTTTAATTCTCATTAATCATAAATAAATTACAATCAACTCTTTCATATTATTCCACTCTGCTGTAAGTGTATAACATTTTTATTTTATTTTAATATTTAACTAAATATTTCCTCTCTCTCCAACATCACCTATTGCTATAGTTTCTCCTTCTTAATTTATATAATGAATTTTATCATTTATAATTGTTGTACTACTTTTCTTTATCACATCACTTATTTTTACCCCAGAAGTCAATTCCAAATATTTTAAAATATGAATGTCTTACATTTCATCTAATTATTTGAATTAAACAAGTTGATCATTATATATTATTACAATTATTGATTACTTAGAGAAATGACCTCCATTGCCATTCTATATTAATAAACCATTTTATTCAGTTTAGGGTAAATTTGCTATTAATTCTTAATTATCTTCATTTAAAATACCCTCCATATATGTAAAGGGTATAATTTTATTCATACATATATCTTCAATATGCATAACAATATGTTGTCGCACTCCCTTTAGTTCAAGGCCTGTATAAAATTCAATGCAATTTGCTAAACCTAAATTCACCAGCCCTTTCTACTTAGATATTTTCATTGTTTTGCAGATTATCAACACCTAATCTTCATTTTTTATTATCTCGTATTTGATAATATCTACCAAAATTCCATTCAAACCTAGTTATCTTAACCTTTAATTGATCATCTTTTAATGATTGACTAATTATTCAGCCATTTCAATTCTTTGATCTAAAGATCCATGAGAATTAGTTGTAACAATTAATAGTGAATATTTGTCATTTGAAATTATTTGAATTTATTCATAATCAAGATGATCATAAATTTAATCATCTTTATTTAAAGTACCAATGAATTCTTCTATTAATGGACTTTTGATATTGATATTAAAATTCATAAATAATTTATATAATTAATTAATAATTAAATTATAGAATCTTATGTTCTGGGATATATCTAATAGATTAATGTATAGATGCTAAGAATCCGCGTTAGTATAGTGGTTAGTATTCAAGCCTGTCACGTTTGAGGCCCGGGTTCAATTCCCGGACGCGGAGCTTTTTTTATTTTTTATTTATTTTACAAACTTTATATTTTTCATTTATATTTCATTATTATCGTTCAGTATTTATTTTAAAAACCTAATAATTGGTAATAATATTTAATTTTCTTCTTTAATTTATATATTATATTAATAGGAATTATCAACCTTATTATTTTATATTGTATTATCGTGGTATTAAATCTGTTAAATTTGTTACCATTATAATAAAAACGTTTGAATCCATAATAAATATATTTTAAATTCTATTTGTAAGATCAATTCACAATTATAATTATTTTATTAAGTTGAATGGTAATCTTTTAAAAAATAATAATAATAAAAATAAGTTAAATCATCTTACCATAGTAATTTTATAATCTATTAATATTCAATAACTTCTATATATTTTCTTTCTAATAAGTATGAATGAATGATATCTATCAATAAATTACAATATGATCATATTAAAAGATTTATTCACCTATTTACTTTTTTGATCATTAATATAATTTGTATTAATTATCAACAAAAATTGAGAATGTAATTGAGCTAATAACCTTCAAACAAGATAATCAATTTATAAATCAATCATATATAAACCTTTATTAATAAATTTTAATCAGCGTTTTTCCATTCACCACTAATATTTAATATTTAAAAATTTTCATTCATTTATTGTACTTTATTACTTCCGATTTAACAAGCTTTTGTCTAGAAAATTAGGAAAATCAAAAGTACTTCAATTTATTTAGATTTCTCTTAATAGCTAAATATTTTAAGGTGAAAAACTCTAGAAAAAATTATTAATTTATTAATTATAATGAATGATACGAGGGAAAATGAAATTTGCGATCAAGCATTGAACGAAGTGGAGTCAGGAATTCTCAAATATCTTTGTGATAAATTAAAGTTAGAATAATTCACTGACCCACAATTGAAATAATTTATCTATGAAGACTCGAAGAAAAAATAGATATTCTCTTTACGCTCCTTAGACTCTGATACTGAGACATAAGATAGTTTATCTTGCTCTTCAAGCAACAGATGCTCCCTCTAATTAACTCGATCTCCACTCATTCTCAAAAGGTTAAGTGTTCCCATAACAGAACAAATATGATGTTGATTGTATGTGTTTAAATTTGTTTAAATCCATTATTTATACAATTCTTATAACTATTATTATACTAGTGAGTTAAAAATTCTGAACATTCTCGAAGCAAAATATTATGCAAATGTGCTGAGTTATTATGTCAAAAATTACTCCTAATTCCAGAAAGATAGAAAAAATTTATGATTGATAAGTGAAACTATTCGTTATAGGAAGATTTCATCACAAAATTTGCTTATATATCACATGTCAAGTTTTTTAGAAAAAATTATTACTTTAGTGTTTAATTATTTATTTAAAGGAACAGGTTTCTAATTATTTTCTTTAGAACTTCTTCAATTGGATAGAAGATTCATATTAGATTATATTGTATAAAGAAGGTTGTAATATTAAGTAATAATCAAAGAAAAAAAGGAGAGTCAAAAAAATATCAATAATTAAAATTGTAAATAATTATTAGCTCAATTTCAACTGAATTCATTTTTTCAATTTATTCCTATTTTTTTATTGATTTTGCCTCTTAGAACCTACTTAATAGAATATGATTTTATTAAAAAGATAATGGTATAACTACTATTTAAAAAATACATAAATAACGGATATCATTTAAGATTGCTTAAACCAAAGTTAACAGTTATTTTAGATTATATATAATAATTAAACTTTAATTGTAATTATCCTTTGGAGAAACATAAACAAGTAATTTTTAATAATTTTTGTATAAATATTTTAAGATCATGTATCTCGTTTTTATATCAAAATTTAGATGTTAATTTATTTAAGCAATCTTCAAGTACTTAATTAAAATTCTCTTTCTTTACTATATAAAGTTGATGATATAAATACATTAATGATTTAATTCAGCATTTCTTAAATCTGTGTAATTTTTAATTTGTGAATTCATAAAGTTTTGTAATTAAGCTCTACAATCTATATTATTATTGCTAAATTAAACAAGACATTCGAATTGTAATTTAAATCCTTCTGTTTTAATTAATTCATGTAATTCTTCATTTGATATATTGTTTTTATCAAATTAACTACATAATTATACAATCCTATGTGTATTTTACAAAGCCATTTTTATTCTTTCTTATTTTGTTAATTTTTTAGAAGGAGGCTCTATTACTAATGAAATGGTTCTTTATTTTCTTGATTGTTCTTAAGGTATTAGAGTTTGTCTACTTTCTGTTTTTTTAATAGTTTTTGGTTTAGAAAATTAATTAAATTAAGGTTTCAAGTCAAATTTATGATTGATAGTTTCATTTTCAGAACTTTTTGTAGTTTCAAAACTTTAACAATTCTATTTCATTTACAAAGGAGGAAAAATACTTTTTGGACTATTTTATTTATTTTTATGAGAACTTAGCTGAAGTTACAAAGATCTAATATGTAAAAGTTTATCATTTTTTAAAATGTCAATCATCTCATCAATTGAATATTTGTTTAAATCTATATTCTGTGGAACTATTTCTTTTTCTTATTTTTATTTAAGTTTTTTAGCAATTTCTTCAATTTATTCTTATAATGATCTTGAACTAGTGCAATTTGTTAATTATTATTAATAACAAGAAACAGTGCTTTAATATCTATTTGTGATTCCTTGATTAAAATGATTTTTTGGTAAAATACCATTCAATTTGAGTTATTCCTATTAATTGACAATCAAAATAGGGTTTTGATTTTCTTTATTAACTTTAGATTATTAATTAACAAGCATTATGTTTTGTTTCCGTTAACAAATTTTATTAATAATATTTTGTTGAATTAAATGTGATAGAATTAGTAGAACATATTAAGTTATATAATTCAAAACATATAAATGAATTCCAAATTTCATTCCAATTTCAAATTCAAAGTTTTGATTCTTAAACCATATTAAAAGTTTAAGGTAATTAACATATACCATTTTTATTTTTCTAAACTAATAATAATATTATTTAGATTGATATATTTGAATTAAAAAATGATATAAACTAATCAAAATAATTACACTAGGATTGAAGACAATATTTTTATAGGCTATAAGAAATGACAGGAATCAAATCAAATACATAATCAGACATTTCTATATTTAAAAATAAAATCTTTAAAAATTTAGACTCAAAAAAATCTAAATTATTGATAAAATTAAGGCTAATACAAGACTAAATTCAGTAGATAAGTTTATTGTTGAATAAAAATACTGGTGAAAGATGTAAAGGTACAAATGTTTGATATTTAGTATGTTGAAAATGTAAAATTGTTCTTAATTTAATAGAATAATAAAATTGTTTATATAATAGCTGTTCCAGCTATCAGTCTATATTGATAAATACAAAAATAAAAGAAATAGAATCATGATACTAAGAATCAATCTTTCAAATGAATAGTATAAGCAATTAGAATTCTAATTAAACATTATTATAGTAATATTATTAATTAAAATGTATATCCATATATATATAAATATAATTAATCAAAGTATTTTTTTCGATTTATTTTCTTCTAAAGTTCTTTACTTTTCAGCTAATTTAATTTGAGATTAAACAGTTCTTAGTTCTTATTCTTACTATGATATTCTATCTAAAATTGGTATGTATTTTTAGGAATACTTTTCTACATACTTAATGTATTTTTCATTTCTTGGACTTTTTGATCCTATCAATTCTTTTCTAAATGCTGAATGATTTCTTTCTATCTTCAATTTCTCTTTTTTTTAATTATCCTAAAAACTTTCATCATTTTAAGTCTATAATAAAATAGATATATATACTTAAGCACGAATATTTAATAATTCTTATCTTAATGATTCATTACTTTATTGAATATAATTCCTTTGATTTTATCTATTTAATAGAAATTCATCTTTTTTATTTTTAAATTCTAATCTACTTATATCTCTCTAAATCATTTCTAATTCTATTTTTAATGAAATAATATCATTATATACACCTCCTCCTCCAATATTAACGTTTTAGCATTTTGATTTCTTCTAAGTATTATTCTTATTAAAATCTCCAAAAGATTTCTCTTAACTTTTACAAAAGGATAAGTCTAATGGAGATTTAGGGCTTGAATTTTCAAGAAATCTTCTTATATTACATATTGATGAATTATGAGGATGATTCATTGATAAGTTATTTTTAGTTGATCTCATTGGTGACTCTAATACATTTTAAGTGACTTTGTCAGTTGTTCCTATTTCTATACTTTAATCATTTTATTTTTAAATTGTCGGTTGATCAGGCTATGTTTCTTGAGTTACCTATAATATGGCCACTTCATCAACCTCGTTTTCATCATTATATTTCTTGATACAAGCATCTTTTAATTCTCTCATAAGTATTTAATGTTTCTCTTCCTCTACTTCTACAATTTTGCTTAGAATTCCTTTAGCTACATCTGCAAAAACTGAAATTTAATTGTCTTTATTTAATTTATCATATTCATCAAGCCAATATTAACATCTTTCAATTTACTTTTTGCTTAATTCATTAAAGTTCAATTAAGTTAACTAATTTACTGTCTAATCATAATTATTTAATAATTTCTATATGCGAAACCACTAATCACTTTATTCACCTAATAAGTTAAATAGAGCAAATATTTAATATTGTATTTATTATGATGGTCTAGACTAGTATTTGATTTTAGTTAATAAAGGTTTTGAAATATTGGTCAACTTATTTCTAATTAAGTTTCTATCAATTGGAGATCTCTCTCTAAAGGAAATATATTTTAATGTTTTATGTGGCTGAGGTGGGTATATACAAGGGCATTTTGGTCCCATACACATTTGCAAATAAATTTTTATTAATATATATTAAGTTAATTAATAAGACTCATAAATTCATGATAATTTTATTGTGATTCATAAATTAATATAGACTTTAACTTATGTTATATTATTAATCAAAGTTTTAGTTAATATACAGAATTTAAAATTAACAACAAATTATTTTATTTTTTTTACTGATTGTTATAATTAATACAACAAAATTATAATACTTATATAATATTACCTAAATGGAAATACATATAGGTTTAAGAATGATTAATGAATGTTTTGTAATTATATTATGTAATAGTTAACATAATTTTAATAATAATTATAATAAACACTTGTATATCAGTGTTTATGCTATTTCTCATATGTTTATATAATAACAAAAAAAGTAACTGTAAATATTGAAAAAATGAAGATTTACATTAAAGAAATTCAAAATTGTACAATAATAAATTCTTCTACGTAAATAAGAATTTTACATCAATCTTAATAAATTATGTTCTGGGATATATCTAATAGATTAATGTATAGATGCTAAGAATCCGCGTTAGTATAGTGGTTAGTATTCAAGCCTGTCACGTTTGAGGCCCGGGTTCAATTCCCGGACGCGGAGCTTTTTTTTTATTTTTTATTTATTTTACATTTTTCATTTATATTTCATTATTATTAAATTCTTACATTACTATTTAAAAGTAAAAATATTCTCAATATTATATATTGCAGGATTTTCTTTAAGATATTAATAAGATGATAAGTTTAGATATTTCTATAAATTAATGATTTAAAAAATTTTTATAAAAATTAGAATCATTTTTATAATTTAAATCTATCTTGTTAATTAGCAGTTGGTTATGGTACCTCTATAGGTATAATTTTCCTATACATTAAAAGAGTGAATACCAAATTAATTTAGCATATTCATGTATAGTTTTATCACTACTAAATTTTCCAGATCTGATTGAGTTAGAGAATGACAATTTAGCCCAGGCAATTTTATCTTAATATATTTAATCAATTTAATATTAAATTGAATTATACTTTAATTTATGTTTTAGCATAATGATAAAAATCATGAGCAATTAAATAAAAATCGTTTCTGTTGGTTATAGAATCCAATAGAGCATGATGATCATTTCCAAAAATACCAGATTTAATTGATTCAATAACATTCCATAATGGTTTTTGTATATCTTTATAGGGATCTGTATTTTTCATAGAATCAATTAATTATTTAACTTCTTCAATTCTAGCACCAAATATAAATATATTATCTAATCCAACTTCTTATGCTATTTCAATATTCCTAAAGAGTAGCATTTACTAATAAATATTCTTGCCTAAGTCTCAACTCTTTTCCAACATATGAATTATCATTAGGATACAAAACCGAAGTAATATATTCAGCTTTTTCTCTTTATTCCAAAGATTTACAATAATCCCCTTCATTAAATTTACTAAAATCGAATTCATTGGCTGGTACTGATCTCCATAATCTCAATGCTATAGTATTGAAGGTCATATAACCTGGAATTGGAGTATCATAAGCCCTAGCGACTATTGATTCCTATTATTCTATATATTATAAATCCTCCTGCTTCCCATTAACACTTCTCTTACCCATTTTCAATCTTTTTTATAACTTTTCCATAAAATTTAACCTGATATTAAACATGATGAATAGTTTGATTGAAATATACTAAATGAAATTTTATATTTTGATTAATGTAGAAGTTTTCAATACTGAAATATAATCTATATACTAAATAATCTAAAATCTTCTTAAAAGAAATGATATTATATTTATTGATGGGATGTCATTTAGCCTATTAACTAGGATTTGTCACTAAATTAATACCAAAAAGAAGGCCAACAGTATTGACCTATAATAAAAACCTCATAAGAAAAGTTATTGACACAAAGGATGGTTTCATGTTAAGAAAGTTTAATGCAA
Source organism: Paramecium biaurelia (assembly GCA_000733385.1). NCBI lineage: Eukaryota > Ciliophora > Oligohymenophorea > Peniculida > Parameciidae > Paramecium > Paramecium biaurelia. Next base: position 684,758 of record JPFL01000001.1, read on the forward strand.
ATGTTTTAGCATAATTAAAATGAAATAAGGTTTTATTACTTACTTTAATTAATTGATTCTACAGTCATTATAATAATATCAATTTTCTATTATCTTTTTTGAAAAAGAGTATCATGTATCTCTATCTTCTTATTCTATTCACATTACCAAAATTCCAAGCATTTTTCTGGACCAATAAAAAATTTAAACTTAGTTAAAAATAATCAACAGAATTCACATTCGTCTTGAAGTATCTTAAATTAATTATTAAACTTGTAACTATTACTAATGAAAATAATCGAAAAACTATATTTATGAGACCAAAAAAAGAGTATAAGAAATAAATTTGTTATTTGCTTAGCAATTCAATCTTTTTTTGTTATTATATCATTAAACCCTTTAATTTTAAATCTTATGTATTAGAAGAATTAATATTACAATAGCCAATTAATAATGAATTCCTTGCAATCATAAACTCTTCCTATTAAAAGATCTTAATATGATAGGTTTGTCAAAAGGAAGTAGGAAGTAGTGTGTTTATATGATTTGAACACTTAAATAAGTCCACTACTATCACCTGTTTACCTATGTAAAAGTGTTACTTATTCAATCTTAATACCATTATTGTATGTATATTGTAAATAACAATAATTTTCTTATTTTAAAGATAAACACTGTGATAAGTTTATTTTACCATTTCAAAGACTAATTAAGGTTCATTTTTGAAAAATAGTATTAATTGACTAATATCTAATAGTTAAATATAATTATTGTTAAATTTTTTAGATAGAAAATTTTAATAATAGATACATTTTTAATTAAAATTATATACATAATTTAATGTAAAGTAAATTTTAATGAAAATTTTAAAAGTTGTAAAGAATGACGTTGCGTGTGTATTTATGGATTGATTAAATTAAAAAATAATATTTAATATTAAATTTGTTTAAGGAAAATGCAGCAAGGAGAAAACCTTTAATAATCTGGTCGCAAGATAAAATTTGCTTTACCAAAAGGTCATTTCCTTTTTACATCAGAAAGTGTAAGTGCAGGTCATCCAGACAAATTATGTGATTTTATAAGTGACAGTGTGCTTGATGCATGTTTGGAATAAGATCCAAATTCTAAAGTAGCATGTGAATCAGCATGCAAAAACTCTCTTGTAATGGTATTCGGAGAAATCACCACTCATGCTCAAGTACCTTATGAAACTATTGTTAGAGAAGCAATAAAGTAGGTTGGTTATGATAATATAAGTATATACATTATTCTAATATATTTAGGTAAGGGATTAGATTATAGAAATGCTTCAGTTATTGTGTCATTAGATTAATAATCATCAGAAATCAATTAAGCAGTTGTAGGGTCTAAACATGAAGATGAAATTGGAGCAGGTGATTAAGGCTTAATGATTGGATATGCTTCTGATGAAACTCCAGAATTAATGCCATTAACACATCATCTTTGCAATAGACTGATTACAAGACTTCAAGAATGTAGAGAAAGTGAAATCTGTCCTTGGATGAGACCTGATGCCAAGGTCTAAGTAACAGTTGAATACAAACGATAAGATTCTTCATTTTATCCTATTAGAATTCATAATGTACTCATATCCTAATAACATGATGAGAAAATTACTCATAGTGAAATTGAAGTAGAATTACATAAACATGTATTAAAGTATCTTTTATTAATTCTATTTATCTTAGACAAATTTTGCCAGAAAAATATGTCGATGAATAAACTCAATATCATTTAAATCCTTCTAAAGCCTTCACAGTAGGAGGACCATATGGAGATGCTGGATTAACAGGTCGTAAAATAATTGTAGATACTTATGGTGGATGGGGTGGCCATGGAGGAGGTGCCTTCTCTGGTAAAGACCCTACCAAAGTTGATAGAAGTGCTGCTTATGCTGCAAGATGGGTGGCTAAATCACTTGTTGCATCAAAGTTATGCAAAAGAGTAATGATTCAAGTTGCCTATGGTATTGGTATCAGTGAACCTCTCTCTATATGTGTTAATTCATATGGTACAAATGCTGAAGGACTTGATGATGATGATTTATCTGAAATTGTTTAAAATCATTTCGATCTTAGACCAGGAGTAATCATTAGAGAATTAAAATTAAGAAGACCCATTTATGCAAAAACTGCTTCAGGAGGACATTTTGGAAGAAATGAACCAGAATTTACTTGGGAGCATCCTAAGATTATCAACCTTGCTGCTTGGAAAGCATAAAAGGCAGAAGAATAATAACAAATTAATGATAAAACCAAATGAATTTATTAAAAAAATAAATAAATAAATAATTTTCATTATCTCTTATTCAATTTAGCTTTAAATGTTCAAAACATATCTAGTTTGTGGAACCTCTCTTAAAAACATGATAATACAGTTTCTAAATTTCTTATTCAAAAATTTAACATACTTTCAGTTTAATTCCAAAATTATGCTATTAAATAAATATACATTTTGATTGAGTCATTGTAATAGGTTAGAAAATCATTCTCTTAATTTATTAGATATAGTTAATATTAATAATTATATGATTGTCATCGATTCTTCCTAATCTTGTTTGGTATCTGCATTTGATATAACATCTACTTAGGAATGACTTCATAGTATATTTACTGTTGTTAATTATCTATTATATTGGATGATATAAAAATTAATAATTCTAATTTTGTTAGATGCTTTTTAAAAATATGAGATTATTTAGATTACAAGTATGTTAATACAGAACAATCAAATATTTATTAAACAACTATTTCATTCAAATAAAAAAACTCTATAAATTTTAACTTAAAAATAAATTTTATCAATAATGCTGTTATAATAATCAAGAAAGAGTGTTGCTCAACCATTGTAATAATAAACAGCTTCATCTCATACAATAAAGATGATTTCTGAAAAATGGAGAAGAATATCATCAGAGGTTGATAATCAAAAAGCAAGCAGACTTTAATAACTACAAGAAAAAATGAAAGAGATTGAAAAATAAGCATTAACGGTTAATAATAGTGAGATAAAATAATTATAAGATTCAATAAATACTCTAAAGGAAAATGTTTAAGATCATTTGACTTAAGAATATAATCAGAAAACATAAAAAGCTTATGAAAATACAAAAAATTGTTTTGATAAGAGTTTATAACAGCAAAATCAATAATCTTTAGATATGGACAAAAGAATTTCTCATTTACTTGATTGGAGTAATCTATAAGACTAGATTTCAAGAAATGAATCTCAATATGATTTTGCTCTTCAGAATAAATTATAAATGATAGCAGATTAAGTTAATTAGATTGAAGACATTTTAGAAAGTGAAAGAGAATAAAGGTAAATAAATATTATTAATAATAGATTACAATCATTTGAGTAAATAGAAGATGAATTAGAACAAAATCTTTTTTAACTTAAAAACTTCATTTCTTCAGAATCTAGTCTAAGAAGATAAAAAGAAAATAAAATATTTGATATGATAAATGATGTTCATCAAAACTTATCAATGATGTTATAAGATGAAAAGAAAGAAAGATAGATTATGACAAACAATTTAATGCAATTAATGGATGATGCATGTATTAGAATTGATAGAAGTCTAAGTTCATTTTGATAATTTTATATTTTAATTAATGGCATAATCTTTAAGTTCTTAATTGGGATAATTACAACATCAATAAAAACAATATGCATCACTTCTTTATACATAATAAGTGAGTGCTAAAACAGATTTAGATACAATCTATTATTAAGGTTGTAAAGGAATAAATAAATTGACACAAATTGATAATAGATTCTCTAGATTCTAAGAATCATTATTCAATGTCTAAAACAAAGGTATAATTCTTTATTTTCATTATTTATAGGTATTACAAGATAATTGTAAACAAAATAATAGAATGCTGATTTGGATAAAGAGATTAGATAATGTTTATTATTAATGTCATAATATTGGACATTTGAAGGTACACATTCTTCAATGGAATATCTACTTAGAAATTATAGAATACATGAATATTTAGTTGATGAAGTTATAATCTACTTTTTAGTTTATCATAATACTAAGTTATATGTTAGACTATTATAAAATTTAGTAGATTAATAAAGGTAATTGTTATATAATTATTTTTAAAAGGAATTCTATGTGGGCATTCCTCTATGAACCAATTAGCAGAGGATAAACTATTCCAAGAGATTTACTTATTAGATAAATGCAATTAGATTATAGAATTTTGAAGAAGATTATTGATTATCAATGCTTATTATTATCTAAAGTAGAAGTATAAGAAGAAATTGTATTTACTGTTTAAGATTATTTATATACAGAACAAGAAATTTAAAATATTAAATTAAGATAGCCAAATTAATTAGCATTTCTTTATTCTATTTTACAAGACTTAAAAGTTACAACAGGTTATATGGATTAATTGAGAGGTTCTTTTGGTAAATTATTAGCTTTATGTATTGAAAATTGTACTGATGAAAATAAATCATTTGCTTATCTCATTTTTAATCTATAATTATTTGATCCCACTAAAATATTATTAACTGAAAATCAAATTGAAAATACAGCTTAATGGATTTATACTTAAGTCTAACATAATGACAATCTTTTAGATCTTGCTATATTATTCTATTAATTTGGTATCAAAACTACCTATGAAATCTCTTTAATTTTATTAAGTAAAGATCTCTCTAAATTCTTTAATAATGGATTACTTTTAATTGAAATTATTAAATAATTAAAGGATATTCAAATACCAGAAAAATAATTACATTAATTAATATTTTATTTAAAACATTAATTAACAAAAAATGATAATCATTTTTTAGATTCTATTGTTTCCATTATGCATGATTAAATAATTACTGTTGTTAGACCTTATTTATAAGATACATAATATAAACATTTATTTCCTAAATCAAATCAAATCCATTTAACATTCAATAATTCAGAACAAGTCATTAAATAATTAAATTAAAAAGAAACAGACCTATCTATTGGTACCTTAGTAAATTTAATTGAAGATTCATTTAATTATTTTATCAAATCAAAAAAGATTTAGTTTATTAAAATCTTAAATCATTCATTATAAATTGCTGAAACACAATTTCCACAAACTGTTATGTTTAATACAAATAAACTTTATACATTAATCAATAACATTTCAGATTAGATTGATAATAGAGAAGTTATTTAAAGTCTATAATACATTTTTTCTTACACTCATACAAAATAAGTAGATGCCAATATTCTTGAATCATTGTTATTACTTAATGTACATTTTTAAATTGATACAATCAATGAATTTTCAAAATCAAATAAAGTTTTAAAACATGTTTCAAACAAAGAATAATTTATTAAATTAATTAAATAATAAGATGAATAATTAATTGAATCATTATTATAAAATAATCAGACATAAAAATTGTTAATCTATAAACAATTATAAATTTAATTAAGTTACATTTTATAAGAAGAATAAAAATTATAGAAATTTATTAATTAATATTCAGAAGATGATTAATATATTGCTTAAGTAATGTAATCACTATCAATTATATAACTATTAAATTTAGAAAATGCTTTATGTATAAAATACATAAAATCTATTGATATTGATCCATAACTATTTTTTAATAATGAATTGAATCACCTAGGATCATTAAAGATTCTATTACATAAATCTAGTAGAAATGTAAACTTTGTATTTAAATTATTTTTAATCTATGATGATTTATCGGTTGAATAATAAGAGCTTTATCTTTAAATTGCAGCAGAATTAAAAGAAAATTTAAAAAATGAGTTGAAAATTTCAAAGATTCGATTTTCATAAACATTATTATAATAAACAATTGGATCATTGATAAAAAATAGAAAGGAAGCTAATTTTACAAAAACTCTTGGAAATTTAAAAGATTAAAATGCTCTTTTAGAATTGTAGACTCTTTATTTAGAAAATTTTAATGATTTAAGATGTAGATAATTAAGATCAATTTGTAATACATTGACAAAAACAAAACAACTAATCAAGAAAGATAAAATTATTAATCTTATTAAATTTATTGAAATTAATTTTAAAGAGGATCTTCTTTAAAGTTATCTCAATATTTTAAAATATTATGGTAGTATTAAAGATTAAAATGAAGAAATTGATTTCACATTTCTAAAGAAAACTTTATTCAAATTACCCAAAGATTATTGTACTGTTATTAATGAATATATTAATTTAGCAAATTTATTTAGTGCAGAAGTAAGAACTTAGATGATAATTTATGTTTTCTCTAATAATTTAAAAAATAAACAAATAGTTGTCTAAGAAGATTTAGATTTTGATCTAATTATTAGCCTATTAGAAACACCTAATTTAGATATCTTAACACATTTAGTAGATTTATTAAGGGCCAACATTTAACACATCAATGTAGATTCAATAAGAAAATGTTTCAAATTAAATATCAATTAACCAGCACAAATCATATTGATCTCTCAAATAATTTATGATTACTTAGATCATCATTAGATTAATTTATTAGAGGAATGCTCTTCACTATAAAAGAAAGTGTTAGATTAAAATTTAGATTTGAGTTTACAAATTAACTATACTGCAACTACAAGTTGTATTAGATTAATTGCTAAACACACTTAGATCAATAAATGTAAATCAGCATTTAAATCTTTAACATATCCAGATGTCAAGATTTATGGATAGCATAATTCTCTATTATTTTATAGAATCATAATTGAATAGTTTTAGAATCATAATATAAAATACTTTAACTCTTGCATCTTTGCTTATTTTATTTCATAATTAATCTAAATAACTTCTACAATGGATGTTAATTAAGAAATATTATAGAATTTTGGACTTTTCTCTTTGGAATAATGGTGGGTAATAATGTATATTCTATCTACTTATTATTTTTCAAATGAATATATAAAATTATTCAAAGAGTAAGTGAATAAGTTTTCCACTTAAATCAAATTACATGTAACAACAGCTCTAGCTGAATCATTATTTTATAGAACACAAAGACACTAAAAACTTTTATAAATTAAATTAAATTAAAAACTAACTTAACTTCAAACACCAAATTTAGAATCTTGCATTAAAAAAGTAGGTTTCTCTTTGAGAGGACAAATAAAACCAATTAAAATTAAACTTTCACTTCTTAGAATATTAGAATTAGTTGAAGATTTACAAGGATAATTATCAAATTACTTAATTCAAAGTGATTTGAATACTAAATAAGCAGATTAATTAAAGAGTTTAATTGTTCATATTTCTAAATTTTCTAATGTTTTTGCTCATTCAAAATTAAAGGCTTTAAGTGAAAGAATTAGAACATCTTTAATTCATTCAATGAAAATAGAAACATTAGTTCCTTTGATTAAGAATTGCATATCCATTAAAAGTGTTTCTCATATACTTCTATAAGCCTTTAATGATATATTAAGATTAGATTTAATAAAAATTTAAAAATAATAAATACAATTAATAAGAGATTTAATTTAATAGATTATTATTGAAATTAGTTTACCAACTCCAAATTTATCAACAGAAATGCTATTATTATTAAATTATTTGTATTCAATATAATTCATTTAAAAGCAATTACAATAATAAGGGCAAGAAATCATGTCAATCTTAATTAAATTAATTGATTCGTAAAATGAATAAGATTAATCTTTAATCTTAAATTTATACTCATTACTTTCATAGATTGATTCATATCCATATTTGAATGATTTAAATCAAGTATTTAATTTACTTATCAATCTTTTATGTCAGGAAGAAAATATTAAAAAATTAGAGAATAATGAATTTACATATAACAATGAATAAATTATTCATAAAGTTTCAAATAAACTTATTTTGTTGAATACATCCTATGCTTTAATAAAATCATTCAAAGGATTGATAAGCAAATAGCATTTGACAGATATTTCAGTGTTATATTTAATTGAAAGTGATAAATAAGGATTTTAATGCATTTTAGATAATATTGAAAATAGAGTACATTTAGATGTGTACATAAATAGTATTATAAATTAATCAAGAAAACTCAAACCATTTGTAGTGTTTAATTGTATAGAGTATATAGCATAATTAATATAAAAAAGTGAATCAGAATTGGTATGTGAATAGTATATGCAATTAAATAAAGAAATTTAATAAATCTTTGATTATTCTAGAGAATAATATATTGATTCTGAATTAAAAAATGGAATATTCGAAGCTGATAAATTAGAATATCAAATTAATCAAGTGTATATTGAAATTGTTTTAAAGATTAATGATATTTCTTTTAAGAAATTATTTAATAATTTGATTACTTGGTCTAGAAAATAATTACAAGATGTTGGTTATAATTTCAATAAATATAGAAGAATATAATTTTTCAGATTATCTACATAAATTAGTGATAAATTAGGTAAGTATTTTACTAAATATTATTCTTACATATGGGATGCTATAGTAAATGAATTGCAAACATTTCATAATATTTTTTATGAGACACCTAAATAAACAAGTAATATATTTTATTTATATATTTAGAACTTTCAAAAAGAACAAATGATGAATGTGATATGTTTTATAGATTAGAACTATTATTAAATAGACATATTTTATAATCTATATCTTCTTTATGTCAAAATGATTGTGAATAATTTGTTGATACAGAGAAATTTGAAAAATTAAGTGATCCTTTAGCATTAACATTGGATTGTCCAAAGGTTTAATAATACGAATCAATCTTATAATATTTTGATGAATGGATTACTCCTACTATTTTAGCCTTATTCTAATTAATTAATGATGATTATAAGTGGAAAGATTTTCATTTAAAAATTTTATAAGTGATAAGTAGGCATTCCAATAAAAAGAATGAAACAAGTTCTTTTATTATTATAGGAATTGTTAAATTAATTCATAGATTGATAGATTAATTAGATGAAAGATATTTAGTGTTAATGAATGATTTGATTCCATTTTTGCATCAATTGACATCAACCAATTTAAATTCAGAAGAGGTATATTATATATCCTAATATTTTAGTTAGAAAAAAGAGTAAAATAATTAATTGTTAGATTGTCATAATTAAGTGGGGAAGACATTGTAACAGCTCTAAAATGAAATAATAAATGATTTTAATCATTATAATATGTTTATAAATGTATTATTATTATAAATATTATTAACATGTAATTTTATAATTGTAAAAGTCAACAACAAAATTAATTTGTCCAATAATCTTTTAAAAGATTAACAAATGATCTTCTTGATGAATAACTCTAAAATTTAAATGATAACACTTGTTAAATTTATATCAATCTAAATGCTGAAGAATTACATTTATAAATATCTCCTAAAATAGGTTCCTTTAATTATAACAATTATAAAGTAATTTAAACTTGATTATTTTAGTTTTAACTAGATTTCGGAACTAATTATCCATATAATCCTCCTATAATTTATGTAGAGTCGAATATTCCTCATCCTAATATTGATTTAAAAAATCATAAACTTTATCTAAAATTTTTAGATCCAAATTTTTGGAAACCAATATTTGGGTAAAATTAAATAAATAATTAAGGTTATATGATATCATTTAAGCTATAAAATAAACAATTCTTTATATAGATTATACCTATATTCCAAATGATATATAGTGTATTAAAAATGCTTAGAGAATGGGATAATAGGATCATAGTACTGATGAAGAAGAATTAGAAAGTTCAGAATTTGAAATGAGTGAAAATTTTATAACAAATTTCGAATTACCAACACACTCAAAAATTAGTGTGGAAAATGAATAATCAGATGATACTGAAGAAGAAAATTAAGAAGTTTCTTTACAAAGATCTAATTAAGAACCAGCAATAATAAATTTAACTCAAAATAAGCGACATACTTTAGATGATTAAAATACTTTACCTAAACCGAAAATGTGATATCTATCAATACTTATATTAGCATTTTAAATTTAGAAAATTGAAATAAAAAAAATACGATTTGCGTTTTATTGATTATAAGTCAACTTTTAGAATTTCTTATATATTTTTATTTCATTCTAAAGTTTTATTAAATTCAAAATGTGATTCAAAATTTGTTAAAACCCTTAAATATTTACTTAAAAATAAAAAAATAAAATAAATTTGAATAAATCACTTAGTCAATATAATACTCATTCATTCTAATTATTCAATCACTTTGTTTTATTACATAATTAACATTAACTCTGGTAATAACTCATATAAACATTGATTTGTCTCATAACTATTATTAATGAAACAATAAATACTTTTACAAAACTCTTTGTGATTCTTCATTTAATAACTTAAAACTTACCCACAGTATAAGTTGCTTATCTTACTCTTAATTTTTAATTTAATTTTCTAATTCTTAAAATGTATGTCGAACTTTTTAATATTTTTTGGCTCTTAAAAATCTAATAATATATAATACAATTATATACCTATATTTGATATTGGATTTTTCTTTTTCCCATTTATTTTTTAATTCTTCACTTCCTTCACCATATTTTAAAACATGTTCTTTCTAAAATATTCCTAGTTCAATTGACATTTCAGTAAATCTTGGTAAAGTCAACATTTTATCCCCATTTTCATCTTAAAAATCTGCATTATTTGTAAATATTTATAGCAATTAAGTTTTTGATAATTTATCATAATGAATTGCCCTATGAAGTGTTTTAAACTAATATGTGTTATAATTAATACCTCTGAAAATTCTATTAATTTATTTCCATCTAAATCTGCAGCATTGAATAAGGATTCTAAAATTGTTTATTAATCTTTTTTGTTACTGTAATAACATTCTAATATTTTTAATAACAAATTATCATGATTGATATAATATCTTTAATTATTTTATTATTAATTTCGATATTGATGTAAAAGTTATTAGATTTGTTATTATTATAACCATCTAGATGATTTTTCACTTAAAAATTCACTAACCTATTCATAATTTAATAGTAAGTCTACTTTTCCATAATTTAAATCATTTTTTGATGAAAAAAATTGATAACTTTCAGTTAATAATTTTTAACCAATTTCATCCATTTCTCCTATTAAATAACAAAATTAGGCTAATAATTTTACTTTAATATGATTGTCTTTTTCATAATATATAAATTAATAAACCTATTTAATTTTCTTTTCTGCTACTTGTTTAAATCCATATTTATTTTTAAAATAATCATAAATACAAACATGAAAAGGAATTTTATACCCCTCTGCTTATTTACAAATATCACTCAGTATTTATAATACTAATTTTTATAATTAAAGAATTGAAAATTAGATTTTTTTATTCTGTTTCTTTTTTGACTTTAAATCATTAAGTAAATTATTGGCTACATCTGTGTTTTAACTGTAAATTCTACGAAATCTTTTTTGATTTTTAGGTTCAAGTACTATAGGATTAACTTTACTCCTTATTTTAGGTTTTTAATCCTTATATTAATTAATTACTTATTTAATCCTTTCTCCTTATGGATTATTCTAAATAATTTAAGATGATTCAAGATCTAAATCTTCAGAGATAGATTCATCATTTTATGTTATACTTATACTTTTTTCCTAATTATGTGCTTTTGAATTCCTTTTTTTAGAAAATTAAGGATTTTAATTGATTGAAAAATTAAACTCCTTTTATTCTTTATTTTATATTAAAAGTGCCTATTCTCCTTAATTTTGATCTTAAATTTAATTTTTATCAGTTATTCTATCTTTTTCTTATTATTTATCTTAAGAAACAATTTACTTCTTTTGTTAATTTTATTTATAGTTTTATTATTATGATTATTGTTAGGTTTCAGTTTTTGTAGGCTTTTAAAGTTTTTCATTTTATTTCATTTATGATGATGAATTTTAGATATTATTTTTCTTATCAGAAGAATTCTAATTTTATTCAGTAGACTATGGTTTTTTATCTATTTCTGCTTTATTTAATTAATTTTTAGATGTAACATTTTTCTATTTTTTATTTTTTTCATTATTTTATAAATTAGATAATTAAGGTTTTTAATTTGTATGGGAAGTTTTCTCATTACTTTAATTAATTTTAATTTAATCTCCTGTTTATAATTCATTATTTTATTGACTAGTTTAAGTATCTTGACGAACAGATTAATCCTAATGGTTTTCTTATTAATTGAATTCTAAATCTATTTATTATTATTATTATTTACCTTCATTTGAGTTAAAGATTTTATTCCCTTTACCTTAATAATTTTCTTAAACTTTGGTTCTATCTGTAAATTAATATTCTAATTCATCTTATTCATCTATTTTAATATCATCATCATCTTAATATAAATTTTGAGATTGTTCCATTTCTTGATAATTTATTTATGATTCATCATTATCTTTTTGTTAAGACATATCCATTTCATCATCATTGAATTCAGGTATATTTATTTGTATATTATATGTATTTGATACTTAATTTAATGTATCCTGTAAAGTAGTTTTTTATTTTAATAATGTATTGATTTAATTCTTCTTTTTTTTTATGATATCAATGAAATCAGCAACAGCTTAGGTTAATTTAGATTCTAATTCTTAATTTAAATCTTCTTTTTCTAATAATTCTATTTTTTATATTGTTTCTTCTCTTTCTAGGGTAGCAATTCTTTATGATAATTGATGATTTTGAGAGATAGATTAATTAAGAATTTCACATATTAATTATTTTGAATCTAATTAAGTATCTTATATAAGTTATATAGCCTATTAGATTTGACTTTAAAATAAATTCTATTTTAAATCTAACTATTCATTTTATATTAAAGTAGAATTCTCATGATTTTCTATCTATTAATCAATTTATTCCTAATCTTTTTCTAAATTTTGAATTTAAATTTCTTATTCTTATAATTTCTATTCTTAAACTTCTAAAGTTATCATATCCAAATCTGTTTAAATTTCTATATCTTGATTTTCAATATCTGCTTATACTTCTTAATCATTATATTCTATATCAGGTTCTAAGATTTATTAATCTATTAACTCAGATTTCAATTATAATTCTTATTATCTTAATTATTCAAACTTTTCAAAATTAGTATTTTTTACTCTACTCTTTTTAAATTTATATTCAGTATTAGTTTCTTTAAAATTTAATAGATGTGATACAATACTTTATCCTTGAGATAAATTAACATTAATTTATTGTGTTTCTTATTTTTTATCACTTTAATCTTAAGTTCTTAATAACATAATTTATAATAATAGTGAATCTATTTCTTTTTTTTAGGCTTCATTTGTTTATAATAATTGTCTCATATCAGCTGTTAATAATAACATTTTAGCCTTTGTTAAATTGAGTTCATCTGTTGAATCAGATGTTTAATTTTTAATTTTTTAGATTTGATCTTAGTATTCTTAATATTTAACTTTTTAAGCTTCCATTTGAGAATCATGAAATGCTTATATTCTTTACATCTATTCAATATATGATTTGTCTGATTCCTTTTATTATTCAGAATAACATTTAATTATTTAACCAATCAATTCAACATAAAAATCCCAGACTATTTATAGTAATTCTCCTCTTTCAGTACATTCAATACTAACTTACCTATTTAATGATTATCAATTACTTAATTAATTCTCTTAAACAAGAAGCATAAATCAATTGAATTCTTTCTGCTAATTCTCTTGTATTTATATTAGGGGATTCTTGTTTTGTAAATGTTATCATCATGAAAAGCCATTCCTTTAAGTCTATAGCTTATTGTCTATTAGGAGGAACCATTTCTTTTTCTTAATGGTTTTATTGCATTTCTAGTTTTAAAATTTCTGAGAAGTATCTCTAGAGTCCTGTTGCTTTTTTGTTATCTTAGAAAATTTCAGTGAAATCTAATAAGCGACCTGAAAAAGGCTCTTTTTCTAAATTAGTATTAAAGGGTAATCTGGAAGTGGATTTACGATATAGTGTACTATAAAATGATTACATGTTCTTATCATATTTCTACAGTAGATGAAACAATTTACAGTTTATTATAGCTCAGGATCCTTATAAATGCTGGTTCCAAGTTTGGCGAAATTTCTTTTAGTGGATTTAAGATATGAAACATCAGATGTAGGTACTAATTTTGATAAATTGAGAGCACCTGAAGCTTTTGGTATAACTTAAATTTTAACTGAGTTTGGCATTGATGTGTTTATTAATTGATCCCATTCAATAGAAGAGTTAGAAGATTATATTTTTTGTTTGTATTTTGATTCTAAATGATGTGTAGAATGTGATTAATGAATTTCTGGTAAATAATTTTTATGCATAATAATAAGAAATTGATGTAAAATTACATCTTAAATAAGAAACATATTTTAGATTTGATAGTAAATTTTTTATTTAATTAATGGGAAGCTGTGGAGGAAAATCTGAAAACAAACAATAATAAATGAGCAAAGAGTAAAAATGTAAAAATGCTCTATATTCAATACAGCTCTTGCTATAAGTAAATTTGAAGTAGGTCCAGACATCTTTGTTAATTTAAAGAAAGGAGATATAACAGATAATTATATCATGAATAAAATCTTAGGAGAAGGTATTTTGATTTTTATAGTGTTGAGGTTCGTATGGTCAAGTTAGATTAGTCCAACATAAGAAATCTGGTTAATAAAGGGCTATGAAATAGATTTCAAAAAAGAAAATACTCAAAGAATAAGAAGAGGCTATGTTTAGTGAAGTTTCTTTACTTAAAAATATGGATTATCCAAACATTGTTAAATTATTTGAGCTGTACTAAGACAGTCAAAATTACTACTTAGTCACAGAATATCTAAATGGGGGTGAACTACTTGATAAGTTGACTAAATTATAAACATTTAATGAAAGAATGGCAGCAGAATATATGAAGTAAGTTTTATCAGCACTTGCTTATTGTCATGCATAAAATATCATTCATCGGTAATTATATAATTAATCAATTTAGTGATATGAAACCATCTAATATTATGTTAGCTTCTTCAGATCCACAATCAAAGATCAAAGTTATAGATTTTGGAACTGCTAAAAGATATGTTAATGGTCAAACTTAAACTTAAGTAATAGGAACTGTAATTTTGATGTTTATATTTAATTTAGCCGTTATATCTTGCTCCAGAGGTGATAGATAAGAATTATACAGAAAAATGTGATATATGGTCATGTGGTGTAATTTTATATCAAATCTTAACTGGAAAATTTCCATTTGAGTCTAAAGTTTCAAATTTACAATAACTGTTCAATAACATTAAATCTGGCAAATATAATTTTACATCTAAAGAGTTTACTTCATTATCTTATGAAGCTTAAGAATTGATAAAATAAATGTTGCAATTTGATCCAAATAAAAGACCCTCAGCTTAAAAGATTTTAGAAGATCCATGGATAAAAGAGAAGGCTCGTGAAGAAAAGATTAGTTTAGATGTTATGAATGAATTAGGCAAATTTAGGGTACACTTTATATATATTATATAATAGAATGAAAGTAATATGAGAGCTGCCATAATGTAATTAATAGCAGGTTCTGTTATGTCTAATGAAGAAAAAGAATAACTTACATCTACATTCTAAAGTATGGATAAAAATAAGGATGGTTAATTATCAAAAGAAGAATTAGTATAAGGTTTTTTATATTTATATATAATCTATTAGCTTACACATAGGTATTTAATGATGAATTGAAGGCCAAACATTTAGTTAATTAAATCTTTGATTAAATAGATTAAAATAACTCTGGAAAAATAAGTTATACTGAATTCTTAGTAGCTTCTGCTAAATAAAATATTATTCTTTCTAAAACTAAAATTGATTAAGCTTTTAAAATGTTTGATAAAGTATTTATAAATATCAATAATTGATAGGATGGAAATGGAGTTATTTCGAAAGCAGAATTATAAGATATTATGTGTGGAATTGATATTGATAATTCTGAATGGGCTCAGATTATTTAGTAATGTGATAAAAATAATGATGGAAATATCTAATATGAAGAATTCTCTTCTATGTTATTAGCAGTGGTCAAAATATGAATACCAATCAAATCTATATTAATTTTATTATTCATTTAATCAATTTTTTCTGAATCTCCTTTATTTTCATATATTACAATATACTTAAGCAATTATCCATGTCTTTTTTAAACTAATCACAAATCATTTATTCATCAAAGTTTTATTTCAAACATTCCAAGTATTTTCTCTAAATTGGTCGACAAGAGGTTCTTTAAATTTTATTTAATACGTTATATTCATCTTCTTTTCCTGCTTACCACCATTCTTATTCTTAATCTTTAAGAATTTAATCAATACTCATTAATTTTTATTAATGTTATTTTTCTTATCAGTCGTAATAATAA
Source organism: Paramecium biaurelia (assembly GCA_000733385.1). Lineage (NCBI taxonomy): Eukaryota > Ciliophora > Oligohymenophorea > Peniculida > Parameciidae > Paramecium > Paramecium biaurelia. The sequence continues at coordinate 701,124 of JPFL01000001.1, forward strand.
ATGGCCTGTAATTGAAACTCTAACCCTTTGATTATTAAAAGGGAGATATAACTGATACAGCTTATTCAGTAATATAGATAAATATATATATAGGTTTCCTTACAAGTTTCTGGTTCAAACTATTTAATGGTAATTGATAATATCAATCCTTATTCATGGATATATTCTAAAAATCCAATCAATAACAATTAATGTATCAATTGTCCATCAACTGTCTAATAATTTGATTGTAAAGAAACTAATGGTTGTGAAAAGCTTGAGAATTCAGAACCCATTACATTATAAAACTCAAATAAATGCATCTTAACAAAAAATGTAAACTAAATAAAACTATATAAATAAGAATATCATGCTGGATCAACGTTCATTTGATAATTATCAGATTTGTCTATCCTATGATATTTCTATTTAGTAATATAAATTAAATGGAGTATTGAGTTTAACAAAATTAACAGAATCTCCAAATAAATCCAATTTATTTTATTAGTAAGTAAAATTTGAATTAGATTAGAACAACATAGTTTGTAATAAATTTACTAAATTTCAACAAGTGTAGGATAAGAAAGAATCTTCATAAGTGAAGAGAGTAGATATTTACTATAAAAAACAATAACATATTAAAATTAAGCATAAGATCAATGGAAATTATAATTCCAATTATTTAATAAAGATATTTAGTTTCTTAAAAAAGATGATAATGAATTTATTACTTTTGATCTAACAACCAAATACAATTATTTTACATAAGATATCATTAAAAAGATAATATCTTAAATAAAAAACTATTAAAGTTTAGTAAAGAAATTTATTTTTACATTTTTAGTTTTGTTCAACAGAAAATAAGAGATTAATGTGTCTATGTTCAAAACCAGACTTTATTGATAAGATTCCCAACATTAAAATTGCATTCAATGGATTACCAAATACATATAGTCTACCTCTAAATCCTAAATTTTTAGAAAATGAGTAAAAATGTGTCTTAGATATATTTCAACATAGCACTTCTTCATTTTTGGGAAATCAATTCTTTTAGTAAATATTAGTTATTAATTAAAGATAAAATGGAGCAATATTCAATTCAAAAGAAAATACAATCCTGATTGGATCATCAAAATAAGATACGGAAGATAGATTTTCATTTTCTAATCCTTCCTTATATTGTTTATTAGCAGGTTTCTTAATGCTGTTCGGATTATTATCTTTAATATTAATACTTAAGTAAAATTCTTCATTTAATCTAAAGTAAAATCTCCTCAGAGCAGTTATCTAAACCAAAATATGAACAACCACAACCAAAACCTTTATATGTAGTATCAAATAACTAACATATATTCAAACCTTATAATATAGAGTTATCTACAAATTAGTAAATGATTTATTCAAGAAAATGAAATTATCATAAAATTATATTTATTCTTTAATAGTAAACATATCTTTTGTTAACTTATCTATATAATTATAATTTTATTAGAAGTATCCAAAAATTAGATACATGAATTGCTAAAAAGTAAATAAATAAACCTTCTTATATAATATAAATTGAAATCATTTAGTCAAATAAATTTAATAAATATAATTATAAATAACTGAATTTTGAATAAAAAGAGAAACAATCGTTCAATTATATATATTATATATAATTTTAATAATAATTTTTATCATGAGACGCCCTAGATTTTTAAGTCCTTAAGAAAGAGTAAAGTCTCCTCCTACTCATGCAAATTTACAACTTCCACGCAAACAGTCTCTATTGATGTAGGTAAGAATTTAAATTAATTAGACTGGTCCTTATGTGTTTGATTGTTCTTAAGTTATTGGAAAAGGTTAGTATTCAGTTGTGTACAAAGGATATGAGTAGAATAAGCCTAATCAAATAGTAGCTGTTAAGGTTATTACAATCCAACCTAATAATCCAATTCAAATGTATATGATTGAAAATGAGATCAATACTCTAAAGCTTTTGGATTCTCCTCATATACTTAAACTATTATATCATAACTAAAACAATAAATCTGTATTTCTAGTCACTGAATTTTACAATAAAGGTATTAAATCTAATCAAAATTGATAGGTGATCTTTTACAAAAATTATAACGATCTCTAATCTAAGAAGAAGAGGCACTTCAATATACTTTACAAATTGCAAAGGCATTGTAAACTATCCATTAACACAATATAAGTATGATTTCAAATAACACAAGTGCATGGAGATATAAAATCTGCAAATATTTTATTGTCTGATAGGTGCGTTCTAGCAGACTTTGGGTTTGCTTAGAAAATAGATTAGGCTTAATAAACATTTATTATAGGCACACCTTTATATATGGCACCAGAAGTACTATTTGATAATGAGATAAATTGTTAAGCAGATATGTGGTCTTTGGGTTGTACATTATATGAGATGGTTTTTGGACAATCACCATTTTATTCTGAGAACAATGATATTTTGAAAATTACTTTATCAAAATTTAAAGAACATGGTAAATTATCTTTTCCAAACACTGGAGTTTCTAAAAAGATTTAAGCTTTAATCTAATATTTAATTAAGATAGACCCTAATTAAAGACTTACAGCATAAGAAACAGTCACATTACTTGAACCCAGGAGTGTTGATGAATAAATTAAATTAAATGAAAATCAAATAAAAATTAAACAAGAACTATTAAACATAGATGAAAAAGAAGCTTAAATTTAAATGCCTCAATAATAATCTGCTAACTTTAATGATAGTAATGCAAATTCTAATTCTTAATCAAATTAGACCCCTGTATAGGAAATCTAATCTACTCCTGATAATTAAAAAAATGCAGGTGGTAACAATTCATAAGATGAACATAGAAGAAGCACAAAAAATAGTAACTCAAGTGCAAAGAGAAAAAAACTATAATAATAATTAAATAACATTAATTAAAGGAAAGTAAATTCATAAATTAACAATGTTCCCTCCTAATAAACATAGTAATAAAATACTCAAAATCCTGATATAAAGAGAGTACTTTATAAAAATAATTAAAATCCATAATAAATGAATGGTAATAGCAATTGTGCTAATAATATTATAGCTAATAATCCTAATATAATAACTAATAATAATAATAATAATAATAATAATAATAATAATAATAATAATAATAATACTAATATAATAACTAATAATAATAATAATAATACTAATAATAAAACTATTTCATTATTAGATTTAGTCAATTATTTTTATAAAGTATATTAATTAATCTTAAATGGAAAAGAACTTAAATTAGCTTTCATTTACCTAAAGCTTGTAAACATTTATTATTTGGCATATTTGGAAGAACAATCTAAATAATAGAAAAAAGTGATATTTGTTAGTTGCTAAAATGATTATTTTGAATTAGAAAGAGAAATTAAGAATAAACATCCACATTGGTTAAAAGAGGAAGAATTTCAAAAGATTTTTCATAGCAAATTTGTCCTTACTCAAGATTTTCTAAAATATTCCCTAAATTATTTGAATAAAGCAGCTGTTGATCAATAATTAGATGAAAAAATACCCGAAAAAATAAAAAAAACACTTCAAATAATATCTATTCTTGTGTCGAATGAAAAAAGTAGTACACTTTAGTTAGATTAATAAATCATACGACTTCATAGACTTAATTCCAAAATTTGATCTATATAGTTTCTCATATTTTTTAAGTTCATCACATTAGAATTAATTATTAAATTTCAAAGTTTGTAAATTTGTTTATTAATGATACATAGTTTATTTTCTTTAATCTGTGAAAAATATTAATTATCATATGGAAAGGTGCATCAAAATAAGTAATTCAGAAATGTTTTGATATGTAATATACATAACAATACAGCCACACATTCTAATATACATAAATTAATTAAATTAAAAATGTTAAAGCATGCCTTAAGGGTAATGTAAGTCTTCAGACCTAAATTATTGCATTGTGTGCCTTTATAAACATTGACAATAAGAGGACCTCTATTTACAAACATTCCTGTTAGCTATTTCAGTACATCTTTACCAAAACATAAGAAATTAGAAATGCCTGCTCTGTATTCTAGTAATATTAAAATATAGATCACCAACTATGGAGACAGGAAATATATAGAAGTACTTAAAGAAAGTAGGTGATCCCATTACAGCAGGTGATGTACTTTGCGAGGTTGAGACTGATAAAGCAACAGTAGGATTTGAAATGCAAGATGAGGGATTCTTAGCCTAAATACTTGTACCTGAAGGTAAATAAAATAAAATAAATTAAATTAGGCTCTAAAGGAGTCAAAGTAGGTTAATTAGTTGCAATAATTGTTCCAAAGTAATCAGATGTAGCATCATTTGCTAATTTCAAAGATTCACCAGCTGAATAATGTTCTGCTGCTTCTTCAAAACCAGCAGCTCAACCCTAATAAACTTCAACACCTTAACGAACATCTCCTGCAGCAACAGGAGGAGCATTCCCTAAGCACTCTAAATTAGGTCTTCCTGCTTTATCACCAACAATGGAAAAAGGAAATTTAATGAAATGGGTAGTTAAAGAAGGAGATAAAATAAGCCCTGGAGATGTGATTTGTGAAATTGAAACTGATAAAGCTACTGTTGGATTTGAAGTTTAAGAAGACGGTTACATTGCAAAATTAATGGTACCTGCAGGAACCAAAGATATTAAATTAGGAACTGTAATTTATAATTTTATTTAAGATATTGGCTATCTCAACTCCAAAGAAGGATAATGTGTCTAATTTTGCTAATTACACTCTTGATAGTGCAACAGCATCAGCTTAAACTACATAACCATAACCATAATAATAATAATAATAATAATAATAATAATAATAGACTATAATTAATGATACACCAATACAAACAACATCTCAATCTGGCTAAAGGATATTTGCTTCACCTCTAGCAAAGGAGTTTGCTAAAAAGAATAATGTTGCTTTAGAATATGTGAGAGGAACAGGTATAGATGGTAGTATTGTCAAAAAGGATGTAGAGAGATTTCTTTCATCTGGTTAAAAGCCTGAAATATAATAATAACAATAGGCTATTTCAACTCCTTAATAATAATAATAAACTTAGGCTCCATCTTAAGAATAACCAACTTAATAAACACCCCCTCCTGCTCAAGCTAAATAATAAGCTAAACCAGCAGCTGCTTCAAAGACTGTTGTAATTGAAGGCAATTCTTATGTTGACACAGAACTTACTAATATGAGATTAACAATTGCTGCAAGATTGTTAGAATCAAAAACAACCATCCCTCATTATTATTTAACAATGACAGTTACAATGGATAAAGTATTGAAGTAATATTTATTTCAATATTAAAAGAATAAGAGAAGAATTGAATAAATTATAAAAAGTGAAAATTTCTGTCAATGATTTCATTATTAAGGCAAGTGCTTTGGCATTAAAAGATGTTCCCTAAGCCAACTCTTAATGGCACGGTACATATATTAGAAAGTTTGCTAATGCTGATATTTCGATTGCTGTTGCCACTGATGCAGGTTTAATCACTCCTATTGTTTTTAATGCTGGTAGCAAGGGTCTTGGAACTATTGCTTCCACTGTAAGAGAATTAGCTGATAAAGCTAAAGCAAATAAACTTAAACCTTAAGAATTTATAGGAGGCACTTTTACAATTTCCAATCTAGGAATGTTTGGCATTGACTAATTTATTGCTGTTATTAATCCACCATAATCAGCTATTTTAGCAGTTGGAAAAACAAGTAAAAGATTTGTTCCTGATGAAAATGGATAACCTAAGTATTTTATTATATAATTCAAAGAGTTGAAAACTAAATGGATGTTACATTATCATGTGATCATAGAGTTGTTGATGGAGCTGTTGGTGCATAATGGTTATAAAGATTTAAATTTTATATTGAAGATCCTAATACATTATTGTTATGAGCTTTATTAAAAATTTATAAATAAAAAATGTATTTATATAAGTTAAATTGATATAAATATTATTTATATTATCATATTTTTAGATAGTATTTCATTACATTAAGTAGATTTAATATAAACATATATCGCATTGGAAATAATTAATATATGAAGTATTGGTTGCATAATAATTCATTCTAAACTTCAACTCTAACATTCTATCAATATCATAAAAAACTATATATTGAATTGTTCTTAAAAAGGATAACATTATAAAAGTGAAACTATATACAATGAATAAAAATAATTTAATATTTCTGAAATTGTGCCTGATATAACAAGTTAATATATGATAGAGTATTTCTTATTGAATTAGCAATTAGTGATTTAGTAAGCTATATGTTTATTTAATTAAAATAATATGTCTTCTAAACCAAAATATTTGCTAAAAAAAGTAACAAAAACCAATGATTAACAAAACAATATGTTTATGACACAAACATTGGATTAGGATGAAGCTTAATTTTACAAAGATGGAAAGATATGTTCTTATTATATAGTTGGTAATCCAGATCTATTTAAAAAAAAAACTTTCATTCTAAAATAATCAGAATAATCGAATATACCTTCTAAGCCTTCTTAAAGAGTTATCTAGAAGCATTAACGTCATAAGCAAGACTCTGATTTCATCTATGAAGATATGGATGCAAGTGATGTAGAAAGAGAAGTAGAAAAAGTAATCCAGTAATAAAAATAACCAGAGTAAGGAGTAAAGATGGTTCTTACCAAACCAGATCAAATCTATGCTAATAGAGAAAACAAAATTATGGTGGCTTTTGAATAGTAATAACAAAAATGGCAATAAAGAGTTATCTAATCAGCCAAAGCATGTGGAAGAGATCCAAAATAATCACTTTTTCATCATATTGATGCTGCTAGATAACACTATGAAGATCGTAAATTATTAGACTTAATTTAATCAGATTCTGAGAAGTATGGGAATCATTTATGGGTATTAGTATAAATTCTATTCTAAGGAAATGCAACTAAGAGCAGGACCAGGTGAATTGAATAATAAAAATGAGAAAGCTGTATTTGAAATTGTTAGAAAGAATAGAGCTGAACAAGTTTATCAAAGACCTGAAGGTTTTAAGAAGAGATTTGATGAAAAAAAAGATGCAATTGAAAAGATAATACCTAATTTATCTGTTAAAGAATTAGAAGTAGTAGGATAAAATAAATTAATTAAAGAATCAATATCTATGTTGAATTTAGCTAAAAATTAAAAGAATACAAAATTTAATAATGAAATACCACTCAATTCTAAAAGAAAAATTATATTATCTGCTCCTTTTGAAAAAAAGAAATAAAAAGAGGAACCCTTATATTATTAACATGTACTTGAAATGAATTACAATAAAAGAGATTTACGTTAATCTGGATAATTGGATATATATAAATAAATATTTTGAATGATCTTAATTATTAACATTTAATTTATGGAATGGATTTCATTTTACTAATGATTTAATAATTATCAATTATAATGTTATTCATTTTAATATCTCCTATCTTATGGTTATGTATTCTATATTAATAAAAAAAATAATGTTTATAGTTAATATGTTATACTAATGATAAAAATAAGATAAATTAAATATTAAGAAGAGAAGTAGCAAAAGATAATTGAAAATTTTGCTTATAACCATTGATCAATATTTTAATAAAATAAAAAGTCTTTTTTTTTATGTATTAATTAGAAAGTTATATTATATTATGATGATAAATTTATGAGTAAAGATAAAGCATGAATCCTTTTGATTTCTAATTATATTTCACCTATGCATTCTTTAAATAATATTCACTAAATTAATTTTATGATATGAAATAGTGTAAATAATTTAGTTAATAAAATATATATATAAAAATTATATTAAAAACACAATATGTTTTTCATTTTTCCTTTTACCATTTTTTTATTTCTGCATCTTCTTCTGTGTATTAAATTGGAGGATCCTCATCTGGATATAACCTTTTAGTTAGGATGTAACAATGAGGAGGATAAATATTTGTATAATAATTTTTCATGAATTTAGTCTTTTCAAATCCTTGACTTAAGTAAAATTAGAAGCCAATATCATTATTAGACCACATATGTAAATAAATTCTTCTAATTTCTTTATAAGACTTAATTCGATTGATAAGTTCATTTAATAGTTGTGAACCAAATCCCATACGACGATATGCATCTAGGACACCAAATGTCATTATATATGCTGTTTTAATGTCATCCTGGTATTCTATTCTTGCTGTAATAGCACCCACTGCAATATCATTATAATATCCTGTAATGAGCCTAATATTTACCTAAAGCAGAAAAGTCTTAATAAGTGAGAATCCTCTGATAAAACTTATCGCTATAAGATACTGGTAATGTCTTTTATGTGATGATCTTAAATAACTCTAGGTTCTTCTAATTTATTTCTCCAAATGTAAGCTTCTGTTTTTATTCCATTAATAAAACTACTATATTAAAAGAAAATAAAATAAATTTTGTTGGATACTACATTGATAAGTTGAGAATAATATGATATATACACTATTATATCTTAACTAAATTCATTAGATTCTTTTTAATATGTATTTCAATTTTGTTTTGTGTTTTTTATTATCAAAAAAATAGTTTATAAAAATTAGACAACAACAATTAATTGAAGCACATTTATTTTCTTCATATAATTTTTAACCTGAATAAGATTCTATTTGATAATCTAAAAATTAGCTTTTAAATAAAAGGATTTTTAGAAAAATTAATCTAAAATTAGAGTAAATAAAATGTTTAAATTAATGAATGAGTAATGGATATATATGAATAAATTGTTTTGTTAAAGAATATATAAGAATGAAATAGCTTACAATAATTTGAAAAACAGTTAAACAATAATTTTCTTCATCTTTAAAACTATAAGGATTTTGCGGGAATATAAAATAATTAAATTAATGTCTAAAAGAAAATCATAATTTGATATAGGAAAGGATGGAGATGATGAAGATGTATTACCTGTTGTTGGAGTTAATAATACTGTAGAAGAGATTTAAGAAAGAAAGTATTTTAAGTGAATAAAAATAGAATTTTGAAGATCAAAGGACCAAAACAAAAAGAGAATAATTAAAATACAAAAATAGTAATATCTGCTCCACCTCCAACATTTGAATAAGCAGGATCTGATTAAAAATTGTCAACACCTCCTAAAAAGTTCTAACCAACAAACATTTTTAATTCTCAACAAGAAAAATTGTTTTTCAATACTCAGCCATTAAATAGTTTATAATTACCTAAACAATAAAACAATAATATCGGATTAGTGAGTCCAATAATTGAATTTAAATCAATTCGAAAGAGTGATAAATCAATAAAATCTCCAAATTAGGAGAATAATAAAAAAATTGAAATATTAGAAGTAAATTTAAGATTTAGACATAGAATAAATTAAAAAAAATAAAAATAGATAACAATGAGCATGAAAATAATAATAAAGAAATTACATTAACAATAGAAAAAGTTGGAGATAATCATAAAATAAAAATTGAGTATAATTATTTTATTAATAATATAGACCTGATATATTTGAAGGATTAATTGAGAAGGAGAAAATATAGAAAGAGAATAATATAGTGAGATTAGAATGTAAAAAAGAATCAGATATACATAAAATATAACTAGAATTTGTTAATGAAAAAGACTATGAATAATTTAATCTATGATTTAATTTCAACCAAAAAAATCATCAACTAATTCGTCCTTTTCTTCTTCTTATTACTTTAATTTTTATGTTGCTTTCCTTTCTAAATTTATCTTCTTTCTCTCCTCTTTTTCTTATAATCTTTATTCTTCATCTTATTTTTTTTTTAATTCAATTGGATCTTGTACATTATTACTTTCTGACACATTATGACTTGAAACACTTATGATATCTAATTCTTTTGGTTATTTTTCAGGTACTATTTATGCAATTCCAACTTCTGGAGGTTTTTCATATCCTTCAGGTGCTATTTAAGGATTATTTTAACCATCTTCAGGAGGTATATAATCCATAGGGACAATTTAGTTATTTTTAAATTTTGGTTCTTCTTCAATTTCAAAATCATCCAATAAATAATTAGGTGACTTAACCTTAACAAATATTAACACAATATTCCAAAGTGTATAATTAATTATTGTAATAAGGATTGCCATCAACATATACCATCCATTAGATACCTTAATCTATTTAGTATCATCAATATTTAAATATAATAGACCACCAATAAAACATAATGTATCAAATATAGCTTAAATAGTTTGTCTATATAATAAAATTCTGGAAATAAAAGGATTGTATTTGTAAAGTGGGAAATAAATGACAATTCTAAGAACACTTAAAGTGATGATCTAGATGAATTATGAAGGTAATAAGAATAGGCAAGCATATATTAGTTTTCTAATATATGGAACATATATGAATAATCTACCAAATCTTGTTCTGATTTCATATCCATCATATAAACAACTAAGATATATATGCAACCATTCAAATGTATAAGCATCATTATGTCTAAGTATAAATTTGTATGTTAAAACAAAAACAACTATAGATAAAATAATGAATATGGAAGCCAGAACTATATTGATGATGTCAAAAATGGTATAGTAATTTTGAAAGGTCTAAATTGAAGAGACCATTAAATCAAGAAACATCATCTCAAACATTCTAACATAAGCTTAGAATTTCATATATTCGTCAATATCTTCTAATCTATTTAGAATAGGTTCCCACTGTATTAATTTCATCAATATTTTAACTAATCCCCAAAGTATTAAAGTGAAAATAACAAAACTAATGTATCTTCCACCAGCATTTAATAAGAATTGTGAAGGATAGTCTTCAATTTAAAATTTAATTGTATTTTATTTTGGCACATCAATAATTAAAAGGAATAAATTAGGTATGAATGAGAAATTGCAATAATTCAAAATATCAAATACTTTATCAATATGTAAAGAATATCTTAATTTAACCAATCTCAATAAAGAAATCAATTATAATGATTATATTATTTACCATACCTAACCATTCCCAATTTTATAGGAATATGTGAAGGCTGATATTATACTCAAGATAAGAAATGATAAGGTAATATAACTTAGTGTGTCACTAAAGTAGACTTCATCATCAGTATAATAGATAAAGTAATTGAGTTAAGTTTTGATCAATCCGAATTTGGCTATTTTACTATCTGAATCATTTGCCAATCCAACAAGTGACCAACCAAATTTATCTTAAATATTGTTAGGTTGTGTAAAGTTGAGAGAAACATAGATATTTTAGACAGTTTAATAATAAGTAAAAGTAATTTCAATGATAAACATGTCTAATTATTTGATTTGATATTAATAATCTGGTAAATCAGGGATGTTGATTAATAGTAATTCAGTATAATTATAAATTTATGACAAAGGTCTATTGAATTCTAAGTAGAGTTTATCAAAGTGGATTTCATCAATGTAGACTGAAACTTATACAGGTTTTAATTCATAACAAATGTCAGGACCTTCATTTTATTCAAGAATACAATTGTATCCACTTTTAATCTTACAATTAACACAACCACCAGAGAGATCAGCATCATCACATTGTTCTGAGAGTGCATGTAAACCATCTCCACAATCTGATTCAATTTTAACACAATCTTATCCATCAGGTTAATATCCAATTTAACATTCAAGACAATCATCAACATCACATTTAATACAATTATTATCAAAATTACAAGCAATACATTAATTTTCTTCAATTCTATACCCATCATCACATTCAATACAAACAATTTCATTTTGACAGATATTACATGGAGCATAACATTTAATACAACTATTACCTAAGACACCGTTTTATTATTCAAAATATCCATCTGTACATTATTAGATGCATTATTCTTTAAATAAATAAGTACTCATACTACATTGAATACAAACATTAGCATAACATTCTAGACAATTATCTGGACATGGTAAACAAATATCATTTTAATAAAAGCCTTAAGGACATTATGAATAACATTCATAATTATATAGAGAATATCCATTATAACAATATAAACATTGTTAACCATCAGAAGTGCATGAGTCACAATTATCTGGACATTTATTACATTTATCAACAGTACCTCCTTCAATTAGATTACAACTGTAACCAGGATCAGGTATACAATTAGTACATCCATCCATATCAATTTCATTACCATCATCACAAAATTCAATAGATTCTCTGATTGCATTACCACATTTTGTTTCTATCTTACAAAGTCTATTGCATCCATCTCCATCTATTAAATTTCCATCATCACATTCTTCATTATTTTTTTTAATTCCATCTCCACATATTGGTTGACATATACTTAAAGAGTATCTATATAATCCCTATATACAATAAAAACCAGTCTCAATTTAACATGTCTCAGAACAACCATCACCAATTTCAAGATTACCATCCTCACATTATTCACTTGTACTTTTATAGGAATCTCCACATGTAACTGTAATAGAATCACATAATTTTAATGTTTCATCACATTTATATCCATAATCAATTAAACAATAAGAACATCCATCACCCAATAAAGAATTATTATCATCACATTATTCTAAATCATCAATTAATCCATTTCCACATAAATTTATACATACATTATTTGTACACTAATATCCAAGTTAAATTCTACAATATCCACATCCATCATTATTAATTGAGTTATTATCATCACATTATTCAGTTTAATCTAATGATCCATTAGGACACTATTTTGTGCATGTATCTTTGTTTATTGCTGACCCTCCATAACAATTATATCCAAAATCTACTTTACATTATGTACATCCATCATTATTAATAGAATTATTATCATCACAATCTTCATTTACTCTCTTTCCATCTCCACAGAGTAATTTACATGTAGTGCCAGTACAATAATAACCATCTTCTAATTAACAATTAATGCAACCATTAATATATAATTAACCAATATCACATTATTCACCAACATCCAAAACTGAGTTACCACATTTTAATTTACAAATGCTTGGAGTTCCACTACAAGAATAATTACTATCTATAATGCAATTTGTGCATCCATCACCATTTATAAAATTACCATCATCACATAATTCAGCTCCTTATAAAACACCATCGCCACATTATGTACATTTTTTTGATACAGGATCTGCCAAATATCCAATATTACAATTTGATGCTAACACACAATTCGTGGCTTACAAATAATATCCATTGTTACAACTTGTACAAATTACAAGACTTGAACATTCATTACATTGATATATACAAGATCTACAAATTGGCAAAATAGCTGATTGATATCCAGTTGAACCAGCAGCACAACTAGCAACACAAGAACCATTCTATAAGAAATTAGAACACTTATAACATTGTTATTAAGTAAAAGAGTTGATAGAATGCAAACAATTAGTCTTGCATTTAACAGATCCAGCACTATAATAGTTTACATAAGTAGATCTTATATCTAAATGAGCCAATCTTATGGTTCCAGAAGTAAAAGAATTCTTAATGTCTCCAATAAAAAGAGCATCATTTATGCTCTCATCATATTTAATTGCAAGTGAAGTCTAAGAGTGTGTCTAATAAGCTCCATTAACATAAGCACTATAGTAGATTTTGCTAATTCCAAGATTAGCATCAACATATGCAGAAGATATTGAGATATAAGTCCAAGTTGAACCAACCACAGTAGGAGTGATAGATATTGGAGATTTAACTGTTCCATAATTCAATTTAATAGTATATGGAGCTGTTCCTGTAGTCAAAATCTGAAACTAATCTTGAGAACCTCCATAGACTCTTCTAAAAATTATTGCTTCTTTGGATACATCAGCAACTGGTTCAACAAAGGCATCAGTATTAATAACAATATTAGACCAATACCAGAAGCTAATAGATTGATGAGTACTTTCAAGTAGTACACTGGGAAGTGTAACATATTGCAATGAAGACAATTAAATATATTATCCAGGTGTTGGATCATTTGAATCAACTCCTCTAGTTGATCCTAGATAACCGTTATTCTAGGATCCTTTTACTTTTTGTCCAATTTAGTCTTCAAATGTGAAGTGATACACATTGTCAATGGAATTTCCGAGGAATGCTAAATTCAACCAATTGTAATTATTATCACTTTCATAATAACCATCATAAAATAATACATTATTGGCTCGCTAATTTTAAGATCAATATACCCCACAATAAATTGAATATGTATTGAAATACATTATATTCAATTTGGCATCACTTGTTATGGGTGTATTAAAATTAACACCCACCAATGTTGGAGCTTGAGTTATTTTTACGTCGTTCATTGGTAACCATACATAAAAATTAACATAGCCAGTGCTATAACTAAGTGTGGTTGTTGCCAGAAACCATCTTTTTACTGTATAGACAAAAGGCTTAGACACAGTCTGAGATTCATATAAGAAGTCAATAATTTCATCATGCACTACTAATCCAATTCTCATTCCATTCTATTACACACTGAATAATCCTTATTTATCAGTCCCTTTATTATCCAATTGGAACCAGCCGCTATGATGCTATCTCATATATACCTGACAGTAAATTCATTACCATTTGAAATGGTTATAGGATAAGAATAGGTATCAACAGAATTGTCTGGTGAGCAGACTCCAATTATAGTACTAGTAATAAATGACTATGGAGCTGAACATGGTTAAGTTCGTATGAGTACAAGTAATAAAAAAAGAGTTATCATTAATATTTATTATTATACATTTGTTTGTTCCATCTCTACAATTTATAATTCTTTAAATTCAGTAATATTGACAATGTTAATCTTCTATTTATTTGAGTTATTTCCCTTTTATCATAATGGTTTAGAAACAATATAATTTATAAATGTAAGATAAAGTTAAAATTCTCATGCTTGGTGAAAGAAGTGTTGGAAAATCCTCTCTCTTAAATCGTTATATTGATGATAAATTCTATGATACCATTCAAGCTACTCTTGGAGTTGAATACAAATAAAAAATAATTACTAATGGCGAATCATAACTTACTGTTTAAGTATGGGATACTGCAGGTCTTCATATAGCTTTTCATTTCTAGGCTAAGAGAGATTCAGATATATAGCTCCTATTTATTATAGAAATGCTTAAGGAGTTCTAATGGTCTATAGTATTGTTGATAGAGATTCATTTAATCAAGTACAAACCTGGATGGACTATCTCAAAGATGAAGTAGATAATTAATTGATATCTATAATATTGGTTGCCAATAAATGTGATCTTGAGAATAGAAATGTCTCTACATCTGAAGGTCAAGAATTAGCATAACTAGTATTAATATATTCTAGAAATAGTACTCTGTTAGATATTTTGAATGTTCTGCTAAAACAGGAGCTTAAGTTAAAGAAATGTATTCAGAATTAGTATAATAAATTCTCTCTAAAAGAATACAGAATAATGATGAATCCCAAAAACTGAGAAATTATCCTCAAGATTAAGTAGATAATACATAACCATAAAAGTGTTGTTGAATAAAATCTAATCATTATCCCATCGATGAATTCATCTTTCGATATCCATCAGACTACATTCTTTTTCTCTTCTCATAATCCAACATAAACATTTTCCTCTTTTCCTCAGCTTCCTTTCTTATTTAATCTGCTAATTTGCTAATCTATTCCCTATCTTTTCTCATCTATTAACACTTGTCCTCATCCTTTGTCATCTTTTATTCCAATATTCCTCTTCTATAACCACTCAATTATTCCATTCTCTTTAGATTATCCTCAGTATCAATTTCTTTTATTATTTATTAAGTAGTTCTAGTCTTATTCTATATACTTCTACCTGTACTTGTTTTCAAATTCTTTTTTACTATTCAAATTCCCTAATTTCTCTTAAGTTTTATTCAATTTGTATTGTAACTCATTTCTCTATTATTCTTGCATAAATTCATTATTAAATAATATTAGTTGTATTTTTTTTTCTTTTTCTTCATATTTTCTAATCTTTTCTTCCATTTATTATCTTTAAAACTCATCCATCAATTCCTTCTTTTTAAAATATTCTTATTATTTAATCTCATATTTTTTTCTTTTCTCTTCTTCTTTAGTGAAATTTATTTACTTAAAATTATAATATTTAATATTACCATAATCTTATTGATTTGCTATTACTTATCATTATTTTATTTTTACTTTTATTACTTTACATAATCTAAGAATTATTCAAAATCTTTTTTTTTTGCTTCTACTTATGCCTCTCTTTTTAAATAATCTTATCTTTTTCTTTCCATTATTTCTTCATTATATTTTCTTACTTTCTCTAATTTTTATTCAAATCCTTTTCTTTCTATATCAGCAAATTTCTTTCTCTCTTCATTCTTAAACTCAATTAATTATAATCTTTTTCTTTCCTTATCTTCTATTTATTATTTTTTTTATTCTTATAATTTCTATTATTCTAATTAACATTATTCTTATTCTCTAAAAATAAAATCCTACTTTTATTTCCTATCTTTCTCTTTGAATTCTGCCTCCAATTTTGCTCTTTATTAATTTTCAATTTCTCTTTATTTTCTTTTTTGTTCTTTAATATCATTTTCTTTTATCTTTTAGTCTAATATCTATTTATCTCTTTATTCTTTTTTTAACTTTTCCATTTCCAATTATTATTTTTTAATTTCATTATATTCTCTTTTCTTTTTTAATTCTTCCTAAAACTGTTACTCTTTTTATTGCTACTTAAGCAATTTCAATTACATATCCTTTTCTTATTATTCTTTAAGTTATTCCTACTCAATCATTTTATCTATTTCTATTTGTTATCTTCTTTTAATATTCTCTAATAATTTTGATTATTTTTCTGAATAACTTATTGAACTAAAATTTAATTAGGATTAATTATGAGTGCTTTTACTTCTTGTTCCATTTTCTTATAGTATTTTCTATCTTTATGCTCTAACCAAATCAATCTTTTATTTTCTTTTATCATCTAAATGTTTTTCTATTTCACATATAAATTCATCAGTAAGTGATGCATCTTTTTATTTTACCATCTATATAACTTAAGCTTTAGATTTTTTTATAAGTTCATTTTCATGAAATCCTTCTCTTCTACACGCTTCCATGAATCTAGGAGTTAATATTTCTGTAGTAATATCATATGTATGCATTATTATTTTATTGTTATATTAATTTAAATTATTTTTATTTGAGTTATTTTATAATAAAAAATAATCTCACAAGGCGACTAATATTTCTTTGGCAGTTCCAAATTATATTTTAAAATAATCAAACAGATCTCTATAAAAAGATTAAAATTCATTTAATATTAAATTGATCACAACTATATTTAAAAATTTTAAATTGATTCATAAATATCGAAATTGCTACATAAAAATCATGCTTTTTGTATGAATATTATTTGATTTTTTTTAATTTTTTGTTTATAGTATTGGAGACAGAGATCTTGTATTTTTATTATTAATCTTGTTATGAGAAAAGTTGAATGTGACAGAATGTTGACCACTTCTATTGGAAAAGCTGCTGATTGATGATGGACTTGATTTATTTTATTTTAAAATGCTTTTTAATTCAAGTTATTTCAACACTGGCTTTTTAAATTATTTCTTATTCTTTTGTTAAGACCTCTTCTCTTACTTTTTTTTTTACTTTATGAAAGCATTATTTAGAGGATCCTCCTTTATTGTGATTAGATTAATCTAATAATCAATTTAGGATTCACAAACAAAATTTAATGATGGACATTACATGATGTTCTGTTAAACATCTTCCATCTTTTCTAATTAATATTTACTTGAACAATTATTTGTAATGTTATCATCTGTGTTATCAAATATAAATTCATTTTTAAAAAAGTCTTCTTCAAAAGTATCTAAATTTTATGATAAATTCTAAATTGTTTATGGCAAAATTTGTTTGTTAGGATGCTTCTAATTAATATAATCATTTATGTGAATCACTTTTTCTTTTTAGTTTATGGTCTGATTTGATTATAAACAATTATTGCCCATAAAAATTAATCAAGATAATACAAATTAAAGTACGATTTATTTTAAGAATTTCAATAAATTCTTAATGTTATGAATAATATTTATTCTAAATTAACTTATGATAAATATAGAGAATTACATAAAAAATAAAATTACTTTTATGATAATGTGTTATTCATAAATTTTAATTATGCAATAATATTTATTATGTTCATACTAAGAAATTATAAGATATATAATGAATATACTAAAATTATAAAGTATACTAAATTCAATAAATAAATAATCAATCATCTATCAATAACTTAATCATTTTATTATAAGTTAGTTTTTCATTTTCATTAACTATTTATTGAGCTAATTCATAAGAATTCTTGAAACAACTAGGATTCAATACTGTTATTGTTTTTTAAATATCTTCTGTACCAATTAATCCATCTCTGTCTTAATCCATTATTTTTGTTAACAATGCATTTTTATCACCAAATTAAATTGCATTTAACAATCTAACTAATGAAATGAAATCAATTTCTTATTATTTCCTTCCTATCAACTATTGTATTAATAACGGACTATATTTATGATGTTGAATAATTTTAATGAAATCTGTTGCACTTACAAATCCTTTGTTGTTAGTGTCAAGCTATTAGAATTTCTTATGTATCCTTCTTATTTAAGCTGGAGTAACTTGAATATAAAATAAAGCATATACATTATGTTTCATTCTTGTATAAGAGAATCTATTGATCCGTTAATTAAGTATTTCCCATATTTTATATTAAATAACTTTTATTATTATATTATTACAAACTCCCGCTTAATTTTACAAGGTATTGTATACATTAGTAAGAATAAATAGATATTAAAAATAGATCAAAAGTACCTTAAATCTTAAATATAAATTATGAAGAATTTCATTCAATTGAATCTAATTATTTATATTATTATTGAATTTATAAGATTTCCATAGGTAGCAATTCAGAAAGACATTATTTAGTCTAAAATCTAGAAATAATTAAAAATTTTACTTAAGATAGACTCTCAAAGATTATTCGTTAAGAAGTTTATAACTCATCCATAATACACCTAATAATTAAAATAATATATTACTTTAAATCTCTTTTTTATCATTATTTATCAAATTATCTAACTCTTCAAATGTATGCTTAACTTTTGAATATTATTTAGCTTCTAAAAACCTAAGTTTTATAGTGTTTTTTTCATTTTTCCAATGCTCTTTTATTTTTTCACATCCTTCTCCATATTTAATAACGGAATCTTTTGGGAAAATACCTAATTCAATTGCCATTTCAGTAAATCTAGGCAAAGTTAGATACTTATCCCCTTAATCATCAGCAAAGTCAGCATTTTTTAAAAACATCTAAAGTAAACTTTCAATCTCTTCTTATTAAGTATGGATTGCTCTATAAAGTGTTTTAAACTATATTTTACTATATTTATTTATTACTTCTTAATATTCTATAAGTTTATTTCCATCTAAATCTGCAGCCTTAAATAGTGTTTCCAATATCCTTTAATAGTCTTTTTTATTAAAGATATAGAAATCTAAGATCTTCATAATAAATTAATCATAATTAATGCAATATTTATTCGATCCATATTGTGAATTTTATACCTTATACAAATTTTATAACTACTAGATTTAATTTGTTTATAACCAAAGTTAAGATGTATCATTTAAAAATTCATTTGCTGATTCATATGTTATTAAAAATTCTGTTTTATTAGATTCTATTTTATTATTAAAAAACATAAAAGCTTCTATTAAAAGTTTTTGAGCTACTTCATCAATTTCATTTTTTAAATTACAATATTTTGAAATTAATAAAACTCTTGTATTCTTTTCTTTCTCAATTATAATAAATTCATAAATCTTCATAATAGTTAATTAAATACTTATTTTATTTTTTTTTCAGCCACCTATTTAAATCCATATTTATTTTTTATAAAATCGTAAATGCAAACATGAAATGGTATTTTATATCCTTCGCTCTATTTAGATACTTCAGTTAGTATTTAATTAATTATTTTGTTGAATTAAAGTAAAGATAAAGTTTTAGTTATATGTTTACTATTCACTATTTGTTTAAGTAAATTATTAGCTACATCAGTATTTTAACTATAAATTCTTCTAAATCTTTTTGGTTACTTTGTTTCCTAGAGTAAATTAAAATTAAGCGTTTTATGAGCAAAGGAATCTATATATATGATTTAAATATTACATTTAGTAAATTACTTATCTTTATATTATGATATGACATCTTTAATTCTTTGAGCACAATTTTTATCTTAATCTAATTCCATTTTTTCTGACTCTACTAAGCTTCTTTGGCTTTTATTCATTTAAGAATTTTCTTCTTTTTCTTTTATGGGACTATGACTTACATTATGTTTAGAATTTGTGCTTACAAATTTATTGTCTAATTAATTTTTACTATTTCTGGTATGATGTTATTATTGATTAATAGGTTTTTGATCTCCTTACTATACTTTTTTTAGATTTTTCGTTTTAATTTTGTTTACAGTAGATAATTTTTATGTTTTATTTTCATCTAATTCTTTATTTTAATTCTTATTATTTTGATTAATTAAATATTCAGAATTTGAATTTTCAGATAATATTAATTCTCGTGTTTCTTTAGAAATATCTTCATCATTAAGATATACAGGTTATGATTATTTTTTTCTATGATTTATATTCTTATAATTTCTTAAATCTTCTTTTGAACTCATTTAATTGTTAAAGCTACTATCAAGTTATTCTTGTTAATCATTTAAATTAGTCTCTGAAATATACTTTTTATAATCTTAAAATTTTTAAATGGGTTGGTTTTAGAATTGAATAGAACCTGCCATATTAACTGAATTTTTAATAGATTCCTCTTCATAAATTTATGAAGATCTGTCATTATCCAAATATTAAGATTCTTTACCAATACTGAAAATATTATCTTCTCCATCTACTTCATTCATTAAATTAATGAGGCGACTTTCCTCTTCTTCTATTGGTTTTACATCATTAATTACAATTTCATATTTACTTTCAATTTATTTTAAAGTCCCAAATAACTATGTATTTTATGTAACTAGTTTATTTAATTTTCTTTTGCTATTAGAAATAATTGAAATAAAATCTTATACAGTTTATTAAAGTTTCATCTCCAACTCTTAACATAGTTCTTCTTTTTCCAATAATTCCATTTTTTTCATTGAATCCAATTTATTCATAGATATCAATTTTTATGATAATGATTTATTTTATTCACATACTTCTTTACTTTCTGTTAAAGTGTTATAAAATAATAGTTTTTAATTCTCATCTAATTTTTAATCCCCTAACAATTTCAAAGTCTTAGATATTTTTTATTCTAATTCATCAGATAATGTTTTATTATTCTCTAAAAATGCAATATTTGTGTCATTCTAACAAATGTTATTTTAAAATTCGCTAACTTAATCTTCAGTTTATATAGCCTTATCATCTGTGCCACTTATTTATACAATTTTACTTTAACTTGGTTGATAATCTTTATCAAAATCTAAATATTTTAGTGATATAATCTATGATTTCAACTAATTTTCTTAATGCTTAAGTTATTCCCATCTATCAAAAATCATGCTATTTCTTTTAGGTGATCTGCCTGGAGATTTGCTACCTTGAGATTTAAAGGGTGATTTAATTCTATACATCTGGTTAGTGTCTATTTTAGCTTGAAAATTCATTAAATGTGAAACTATAGACTGTCCCTATTGTACTTTGATATTTATTTTCTCACTTTCTGGCTTAATATCATTAATCTATTCAGTTTTCAACATAACAATTTATAATTGCAAATCATCTATTGATTTTCTATGTGAATCAATAATTTCAAGTGCTTCTCTGTATTCTTATGTTAATTATAATATCTATTCTTTTTGTTATTAATCAACATCTAAGGCTCTATCATAATCGAATTATAATTATTTAATTTGGTTTTTGCTTTCATTATAAATGAGTTCTTAAAATTAAAGTTATTCATTATAATAGTTCTATTACTGAATCATTTTATTTTTCATTTCTAAATCAAAAAATTACATTTATTAATTTGAACTTTTAATTACTTAATCAATCAATTAGATATAAAAATCCCATATAATTTAAAGTAATTCACCTCTTTCTACACATTCAACTTTAACTTAACTAAATTATAAATCATTTTTACTTTATAATTTCTTTAAAACATGTTGTATAAATTAATTGAATTTCTTCAGCAATCTATATAGCACTTGTATTCTGGCTATTGTCTTTTGTTCTTTAAATCATAAAGAATAACCATTCTTTCAAATCTAAAGCTTATTATCTATTAGGAGGAATAGCTGATTAATTAGGTGATTATTTTATTTCATGTTTTAGAATATCAAAAAAGTATTTTTAAAATCCATTCTCTATGAAATTCTTATCCTTTAATAAATCTTCAAAGTCCAACCATTTACTCTTAATAGTTGTTTTATCAATCTTATTATTGAATTGTAATTTGTTTTATGATTTTCTATACATTGTACTATAAAAACTTTGTAAAGTTTTATCATATTTCTATAATTATAAAATATTGTTTTTACTGTTTATGATAGTTCTGGATCTTTATAGATGAGGCTTTCTATTGATTGAAATTTTTTATGTTTTGTTTTGAGATAAGAAACATCAGAATTAGATGTAAGGTTTTTATTGGTAAAATCAGTTTTCATTCTATTTGATAACATTTCTGCTCTTATTGTGAGAGGAATACTAGAATTAATACTTTAATCCCAATCTGTCTTTATTAAAAGTTTTGCCTATACATTTTCAAAATTCTTTACTGTTGATTATGCTTTTTAGATTTTAGGAAAGCTATTTGTTTTATTCATCATAAAATAATAATATTATTATAACCTATCTCGTAATTTTTATTAGAGACATATTTATCTTTATTAAAGAATCACAATAATAATTTAATAATCCATATACATTTCATATATTAAACCCTCATTATCTACAAATATAGTAGTGAACTAAAGATATTCATTTTAATAGAATTCAGTTTCTTTTTAAATTTGTAGATTTTATGTTCAATAATAAATCTATCCAACCTAAAGATATAAATTTCATCCAATCAGAAAGTTACATTTGAAGTAAATTATCAATTAATAGGAAAATATCTTTCGATTTTTACTTGGTATTCTTTGATGTATTTAAAAAATATTGGAAAATATTAAATTTGTTATGATCAATCATATTATTCAAATTCAGTTGTATTGAATTTCATTATCATTTTAGGCATTTATGGTAATTATGGCACAATATCATTTGTTATAAATGATCCTTTATAATCTGGCTTTTCTTCAGGAGATGAAAAATCCACTGTTAAAGTAGCTGCTCTAGTTTATGCAAAAAACATTTTTTTATGTGCATTTGAAGGTTTCTCTGTTTAAGTGAAAAAGTCATGATTTAAACAATCATTCGCACTTGGTCTCATTTTAGGATCTTTGGAAAGCATTTTTTATACAAGTTCCCTCAATATATATTATAATTTACTATCACATTAAGTGGTATTTTCTTTAATGTCAATGGTGAAAAGTCAATATGACACTTTTTATTTAATTATAAAACAAAATTGAATCCAGTTCCTGGAAATAAATCTCTACCTGTTAATAATTTAAAAAAGACAGATCCTGCACTAAAGATATCACATGCAGGACCATAAGTAACATCTTTATCAGTTAAATTAGCTATTTCAGGCGCAACATACCCAGGAGTTCCACATTTTGGATATTTAAATCTATAATTCTAAAAATTATAATACTTTTTTTAATTATAATAAGTAGCAAGACCGAAATCAACTAATTTTAGTGTTGTAAGGTTGTTAGTTTTTTATAAGACAATATTTTCAGGCTTGATATCTCTATGTATAATGCTTTTTGAATGCATATAGTCAATTCCACTTAATAAAGCCTATTTAACTATTAATTTACATGCATAATTTTTTAGGATTATTCCAAAGTGAGACCTCCATGTTAATTCTTTATCAATTATTATAAATTCTTTCCTGATAATAGATCCATAACAATATAATAACTTGTTTCACCTTAAAAGACTTCTTTAATTTTAACAAATGCTTGATGATCTAATTAATTATTGATCTCAATTTCTTAATACATTAATTCATTTTTTTCTACACATTTAGCTGCAAAATATGAATCTCCAATCTTTGATTTCACTAAAAGGACTTTAGCTGAACTACCTTATCCTAAAATTTATAAAGGAGTATAAAAGTCTTAGATTCTTGAAAAAAATAGTTTTCCATTTAATAATTCTTTTAATTTGTAAGCTTAATCTGTTAAGTAAATAGTATGATTAATTTTGAATCCTGTTAAACTTTTATTATAAACCCAATGGATTAGATTAGGAAATGAAATTGGTAGTGAGAATTTAGGTTCATCATCTTGATAAATATGTAAGAAGTCTTTCTTTAAAATGGCTTTATAAGGAGGTTATAAATCAAGGGATAAGAGAATTTCATTATCAATGAAATTTATCTAAGTTTTAAGCACCATTGAATAAACATTAGGACAACAAGTTAAAAACATTTTTAGTCTTAATAAATTTAATTATGATTATCAAAACAATAAATATGATAATAAAATTTATATTTTAATAAATTGTTATAATTATTTAAAATGAGTTTGATATAATTTAAGAGAGAAAAATATGGAATTAAATTAAGAAGAGATGCTCATGAAAAGATATTTAGTTTAAAAAGAGTTATCAATTCTCCAGACATAGTTTAAGTTTTTCAAAAATAATTAGAATTATATGAGACTGATATTTTAGAAGCAATTGAAATTTTAAAATAGTACTAAAATATTAAGCCTGAATATGTTTAACTATGGCTTTTCTTATTATATGATTGTTTTATTTATTTGGACCAACAGTACAAAGGAAATGAAATACTTGACTTAATGCTATTAAGTGTAAATTAATATCCGTAAGTAATATACATAAATAAATTCAAAAGAGTATAATCCAGTTCATAGAGTATCAACTTTTTGAAATCCTACTTAGATATCAAGATATCTAAGCACTTCAAATAATTGAAATAATTCTGAAATCATAAATCATTCGTTCTAGAGATGTTTAAATTGAACCGCTTGTTAATTACATCTGTTCCTATATACCAGAACATACAAACAATATTTTAAATATTCTTAATCTACTTTCTCATAATATTGAGTGCAAACCAGTAATGATAGCAAATGATCCAATTATGAATATGTTACTTATGGAGAATAATCAATTTTAAGATGAACGAAGTAGAATTTTAAGTCATTTATCAAGAGGAAATGTTAAAATGGTTTATTATTTTTATAATTCTAAAGATAAATTGTAATCTTTATTTTATCTAAATACCAAACATTGTCTTAAAATAATCATGCGTTTGATTTGTTACGATGAAACAAGAAAGATTTTATCAATTATGAGAGAATACAGAATCAATCTTTAAATTGAGAAAATATCCTCATAAAATTATATCAAATATCAAAATGAAATAGATGATATTCTATAAGAATTTTAATCATGATAAATATAATTATATATATATATTATACACTTTTTTTATTTTAATAATGGACTAAAAGTTTGAAAATTGGTTACCTTTAGAATCCAATACAATTTTGTTAAATAAATATTTAGTCAATTTGGGAGTGAATACAGATTTTGCAAATTTTGTAGATATTGTTAGTTTTGAACCTGAATTTTTAATACCAGGTAGTATAGGAGCATTATTTGTATATCCTGATTCTCCAGCTATCAATAATTACTTTTTTGAATAAGGTGATAAAATGTTTGAAAAACCAATACCAGAATCTCTCTATTACATGAAATAAATTGCAGAAAATGCTTGTGGCACTATAGCCATTTTACATATTCTGGCCAATATTCCAAAAGAATATTAATTTATTATTAATGAAGAAAGCTTTTGTCCTTAATTTATTTAGAGTACGTCACATATGACGCCTGAATAAAAAGCAGAATATTTGAAAAACTGTAAATTAGAAATCAAAAAAAAAGATGGTTAGGTGAAATCCTTATAAGATGCTCATAAAGAAGTGGCACAGGAGAATCTAGAGGATCCAAATATTGAATTAAAAGCTGGACATCATTTTATTGCATTTGTTTGGCACAATGGTTGTGTTATAGAATTAGATGGAAGAAAAAAAGCACCAATCAATTATACTGATTGTTAATAAGAATTATTTTTGGAAAAGGTTATAGAAATTTGTTAAAAACATTACATTGAAAAAGATATAAAAGAGATTGGATTTAATTTAATGGCCTTTTAAATAGGATTTGAATGATTATTTTATTTAAATCTATATTTAAGAAATTTAATTATCAATATTTGTTATTTCAATATCATTCTTTATTTGTTCAATATTGTTATATCTATTTTAAGAAAGAGGTTTAAATTAAAATTACCTGCATTATGAATTAGTTTCAATTATATTATATATTTTTATTAGTAATTTAATTAATAAATTAGAAGTCAATATAATAAACTGTTTATGAAATTTAGTAAACTTTGAAAACTTTTTGGTTCAAAGGTTGTACTTAAGTAGAAATTAAACCTAATTTTTATAAAAAATATGTTTTAATTGAATAAAATGCTGAAATTAGAATCTTCAGAGATTGTCTGTACAATGCAACCAAAGATTAGGCACGATTAGAGCAATGATAGGCCTCATTAAGGCTAGAGATGTAAATCCGAAAGAAATAAAAGCTATAAAAGATAATCTACTCAGAAATAAAAAAATACTTTAGGAAGTATTAATGAAATAAATTATTTACAATATATATTATATATATAGTCCTTCACTTAATTTTTCTATAATATTAATAAATATACACTTTATCTAATTGGCTTAAGACTCTTAAAACTATATATAAAATAATATAAATATATAAAATTAAATAATAATTCAATTTATTCGATATTAACAGTATATTTTACGTATTATAATAAAAAAAATAAACTTGAATATAAACTATTAATATTAAAACAATTTTTGAAATATTTGGATTAAATCAATACATGATACTCTAAGTAGTTATTGACTCTGAAAACAACTAAGTAGCTTCAAGGTTAATTTTCAGATTATTTTCACAATATTATTTTTCAAAGGATCTTTTCTTTAATTTCTCAAAATCTATTAGTTTCTTTTTTAAAGCTAATGCCTTTGGAATATTAATTGATCCTAATTACAAATTCAAACCCAAGAAACATGATTCGAGATTTTCTAATTTAATAGAAATATTTTTTTACCTATTTTTGAGTTCAGGCTTACTAATTACCAATTATTCATTCCTCTAATGAATGATTCAAGTTTAATTTTTCTCTATTAATTTAGGAACTCTTAATTTCTATTATCTTTAGAACTTATTTCTACATTGAATTTTATATTTAATTGAACTAATAAAGGTTCAAATGTTTGAGATTCCATTTAAAGTGATTTTTCTTAATTTTCATGTCTTTTGAGTATGACATCATTATCTAAATTATCAATAAAGTTCATTTCCATTATTTCCCTACTTTAAGCATCGAAGTCTAAATCAACAGCATGACTGGCAAGCACAAACTATTGCATACTTGGAAGTGACATATTTTAATTCTGATTGTTGAATTCTTAAGCAATATAAGTGGCTAATTGAGGAGAAGGAACAGCTAAAATGTTTCTTTTTTAAGTCTTTATACTTTTTCCATCAAGCTAAAATAATACAATTAAAACTAACCTTAATAATCCATTAGTGAAAAGGGTTGGTTGGATTTGTGGCCATTTCTATACTAGCTTCTTTATAACATCTTTTAATTTAGGTTTAAGATGATATGGAGACTTATTCTGTGAACATAAATTGTTTTACAAAAGCTCTCATTTTTTTTAATTTTTTTTATAATATGATTTCATATGAGGATACTTTCATTAAATTTATACTGTTCCAATGACGTATTATATTTTATAAATATAATTTTAATAATCTCTAGGTTACTATAATTTATGAAGAAAAAATATAATTTAATATATATTTTAAAGTTTCTAGAATTGGAATTCTATGTTTAAAAATAATAATTAATAACTACATTCTCTATCTGTAAAATTAAGGTTGTATAAATATTCTACATAAATAAGATGAGATAATACATTAAGTCCAATTGTAAACTTATTAAATTCTTATGGTTTCTTGTCTTAATGATTATTTCAAAATTAAATTAAATGCTACTAAAAATACTTTTTTACTTTAAAAATTGTTCATTCACTTCTTTTTTATTTCAAATACTAAAAAAAACATTTTCTAGATTCATATTCTAATCTTTTTATTAAGATCACAACAATTGAATAATTCTTAATCAGAATTTAGAAATTTTTTATATTTTCTAGATAAATTAATATACAAAAGAAAATACTAATCTTTTTTAGCTTTTTATGGATTTAGACTTTATCTTTTTCCCAGCCCCAAAAGATATATAAAATGACCATGAACATGGTCAAATATTGTGGATTCCAAAATATCCAAAACTCTATCCAACCTTTCAAAATTATGTACCTAGAACAAATAAGAAGAGGGGAGTATTCTTCAAATAAAGCGAATTGGATTTTGAGGATGATCATTTTTTAATTGATGAACCCACGTAAGAATTTAAATTTCTATTTTTTAGAGAATCTTAATTATAGCCAATACCAAATTTTTAATGGAAACCAATAACAAGTAGATAACGAAAACGATAAACTACTGATATAAATTCACCAACATTTGATTCTAATGAGGGTAGTCCAGATGTTCAACAAAAATTACAAAAATTAAATATGCAATCTATTTAAATTATCACAAAGAAACCTTCATTGTGTAGAATGTCATCAAATCTTTATCCAATTAAAAAGACAAGACTTGATTAGAGTATTTGTTTCAGTTAACCATTAATAAAATTACCTTAAGAATTAATTGATCTCAAATAAAAAAAATAAAATGAATCTAATGATGAATAGCCTCCTCCAAGATCAAACTCAAGGGAATCTCATTAAATAAATGGCCATATTCCATGCATGTATGTGGATTCAAAAAAACATTCCCCAAATATATTGCTATATTTTCATGCTAATTGTGAAGATATAACATAATCCTATAATTTTTTAGTTCATCTTCGTGAAAACTTATAAGTATTTGAAACTTATTATTATTTTAAGGTCTCTGCTATAGCTGTAGAATATCCTGGATACGGTAAATATAAAAATGAACAACCTTCAGCTGAGGCAATATTAAACGATGCTGAATATGTGTTTAATTATCTTACTAAGAGATTGGGATATGCAGAAAACAGAATTATTATATTTGGTAGAAGTATTGGGAGTGGACCAGCAACTTATTTAGCGAATAAATATAAACCTGCATGTTTAGCTTTAATGTCACCTTTTACATCACTTAAAGCAGCTGTAAGAGATTATATAGGTTCTTGGGCATAGTTCCTAATTAGATAAAGATTTGATAATTTAGATCAGATTAAGAAAGTAAAAGTGCCAACATTTATATTACATGGCAAAGCAGATAATATCATACCATATTCATAAGCATTAGAATTATATAGTATATTTTATTTTAATTTAGAATCATGTAAATCTGATAAATGTATATTACATTTGGCTGATGATATGGATCACATCAGCTATAGATTATACAAAGACTTAATTAATCCATTTACTGAATTTTTACTTTAAATTAAATATTATTAGAACAGTTCTTAAGGACCAAAAATGCCGACAGTTCTCTTTTATGACCCTACACTTGAATGAATTTACCAATAAACTCCTTTTATGTTTATTATGATATTCTATTAATCAAACTTTTTAAAGTTTTAAAATTATTAATTATTATTTTTTTTTATTTTAGATTTAGTTGAATTTCTAAAAATTGAGTTGGGTTTATATTTATACTAAACATAGATTCAGATATCAAAAAATGTTTCCAATCTCAATTTTTTAGATTAAGAAGTGAAAATAAATAATAAATTTAACCAATTCTCAAGAAATGGAATAAATTAGTAAAAAAAAGTTTATGTCTATGAAAATTGATAACTTGGCATTTCTACTTAAGTTACTAAATTTTTCATCAAGTTAAATTTTATCCATACAATAAATCTCAAAATTTTATTCTTAGAAATTAACAAGCTACAGTTGATTTATTTTAAATATATTATTAATTCTTTAAATATTTTCTAAGATTTCCATTTAATAAAATTTCATAAAATATGATATTATGTCATGCAGTTTTGAAGATATATGTCTCTGTGAGAGTTTGAATGCAAGATTAAAAAAATATGTATCTTAAATTTGTAAAACAATCTACAATATAAATATCTTTCTCAAAAAAGTAAAAATTGTCAATAAATAACTGATATATAGCTTTTGCATTTTAGAAATAAAGTTAGATTATACAGTAGGTAATCTAAATAATAACTAATTGACTTAAGAAAAATATGAAATATTTAAGTGAAATATAAACATTGAATATATTTACATCAAAACTAATATAATGAAGTAAGTTATTCTTTGGCCAATTCATACGCATAAAACCCAATAGCATTAGCGTAAAATGCCCGAAAGACACATACTGAATATCCTTTCCAAACAGATCCAAAACCTTCAGATAATATTTTTTGGATTAAACAATCATAAAATCCTCCATCATAGCATCTCACTTTATAAATTCTTGAATTAGTGCAAGTTTAGCATTAGAGTATTGTTTTAATTGTCTTGGTTTTAGTTATTTTATTTTACATCTTAAGGATATCCTATTGTCCAGCATGAAACTCCTGCTAAACCTCCTGAAATCAATAAGTTTGCAGTTGAAGGTTCTGCTTTTTATGATAAATCACATAGTATATCCTTGATGCATTCATAAACTGCAAATTAAGCAGAATATCCAAGAATTTCTCTTTGTTATGTAGCATGCATACCTCTAAAAATATATTTAAACCCCTCTTTTTTGTAAATCTATGAAATATTTATAAAAACAAAAATTACTTAGACAACACAATCAATTGGATTTTTGTAAATTTTTTCAGTTTCTTACATTTATAATTTGCATTTTGTCAATTCTATTGGGCAGGATAGCATTGCAGCTGAACTTCCTGCTATGCTTCCACAAAATGCACTTAGATTCACATATAAATTTATTACGTTTGGAAATAAGTGAGTTATTTATTCGAATTTCCGATGAAAAATTTTCTCCAGAATTCATAAACTGAAAATACAACTGCATTAGTTATTGGTATAGAAAGTATTGGAAATGACATTCCCTTATAAAAACCTTTTAATCCTTCATTTTTTATAATTTTTTATAGAGTTTCTAGAACACCATCATCTGACATTTACATTCTGACTTTAACAGTGTCTAATGGATGACTTGAAATACAATTAGCTCTAATCTTTCAAAAATGAATATTACATTCCACTAATAGAACCAGCTGCTAAATCAATAGAGATTTAATATCGATTTTCATATGTCCATTGAATAAAATCTGACATTTTAAAAAAAAAAGTATTTTTACGATAATCAATTTATGTAATTCATATATAGCATACGTCATTATTAATTAATCTTATTTATCATATTACTTCATTCATTGAAACCGAAACTTATATATTATAAAATGTTCAATTATTGATTTTCATATTGAGCAAAAATTACGTATTATATAATATATTAAAATAAATATGAATTAAATTAAAATATTTATTGGGAATGATCATGCTGCATTAGAATATAAAAATACTTTATTAGAATATTGCAAAAAAAAGGAATATAAAATTGATGATAAAGGAACATTCACAAACTAAAGTTGTGATTATAATGATTATGCTGTTAATGTATGTAATGAAGTAATAAAATCTAATGGAATTGGAATATTAATATGTGGAAGTGGAGTTGGAATTTCAATGATGGCAAATAAAGTTAAGGGAATCAGATGTGGGTAAGTGAATGATTATGATTCAACATTAAAAGCACTAGAAATAGGATGTAATGTCATTTCTTTTGGTGCTAGAACTATTGGTATTGAGATTGCTAAATAAATTATTGATACTTTTCTTTCTAATTATCATAGAAGTGAAAAAAATGAAATTGAAAAGGAAATTTCTGGGTTTGAGGAAGAAAACTATAGAAAATGATTATTAAATTTAAAATATCACATTAAAAATTATGTACCGAATGAATTCATTTCTATATAATTGATGTAAAGAAAGCCATCTAAGTCTTTAAATTATTGATATAATTCTTTTAAAGTTTAATCTTTAAATTATAATTTTTTATACCTATTCTCAACAAAGTTTTACCGCAGTACAAATTTATTGAATCGTATTAGGATAGTTTTATTTTGCTTTTAATGTATTATAGAACATTCATAATTGTCATTGTATTTGGCATTTTGAACCTATTTAAAAAATTTAGATTACTTTATAAAATTTTATTTTGGAAGTTTACTTTTGCTTGATTGTTCTACTACTACCAATACATCATTTGGATAGAGTTATTTGCAATTATCAGATTCATTTTTTCTTTCATCAAAAGATCTTGTATTTTAGAAATTTAATGCCTATTTCATCTAAAATTGAATATATAAATAATATTTATACAGT
The DNA here is from genome assembly GCA_000733385.1 of Paramecium biaurelia. NCBI lineage: Eukaryota > Ciliophora > Oligohymenophorea > Peniculida > Parameciidae > Paramecium > Paramecium biaurelia. The sequence goes on from JPFL01000001.1 coordinate 733,839, forward strand.
TAACAAAAATCCTATTTTATTGATTTATATGATAAAAAAAAGATTTGCTCTTAAATTCATATATTGAAATGATAATTCTTATTTAATTAGATTGAGATCACTTTCTTTTTTATTTAATCATAATCAGATTCTAAGGTTTAATAAACAATTACCCGATTTAAATCAATAAAACTTTAAATGCCTAATTGAACTAAAATATTTTTGCTCTTTCCCTGTGTTGAAAAAATGAGTCTGTTATGCAGATAAAATGATTGAAATTATAAATAAAAAAATTCATCTTTTAAATAAATTTAATGCATTTCTTTCAACTCTATTATATATCGGCTCTATTATTATTTTGTTCTAGCTATTAAAATAAAGATCTTATTTGTGAGGATTGGTTGATGCCTAATGAAAGGTGTGTATTTATAAAAATCATATTCCTTTTCAAAATGATAGTTTTTGACGAGATAGGTAGAGATAGTATCAAGACATATGACGAGGAAAGATGAGAATTTTGTTCTTTGTATTAATAATATGAGTATAAATTTTGGCGAGAATATTTTGGAGAAGCTGAAATAATTTATAGAGTTTGATTAATTATTTTTTTTTTTGAAATTTTAATCTCTAGCATAATATTATAAACCAATACTAGAAATAAAAATTTAATTTCCAATTAGTCCAAAATTTGAGATTTATTCATGTATTTTACAAATTGAAAATGTAAAAACTTAATTTGACGAAGAATGCTAAATTTATCCCATTATAAAATTGTACCAAGGATTTTGCTTTTACCTAGTTAGACGCCTCATTTTTGGAATAGTGCTCTAATGACATATAAAATACCTACAACTGTTTGGAGCTCTTCTGATGTGCTCCCCTTATAAAGTTTTAGAAAGGAGAAATAATAATAAATAGGAGTTGCTCCTTGGGAGTTATTAGCTTGACTTGCTCGATAGTACAAATTTATAGAATTGCAACAAATATAGATTCTCATCTAGGTATTTTTAGGTAGAGAGGCATTTAAAATATCAATATAGAAAACATCAGGCTTATTTTAATTTAAAATTAATCACACTATATGGATCTATAATAATGAATTTGATATACAAATTTCCTAACAAAATTAATTATTATATTATATGTTGACACTTCAACATGATTATAATCATTAGGCTTGATTTCAAAAATATTGATTTTTTTACTGATAAATTAATTTGAAATTAAAAACATTTTAAAGATGAGAATCCAAATGATTAATTGATATATTTATCTAGGAGAGGACTTAAAATAAACTAAATGCCTTATTTAAAAAAATAAAAATTCAAGTTAAAGTACAGATTTGACCAGTATACAAAATAGTAAGAAAAATTATTTTGTGCTAGTGGAGAATTCTTTATAACTAAGAAGAAATAAAAATGAATCAAATTGAAATTTATATAGACAACTATATTAAACTAGCTTATAAGTGAGTAAACCAAATCAAGTAATAAAATAATTAAATCTCTAATAATTTGATATGACGCTTTTATAATATTAAAGATATTTTGTTTACAGTGATAAGCCTTCCTTGGTATCATTACTAAAAGCCAATAAATATGGGCACTGTTCAAATACATTCCCTTTCTTCAATATCCAATATTTCAAGTAAAAGTTTCTTTTCTTAATCTATGTGTTATTTATATTAGAAACATTCTTTATAAATTTATAAATTCAAGAAAATTATTTTTTTTGCTTTTATAATATTATTGAGAATATTTGTTTTGTAATTATATGTATTTTCATCTTCTTTATAATTTACATTATTCACTTAAAATATACTAGATTACAGTCAAACAATTTTTCATTTCTCCTCTCAATTTCAAAACAAACTCATCTCTAAATTCCTAAAATATTAAAATTATTTAATTATACTCGACTGCCAGCTTAGATATGAACTGCTTCTTCTTTTCCTATACGATTTAATTTTTTCTGAATTTCTTCAATTAAATAGATTGGGACTACTATCTTCGTTTGAAATGAATTTTGCTTGATTTTCTGCTTATTTGAACTTTTTCTATTGATTAGAAGTACCTAGTTGATCTAGATTTCTTTTATTTTTTATGTCTTTTGTTTGATTCTGATCTGGATCTTTATCTTCTGTTAGAGCTGGAGGATGAAGATTTCTATCTGAATATTTAGTAAAAATGCTTAACTTTTTAAATTTCAAATCCTGAATCGAAACTGAATTTTTGTATTATTTTGCAAAGTTTTCATTTATGTACTTTCCGCTTTCAAGGATCTTTTTAATTATTTTAATACAGGTCCTCCATTTTTAAAACACTCTATCTATTCTAAAATTAACACTGTAGCCTCTAACTTATGCTCTTCTGATCCGATCACTTAAACCAAACAATCTAACTATGTTTATTTAATACATTATCCTATATCAGAATCATCTTTATCGGACATTACTTTTATTTATGCTCCTTTGGCTTTATTTGCAAGTTCCTTTATTTGGCAGCCCTCTTTAAAAAGATTATATATGAAGATAATTTACTCGCTCCTATTAATTTGGATGCAAAATTAGCAGGCATGACAACTCTAATATCAAAATCAATTTTCTTGAATTAAGAACTTATTCTGCGAATTATGGATTTAATTGCATCTTGCACATTTTTCAAAGTTCCAACTAATTGTAATATTTGTTCATCTTTTTTTAATTTATTCTAAAACTGTGATTTCAATAATATACTTTGATTGGGATTTCATTACTACATTTAGCTTTCATTTTTAATGAATATTTTTTTTCTAAATCTTTATTCTTGATAATGAAATCCACTATTACATCCATAAAAACAAGTTAAACCTTTTTATTAATTAAAAATACCTTAGTAACAACCTTTCCAGGGTCTAACGGTTCTGCTCTCTTGATATAATCATCCTCAGTAATTCCTCTTTGATGCAATTTATTTATTATTAATTTAATTGCATTATATATGCAATTGGACTAACCTAAATAATATAATTATATCCTTACCAGCTATCTTCACCGATCTTAAGGAAAATTTATTTATGGCATTATTCACAACAACATCAGTTTTTGTCTCTTGTTAAATATTTTTAATTTGCTTTCCTGATGTGCCAATTAAGTATGAGACAGTTCCTAAAATTTATAGAATTTTCTACCTTCAGGTATCAGCATCATCAACTCAAAAATAGGATTTTTCTTTTATTCAATTAATGTTAGTATTTTATTAATAGCATCAAGTTATGAATTTAATTTGCTATCATCAGAATCAATAATTGAAAATGCTGTTCCCTCTAGTCCAGGAATTTGGTTACTTCGATTCAGTTGAATAGACCTGATATCATATTGTAACTAAACAATGTTATTTTTAGTACTTTCACATCCTTTAATATATTTTTCAATTCTTCTGTAGATATGTATTTCCATTCAATAAAAAAATGAATTTAAAATTATTTTTTTCTTCTTGATTACTCTTAAGGTGAAGATGATCTTGATGATTAAGCTGATAATCCTTATTCATCTATTAGATCCTTAGACATGCAATTAATTAATATTTAATTTAATTCAAATATAAATTGTTTTATTGCATATATTGATATTCTATGTAAAATATCCTTACTTTCCTTAAATAATATTTTAATTAGATTTATTTTTGAAGAGATGCTAGAGAAGCTTAGTTAGAAGATAAGCGGCAATACAACATCAAAAAGTGATGCTTGTGATATATGTGGAAAACAATTTGATTGGTACAATTCATTAACAAGCTCTAGGAAAACTAAGTAGAATTAGTGTAAGCGATGCCTTCGAGGTGTTTGTTCAAATTGCAGTCAAGACAAAGCCATTATAATTACTTAAGATGCAAAAACTCCACATAGAATATGCAAAATTTGTAAGGATGATTAACAGCAACAAAAATAAATAGTAGAGGGAGAGAATTGCAAAGTTGGATAATTATCTAACGTAGGTAGAAGATGGGTATCAATAATTTTTGAAGACAAGTAAATTTTTATTAAAACTAGAATTGAAATAAAAAAGATTCAAGAAGAATATTAATAAGCATTACCGAATTTTGTTTCCAATTCTAATTACGAAATTAAATAGTAAATTTAAACTAATCTGTTAAGAATCTTTAAGGAAGTATAAAAATTAATATACTTTTTAGAACAGATAAGCATTAAATTATTCTTTAGCTGATTGGCATTATCGTTGCTGTGCAAATGAATAAGACAATATTCTTGTACAAAAAATAAGTAATATTTTAACATGTTTTTTCTAAACAAAGCCTGTTAGACTTACAAAAGGCTTAGTCTTTTTGACAACTTATATTTTATATTTTTGTGATGAACCTGTTTCTTTAAAAGTGCTATAATATTTTCATGAAAAAATTATACCTCCAAGAATATAATATCATAAATTAGAATAAGATGAAAATAAGCCAATTTTAGGTGAAATCGATCTTTTGCTAGAAATGGTTAATGAATCAAGTAAAATTGAAAAGCAGGTTTAACAAAAAATTAAAATAATTCTAGAAACATATTCTACTTAAATGTTGACAACATTTATGATAAATTCATTTGAATTTTATCTTGGATTTTTCATTTTTAATTAATTAGTCATCAATCATAATGTAATTTATAAATGATTAATATAGTTCTAAATGAATGAGAAATTCTTGGCTTTTATCTGTCGAGATTAACTAAAAACAATCTAAGAGGTAAATATAGATGAATTTCATCGGTTAATTCTTAGAAATATTTAATTAGATAAATTTACTACGTTTTTATCTTAGGAGGATGAAAAAAAAATTAAATATAGGAATTCAATTACATTAAAAGAATAATAATTATAATAGCAATAATAATAATAATAATAATAAATTAATAAAATTGATGATAAAGAAATAGAAAAACTATTTGATGCTTTAATTTAACTAGTTGATGAAAATTAAAATAATAAATTAGAAGCCATGTAATCTGCAAGTAAATTTGATTGGAATAAAACTTAAATTAAAGAATTAGTTAAATCAATTTAAAAAAAAAATTCTGTTCTATAAAAGTAAACAGTTTTAGAAGATTAATTGAAATAATATTAAGAGAAAAATACCTAACAACAATAGCAACAAAATATAGGAATAGGATTAAATTAAAGCACAATTGATGAAAAAAATTCATTGATAAAATAATTATAGGATAAAATTAAATAATAACAATAATTAATATCTAATTATATGGAGCAAACTAAATTATTAGAAGAAACTCATCAATAAAGCATGAAAAGTTAAGAAAGAGATTATTTAAAGATAATTGAAGAATTGAAAAATAATATTATTTTAAAGTCTACCAAAGATAACTTTTATGAAGAAAAACTGTCCTCACTTCAACTAGAGATGGAACGTAAAATTAAAGAGAAAGAAGATTTCATTAAGAATAAAGAAAACTAATAAGAAAAAGAGATTTATTTAATTTCAGAATAATATGATAAGATAAAAAAGGATTTGGAAAATAAAGATATTAATTATAAGAAATAATAAATGGATTAAGAAAATATGTTTTAATAATAATTAAGACAAGAATGTGAAAAATATGAAAAGACTATAAATACATTGGATGAAAAATATAAATAATAAATTCTAAATTTAGAAAAATAAGTATTAGAGATAAATTAAAGTAAATAATAATTAGAATTGGAGGTTCATGAAAAGATTCACCATTTAGAAAGTTTACTTAAGAAAAAATAAGAAGAATCTTAAAGTTTATTAAAATAAAATTAATAGACCTATGAGGAATAAATTTAATAAATTTAAATAAAATAATAATAGGAAATAGTAGGCATTCAAAATGTTTTGTAGGACTAAAACTAAAAAGAAAATTAAAAAAAAGAAATTATATTTTAATAAGAAATTGATTTGATAAATTAAGATTATAAATAACAAATTAATGAAATAAGTTAAAATTTCAAAGAAGTTATTCAATAAAAAGATGATAGTATAAAACAATAAGAATAGAAAATATAGGAATTGGATTTGAATCATTAAGAATAATTAAAATCTTTAATTGAATAGCATAAACATGAACTAGAATCAAAAGAAAAATCAATAAAATTATTATCAGAAGAGTCAAATTAATATTTTACATAAGAATTATAGTAAAAAGAGGAATCATATTAAAAATAACTTGAATAAAAAGATTAGGATTACAAATAATAAATAAATGAAATAAGTTAAAGTTTCAAAGAAGTTATTCAATAAAAGGATGATAGTATAAAACAATAAGAATAGAAAATGTAGGAATTATAATTCAATCATTAAGAATAATTAAAATCCTTAGTAGAATAACATTAATAAGAATTATCGTAAAAAGAAGAATCATATTAAAAATAATTAGAATAAAAAGATTAGGATTGCAAATAATAAATAAATGAAATAAGTTAAAATTTCAAAGAAGTTATTCAATAAAAGGATGATAGTATAAAACAATAAGAGTAGAAAATGTAGGAATTATAATTCAATCATTAAGAATAATTAAAATCCTTAGTAGAATAACATTAATAAGAATTATCGTAAAAAGAAGAATCATATTAAAAATAATTAGAATAAAATGATTAGGATTGCAAATAATAAATAAATGAAATAAGTTAAAATTTCAAAGAAGTTATTCAATAAAAGGATGATAGTATAAAACAATAAGAGTAGAAAATATAGGAATTGGATTTGAATCATTAAGAATAATTAAAATCTTTAATTGAATAGCATAAACATGAACTAGAATCAAAAGAAAAATCAATAAAATTATTATCAGAAGAGTCAAATTAATATTTTACATAAGAATTATAGTAAAAAGAGGAATCATATTAAAAATAACTTGAATAGAAAGATTAGGATTACAAATAACAAATAAATGAAATAAGTTAAAGTTTCAAAGAAGTTATTCAATAAAAGGA
>JPFL01000001.1:742790-760083 GCA_000733385.1 Paramecium biaurelia
CAAAGAAGTTATTCAATAAAAGGATGATAGTATAAAACAATAAGAATAGAAAATGTAGGAATTATAATTCAATCATTAAGAATAATTAAAATCCTTAGTAGAATAACATTAATAAGAATTATAGTAAAAAGAGGAATCATATTAAAAATAACTTGAATAAAAAGATTAGGATTACAAATAATAAATAAATGAAATAAGTTAAAATTTCAAAGAAGTTATTCAATAAAAAGATGATAGTATAAAACAATAAGAGTAGAAAATATAGGAATTGGATTTGAATCATTAAGAATAATTAAAATCTTTAATTGAATAGCATAAACATGAACTAGAATCAAAAGAAAAATCAATAAAATTATTATCAGAAGAGTCAAATTAATATTTTACATAAGAATTATAGTAAAAAGAGGAATCATATTAAAAATAACTAGAATAGAAAGATTATGATTACAAATAACAAATAAATGAAATAAGTTAAAATTTCAAAGAAGTTATTCAATAAAAGGATGATAGTATAAAACAATAAGAATAGAAAATGTAGGAATTATAATTCAATCATTAAGAATAATTAAAATCCTTAGTAGAATAACATTAATAAGAATTATAGTAAAAAGAGGAATCATATTAAAAATAACTAGAATAAAAAGATTAGGATTACAATTAATAAATAAATGAAATGAAAAATAATGGTTAGAATAAAAATTCTAATTTTTAGTTAGAATTGTAAAATTAAGTAAATATAAATGATAGTTTAACAAGCTAGATTTAATTACTTAAAGAGAATCATGATAAACAGTTATTATAAAAAGATGAAGAATATAAAACACTAATTCTTGAAATAAGTGAAAATCATTTGCGTTAATTATAAAATCGTGATACTACATCTTAAATTGATAACAAACCAAATGAACTTAATAACATCTAACTGTAATAGTAATATGTTTTATAAATATAATAAAAAGATGAATAAATCTTAAATTTAACCTTATAGAATGAACAATTAATTTAAAAGATTACTTTTGAAGATGAAAATTTACAATAATAGTCTTAGTCCTTACCAAAAGATGAATTGAATTAACTAAAAGAACCATCATAAAACGAAAATAATTAGCTTCTTAATGAAGATAATTATATTCAATAAAATGCTAATTAGTAATTTTTTGAACAAAGTACATCATCTTTAATCAACTAATAAAACCAATAAATATCAGAATTAAAGCAAAAAGAATATGATAATTTAAAAATTATTGAATCTCTTAAGAAAGATTTCCAATTACAATAGTAAGAATTGGAAAGTAAATATTAAGGATAACTGGATGGTTGTTTGAAATGTTTTGAGGATGAAAAAGATCAAATGTAGAATTAATTTATAAAGTCTTAAAACGAATAGGAAGAAAAATACAAATTAGAAATATTTGAACTCCTTGCAACTATATCAAAATTAAGGTTTTAGATTTAAGATATTGAATGTAAATTGTAAAATTCAAATGCTGAATTATTTTCACAATAATCAAAATTAAAATAAATAATTTAATTTGATTTTGAAGAGTTATTAAAAAAGTAGGCATCAGAAAAGGATGAAATTATCTCTAATTTTGAGAAATTAAGGAATTAGTATAATTAAACTCAATAGTTGAACTTACAAAAGGATTAAGAAATATTGGAATTAAAATAATTTATTGAGGATTTGAAAAAAAATATTGATGAAACCAATCAATTATTAACTTAGTAAAATTAATAATCTGAAAGTTTGAATTAGCATATAATAAATTTAAATAATTAAATCTTAGGTTTGAAAAGGAAAAATTTTGATCAAACTGGAAGTTTAACTTAAAATTCAGCAAAAGAGCTGCAAGATAATATCTTATAATTAAGAAATCAACTTATTTTAAAAGAGAGTGAAATATACACATTAAGATTGTAATTCATTGATGCAAATTCTTAAAGACTAAATTATTTTTATTAATTATAGAATTATATTAAAGAGATGAAATTAATGTCTGAAAGGCTATAAACTTATGATCAAAGTGATGTATAATAATTAACTTTATATTATGAAGAAAAAATTAAATTATTAGATTCATCTTATGAAGAATAGTTGAATAGATTATTTTAATAACTCAAATAAAACTAAGAAAAGGACTAAAATATCTAGTCTTAATCAACTTAGCTAGCCTAAAAATTAAATACATAATAACTCAATTCATCTTAGTAAAAGGATGGTAAAATTACAGGGAGAGTTCAAATGTTAGAAATTTAATAAGAATCAAGAAATGAGTAAACAGAAGATTGCACTATATTTTGATCTGATCTATAAGAAAGAATGAATTATAATATAATTTAGCATATAAAAAAATGATTTTTTAATTCATCGTTTGGTGAATTAAACTGAAGATTTATTTCCTTAGTCTTTAATCATTACTCCTTATTCTATAATTTATAGTATTTTTAATTTTAACTCCTATTAGTTTTATATAATCTTTTTCAGAGAAAGTTTTGAAACATTAGAACAACAGTTAATCTTAATCTGTAATTAGGAAGAATTTTAGTTAAATCATGAAGGAATTATTTTTAATTTTTGAGAAGAATATATCGAATATGGCTCTATATATATATAACCATATATTCACTTTTTTGCTGTCTCAAATATTATTTTTACAAACAATTTGATGTCTAAAACTTTCGTATCAAAATTTCAATAAATTTAATTCTTTTCATCAAGTTTATAAATGTTGAATAATTGATATAATAAATTATTCAAAGAATTATTAATTTCTTATGTAATATTAAAATGAATCTGAACAAAAAAATAGAAAAGAGTAATTACTGAGAAGAGAAATATATGATAAAGGATACAATTGCTAGGCTTTTTAAGATTATATGGAATAAATTAAAGTAAATGGTATTATTAACTTACTTAAAATTTAGGTGGATAAGATGTAAACATATGGACCTATCAAGAGCTTTAAGAGGCAATAAGTTTATTTTAGACAACAAATTAACCATAAATGGAAACTATTGAACTAGATGATGTATCTTGCAGATAATCAGATTTTGATGATCAGGTATAATTTGAGGCATCGGTCTAAGATGAATAATTGTCATAAAATAAACAAGAACAATAGTAGCATAATTTATTAAACTAATCTTAATCAGTATCAAATGAAACACATGAAGAGATTGTTGCTAAACCATCTGTGGACAATGAAAGATTTTATTCAAAAATTCATTTATGTAAATTATAAGATAAAAAAATGATACTTACTGCTAAAGAAATTAATGTATCTATCACAAAATTCGAGAAAATTCAAGGAGGTTTGCTTTCAGCATCATATTATATATATATTATAAATACAGAACCCATTGGATGGAATGTTTAAAGAAGATATAATGACTTTGTGTGGCTTAGAGAAGTGTTAAATAAAATATACCCTGGTCGATATGTATCATATTTTATAAAATAGATTCCTCCTTTACCAAAAAAAACTGTATTGAAAAATGATCATGAACTTTATTTAATTAAAAGGATGAAATTTTTAGAAGTATAGAAGTCTAATTATATCATAGAAATTTCTTTAATGTTTGTTTCAAAGTGAATTGGTAAGACATGATAAATGGTTTTATGCTTTTTTATCAATAAAAGAAGAAAAAGATTTTAAACATATATAAAAATTAAGTACTCAATTATCAAGAGTGACAAAATTAGAATAAATTATTTCTTTAGATGGATAAGTTTAATTACAAATTAATGACAATTTAGGTACATATAATCATGAATCAGCAACATTGATAAATTCAATTGATTTAAGTTATAAAAAATTAAGAAAGGAGTCTAAACAGTTATTATTAGATTTCGATCAACTATCAAATACAATTTATAATATGGGATAAACCTGTACTGATCTATATTAGTTTTCAAATAAGTTTAATTAATCAATTTCATAAGGAAAAATTTCTAAGTTGGATATTCTTTATATATCAATGAATAATATGTTAGTTTAATGGGGAAACAATTTAACCACTTAGATTAAAATTGTTCAAGAAGAATTGTGTTCTTTTTTCAAATTTCATCATCAATCAATTACATCCTTAAAAGAAGTAACTAAAATTATCAAAATAGTTCATTAAATAAAAAGAGTAGGCTCAATAAGAATATGAAAAATTTAAATCAAAATTAGAGTTAAAGAAACATAAACTTTTTACATAATAAGATTTTAATAGATGGGAAGTACCATCTATATAAATTAAAGCTTTACAGGATAGCAATTTAACATAAAACAGAGAAGTTTGCTTAGCTATAATGTTGCCGTAAGAAACCACTTTATAGGAAGAACTTAAGAACATTTTTGCATTTTATAATTATTAATAATTTTCAGAAATTAATAATCATCTTGAAAATACAGTAACATCTTTTTCAGAACACCTCATCAAGTTTTGTAGTTTATAAAAAGAAATGCTTGCTGAGGTACTTTATAGAAATAATTATTTAGCAAAAATTAGTATGGGACAAGAGCATTGTTAATTTTAATAATTTACACTATCCACAATAAATTATATTAAAGAAAACTTGATTATATTTAAATGATCCATTAATATAATATCTATCAAATTCGTTTAAAAATGATATAGATTTTTCAATTCCAAATATCATCATCATTTAAAAAGTGAGTGACCATTTTTAATGATGCAATAGGTAAATTATTTGGAGCCATATGTCCTGCATTATATATTGTGGCAAAATAGAAATTTTTATATTTTTTAATCGTGCCTGCTGTTTCTTCTACATCATGATCTTCTCGTTTGGCTTTAAATGAATATTTTGGTTATTTTTTCCATTAGTAAATATCTTTCCAATCTAATTAATTTATCACATAATTCATAGCAGGTGTATTGCAAATAATATCTCTTGATCCTTGATATATCATAACCTTAAGTCCTTTATTTAATAGAAATTCTATATTAGGCTTTTGTGTAATTGATATATCCACCTCAAAATTTTTTTCAACTTCAGGATTGCAAGGTTAATAAATAAGGTCATCTGGAGCACCAAATTATTTTCTGTGCTGATTTATGAATTCTGTGAATAAATCTTCTCCATATCCTTGATTTAAATAGTCTTAAAAATCATAAGGACTTATTTATCCTGTAAATTTTGTTAGAATATAAAATATTCCTGCAAATCCATCAAAAGTAGACTTCAAATATTATTCATTTAAGACATCAACTTGTGCTTTGGCCATTTAATTTTCAGTGAATTATTTTTTTTATTCATTGAAAATACCCAAAGAATAAAGCATTGGAGCATAACTTTAGTATTATAAAAAAGCATCTGTCCAACCATTTCCAATAGCAATACCCTAAAAATTCATCTCTAAATTTGATTTTGCTAAAGCAGCTCCAGCTGCTGGAACATAGTGACCGCCAAAGCTAACACCAAAGACATAGAATTTAGTTTGTTTAAATTGTGGTCTCTATTAAAAAAATATTCTAAAGAACTCCACTAGGTACAATCCAGCTAAATCTGAACTTCCAACATTTTGATGTGGATTTGAATAACTCAATCCTACTTCAAAAGGTTAATCGATAAAAATAACATGAGCTACTTTATTCCAAGTATTTAATCCTTTCTTAACTGAGTAATCTTTATCTCCTTTTTTATAAGCATGATATGGCCCAACATTTTAGAAAATATGCATTAAGGATGCACATCCTGGCCCACCATTCAACCATAAGATAAAATTGTCATCTTTTTTTACATCAGTTAATTTTGAAATGCCTTCTTTTAAAAACAAATGGTAAAAGAATTAATTGTTTCCATTTTTTATGTCATCTACACCTACATATCCAGTTTCAGAATAAAAATCTGTTAAAGGTTCTAATTGTTTGTAGAAATCTTAAATATAGAATTATTATCATACTTGTTTAATCTATGAAGGTGAAGGATTGCTAAGAGATAGCTATTAGTAGAGCCAAGAATATACAAATTTTTCCCATTATATAGATTAATAATTAAATTATATATCCGATGACTTCATCGTTTTTAGAATAAATAAAGAAATTGATCATTGAATATGTCATATTGTGCAATTTTATTTTAACAACTCTTACTTTTTAAATTAAATAATAAACAAATAAAATGTAAATCAAATGGTTATGTTCATTTTTTTATAATAATACCCATCAAAATCACTATAAACAAGTATATCATTTACTTTATCCAAATTATATCGATTATGCGTTAATTGTTGAGGGAATGTTTTCAAGATAATGCCAGATTGGTAATCCATGAGCTGTAAACCTTTATAATTAATTAGAAGTATTGCTCTATCATTCAAACAAAACAAAGCATCTATGTATTCACCCTCTAATTAAAGTACTCTTAAAATTTTTTATTTATTTAAACTTATTATTTTTATTTTATCATCTATTTAAACAAGAACCTGCTAGTTTTTCATTAAATTTTGTTTAACTCCACATATCTCTTAAACTTTTGCTTAGATTCTATAAGTATGATAGAAGGCTTTTCTATTTTTTAAATTATAAAAAACAGTATATCCATCCTAACTTATGGTTGTAAGAAATTATTAGTTATGAAATAATATCTAATGCTAAATTTTTCCTTTCAATTAATTAATTTGATGAATCACCTCAAAAGTCTCCAAATCCCAAATAAATATCATTTCATCATGGCTACAAGAGATTAACTTCTTCCCTTCTTCATAGAATATTAAACCTGTTATTGTATTAAAATGGGCAGGAGGACTTTAAAATAATTTTTTTATTTGTTAATCATGAACTTATAAAATCAATATTGAATTATCCTTATGATTTACTGCTATTTTAGAAGTATCCTCATCAAAAGCAAATTAATAAACTAAACATCTTTACGAATATTTTATTTTAGCATCATTTTATTTGTCATAAAGTAAAATGCAAAAAGTATTACAAACTATAATAAATTGATTAGTTTAAGAGATGCAAGTTATTTCAGGTTCACAATCCATTTTAATTAAAAATAATAATTAAAATGATATTTCATATAATTTAGATTCATGCTAAAAAAATGCTGTTATATCAGTTTGAAGAAGCAACATTTGATGACTCTGAGATTACAAATAATTCTAATAATGTTAATTATAAGAATAGGCAATTTATTAAATATTTATTCTATAAGATTAATTAATTTTACTTAAAACTATTACAATTTTGAATCATTGTTATTAGAATTTTATTTAAAAAGGAATTATTTGGAAAAAATAAAGTTTCTGTAAAATAATTTTATGAACAGTTTAATGGTTTAAAATTTAGGAATAATATTAGCACTAATTAATGAGGATGATAAAGAAAAAAAAATATTAAGTTAGAACTGAAGTAAAAAGAAAAATAACAAAACTATATCTCTATTAAAATAGTTGAGTTGTTTCGTTAAGTAATAAATTTAAGAATTTTTGCCATAATTAATAAGGCTTAAAGAATATAATTTTAATATTCAAAATACAGTACAGTAGTATTAGACTTAAAGATTTAGATTTAGAGGTAGAAATGAGTTAGAATAGAAAGAGAAATAGATTGAAAGAGAGAGAAGGCATTTTATAATATAAAAAATAAGTTGGATATATAAAAACCAAAATGAGATGAAGTAAGTTCAATTGTTAATAAAGAAATTAGAAATAATACGAAAGAAAGGGAGAAAAATAATATGAATATTATTAATGATATTAAAAATTGAATATAGTTGGTAAAATAATTTTGATTATTTATAATAATAAATTTTAGGAATCCTTACTATTATTAAATTGCATTTATTTAGTTATGAATTAGATTGTTTATTAATGATATATCAATATTTCTTAGGCAACAATCCTACATATACACTTCTATAAAATTCAGAAGCCAAAGAGGCTCCAGAAAAAGGTCCAAAAATGTAAATCCATATGTTAATTAATCTATCCCAATTGCCATCTTACAAAGACTCAAAGATTCCCAAACCTACACCCATAGCTGGATTTAAACATCCTTTTATAATAGTAAAATTTACCTCCAGTGTGATAAGTCAGAATTCTTCCAAAGTATAAAGCAGTGGCAATAATTCCAATTCCAAGTAGACTATTATCTGTCCATTAGGTTTATGGATGAACTTAGATGTGTATAAATAAGCAAAAAATAAAAGTTCCAAGGGCCTAGATAATTAATATATGGCTGTTACTTCTCCACAAAAATCGGCTATCATCCATTCTATAGGTTAAGTTGCTATATATGGAGATGTAACTCTGCCAACAATAACAAATGCTGCCAAAGCTCCAGCTATTGCTCCACCTACTTATGCAGCCCAATATACTCTCATTGTGAAAGCACTTATTTCATTAGAACTATAAAATGACATTGAGACAGCTGGATTCACATGTCCTCCTGTGATCTTACCAATCAAAAATATTGCACCAAATAAATAAACACTTAGCATAACATCATTACCTCTAGAACATACAATACCATATGCAAAAAATGCTGTTCCTAAAGCTTCCCATATTAAGATTCTGATTAATTCACTATAAGGTTTGTCATCAATTGTATTTTTTAATTTAGTTTCTAAAATTTCAATCTTTTTCAATAATTCTTCTTTTTATTAGTCTTTGGTTTCAAATTATTATTCTTCTGATGGAGGACTCTATTATTTTAATTTTTAATATTATTCAGCATATGATTGAGGTTCATCTTCAGTGTGTTATAATAGTTTTTCTTATGACATTTTATTAATAAATAAATTATTTATTGTTAAAATTATAAACTCAAATCATGGTTTTAATATTTTCTGTGTCCAATTACCTTAATTCTCTATTAGAATATTCTTCAATTTATTTTTCTTCTTAATCACTTAAACTTTAGTATAATCTCTTTCTGCATATTAATAAGGTAATAAATAATATCAAGATGATTGATATTAATATTATTGCAGTCAAAATAAAATAAGATTAATGTTCTTCGTACATTAAAACACTAACTCCTTCAAAACTAAAATTTGCTTATACTTAACAAAATTTAAATTGATTTTAAGTTTAATTTCTTAATGATGGACAAAGAGTAGAATTTAATGTTAATGAATAATACTAGATGTATTATAAATAATTACTTCTTTTTTTGGTTCTAAAGCTGTGCAAAGTACCCAAGGAGGTATTAATCTCAATCTAAATAAACTGACTTCATTTTCTGATATTCCAATTAAGAATGTTTCTGTATATGTCAAATTTACATTACTAAATATTCCATCTTCAAAAGCATAACCATTATATAATTATTATTTCCAAGGAGGATTTAATTCATCCACTTATATTAAATCAATATCAGAGAAATAAAATTATTCATGCTAAGCATCAAAATTTTTATAAACAGAATGATATATAACTTAATGCAAACGATCAGAACCAACAAATAAAACAAATAAATCACCAACATAAACATCATATACATCTTATCCAAATTAATGTATTTAATTGAAGTAATATTAATTTACTTCAAAATCAATAAATATTTCTAATGCATATTATAATTAATCTTCAGTTTAAGCTAAAATAAACATAGTATTTTTATGAAAGTCAAATGAATCTCCTCCTTTTATGTATATATATATTTCATTTTCTTCAAAAGTTGAACTTTGTTTATTGAAATTATAGATATGAACTCCCAATAATTCATTTAAGATATAAAGATAATTGGAAGTTTCATCCATTTTTGCCTACTTTAGATTTATTTAGCTATGGGGAATAATATTTGTTAAGAACTCTAAATTGCCATTAGGATTCATTTTGTAAATGTCAACTCCAGCTGTTGGATAAGTTATCAATAATAAAGCATTTTCATCACTAAAAAATAAGTGATTGATGGTTTCATTTTTAAGATTGAATAATTTAGAGATTGAAATCATGTTTCCCCTATATATTTAATATTATTTACTCAATTTAGTTATAAGAGAATTATAATACTCCATATTCTGTTATTATAAAACAAAAAATTTAACCTCCTTATTTTAAGTATTAACTGCATAACATTTCTGAATTTAACAATTAAGAATTCTGATCAATATTATCGAATTCTTTAGTCAAATTTATTATTTAATATTATGAAAGGTCTAATATATTATAATTTTATTTATCGTAATCTATCTTCATGATAAATAGTTTAAAATCACTCCTCAAAATAAATACAAAATAGTTTGCAGCATAAACTGATGTGATTATTCCTTAAAGTGTATCAGGTGTTTCAAATGGTAAGTGAGGAGTAACATTAAATAATTGTTATTATGCTATTTTTCTTGAATATGGATGACATCCTTAACTGAAGTTACCTTCTATTGATTATGCTAAAGGAATCTCATTTTTGCTTTCTTATTTCAATGACATAGAATAGGTGCCATAATAACTAATTATTCTTAATAATACTTAGCATATTGAAATAAAATCGACTAGTTTAAATTAGCCATATAATTGTAATCTTTTATAGTTTCGTATATGACATCTGTTTATGGGTTTGTAAATCGGTTTGATCTAGCACCTAATGCAGAAAACACAAGATAAATAATATAAATCATAAAGATAAATAATTATGATTATAATTCTTTTATTGAAACCTTATCTTGATTTACCCAATATTTCATATTTTAACATTTAAAATTACATTTCTACGTCATTAAATAATAACAAATATTTCCTTAAAATTCACTACATCAATTAAAAAATCAAATAGAAATACTTAGAATAGTTATATAAAATGTAATTTATCTATAGATAATATAAAGAATATCTTCTTTTTATTTAATTAATTCTTAATAACATATAAATAATCACATAAAATTGAATAGCAGTATATATATTGCCAAATAATTATATTTGAAATAAATATACTTCATAATCTTGTGAATTCAAAAAATAAGGAGATTCTAATTATTTGTTTATATAAAATATATTCTAAACTTGTGAACATATGTTAGTTATATTTATATAAAACAATAATAATTTTGTTAATAAGTGAAATAAGTTATTAGAATTCTAGTACTTAAACCATTAATTATCTATTGCTAAGAGAATCAACTATATTTAATTTATTAATCTTGATAGTTTCTCATTTCTTCATAAAAAAGAAAGAAAAATAAACTTTTTAAGGGTTATAATTATAACTAAGACTATTTTATTTTGAAATTCTAATTAATACATAAGTTAAATTTCTTTCATGTTAAATTAAACTTTTTAATTCAATTAACGTATTTAGGGGTTCTTGGTCTAGCTTAAGGAACATTTTTTTTTTCTTAAGACTTTAGAATTTAGAATGAACACATCAATGTCTCATCAACACTCATTAATGCACCTATTCTTTTATCCCTTTTTATTACCTGAATTATCAAATTCACCACAATAATTGGGAGCTGAAAATAAGGTTACTAATTATCTTTTTGCAAAAAATTCATAACCTTCTTCGACTACTTAATGTGCTCTACAAACTAAATCCATATCATTTTTCTTTAAGAAATTTGCTATCACATCTGGACCAAATATATATGATACTCCTCTCTCATTATCTATTAAAAATAAATGAATATATATTACCTTGCCAACCTTACATGTCCTTTTCTGGATCTGACCATAATAGATCACAAAGAAGTCCAGTATCAGGAACTTCTATAGGTCTCATAATTCTATGGATTTATTCTAAATTTGTTAATTCAGGTGATAATCCTCCATGCATACATATAATTTTTTCATCTATTACAGCACATACAGGTAAACAATTAAAACAATCAGTAAAGGTTTTCCATAATTTTATATTATACCTTCTTTTACATTCATCATAAAATCCATAAATACGGTTGATTTATGAACATTCATGATTTCCACGTAATAAAAAGAAATTTTCAGGATATTTTATTTTGTAAGCAAGTAACAAACATATTGTTTCAAGAGACTATCTTCCCCTATCCACATAATCTCCTAAAAACAAATAATTTGCTTCAGGTGGAAAGCCACCATATTCAAACAATCTTAATAAATCAGTATATTGTCCATGAATATCACCTATCATAGTATATAAGTTATACCACAAATTTTGATTGGAGCCTCTAACTCCAATAACATTGGTTAGCTTAAAAAAATCTCTCTACTTTTTATACATAATGAACGTATTTCATTCTCTGTCAGATTTACAGCTTTTCCTTATTTAGCTCCTTTGCTTTCTAAAAGTTTTTCAATGATCTTAAGTTATTAATAAGCTTACTTTATCAACATCGATATCCATTATTATTAATATTTATATGAAAAATATTCATAACTCAAGTATTTCTTTTATAAATCAAATAATTTATAATTATAAGTAATTTACAACTTATTATTATTATGGATGTAATTTTCTAAAATTATTGTTCAAACTAAGTTAATCTATATTTTTTAATCGTTATCATTGTATATTAATTCTTACATTTTTATAAACTGTTTTAAAATATGATATGTTTTTCTTTTTGTAGATTGAAAATAAACAAAAAAATATAATATATTAGAAATAAGACAAATGTTAGACTGGTTTATTGTTTTATAAGTAAATAATGTAAACAGAAAGATTATTATTCAATTTATTTAAAATGAATTTAGTGATGATATCGATCTTTAAGATTTAATAATAAGTAGTCAATAAAAGGTGAATTATTATCATATTAAAGAAATCTTATTAGAAGTAAATTGAATATTTATAAGAATTTAATAAGTTGATATTTGTTTTTTTAATATATTATTTAATAATATAAATGGCAAAAGAAATTGAGGAATATTTTGTAAAGCGGCTTTAAACATATCTATTAGAATATTTATAAGATTTTTCACAAAATAATATGGCAAAAGTAAATAAATCAACATATGTTCAAAGTTTTCTTTAGGCATTTCTTCAAATATTGTATTGAAGAACTTATAAATTAAGAAATAAGCATTACTAAATTTTTCCTTTCCAATGTACATAATAGATGGAAAAATAAGTTAGATTACAATTAATGTATTTGAGAGTAAATATTTTAGATGCCTCTGAATTACAAGGCCTAATAACCAGAAATGATTGTTGAAGGAATAGATTTATAGGTATGCACTATATAAGAAGCAAATCTATTTGTATCAAATAAAGACTAGCAAAGTTAATAGGGAGTGGAGAATTTGAAATAGCATAAATTAAAAATTTGGGAGGAATAAATGGCAAAGTATTTTGAATAACTTTCACCTCCTAATTGGATTCAAAAAATAGTAGATGGGATTTACAATAATATGTCTGTGTAAGTAAAATCCTTTTTTTTACGATTTTATAATTATTCAATTTTTGGTTGTGAAACATAATTAAAAATTAGAGCTGATATATATATAAAAGCAACAGATAAACAATTTTAATAGAAATTTAATGGTGATGTAAATTCAATTTATAAATTAATTGAAATAAAAAAGTTAGGAATAATGTATGTAAAGGCATCTAAGAGAAAAGAAGAATAATAATTATTAAGTCCAATAGATATTTCAATTAAATTAATTATCAATAAGAATTAGGATGAATAAGGAAAACCATTCCAAAATTTAATAATTAATATTGAAACTCCTGTGATATTTTAATTAAATAAAGAATCTAAAAATTATTTGTTAAAATTGAATGAAGTTCTTTAGAATTTAGAAATTGTTTAAGATAATTTTCATTTTCGACCAAAATGTGAAGTAAAAAATAATTATGGAGAATGGTGGAAATATTTAATTAATGCAGTAATGTAAAATTAGAAGAATCACAAATTAGATTTAGGATATTCATCTAGAAGATTAGTCTTAATGAAGAGATATATAGAATTATATAAAAGAAAGTAAACAATAATTTTAGTACCTTGGTTGACATGTTGGACAATTTAGGATGAAACTAAATTTAAAAAATGTGAAGAGTAAATGTCTTTAAAAGATTTATTAAAATATAGAGAATGGGCATTTTAAGAAATTAGAATAGAGGCTAAGAGATATTATCATACTTCTAAAGAGAGTTAAAACAAATAAAATGCAAAGCCTATGTTAGAAATATGGACAAATACAATAAATGATTAATTTGCTTTGAAAGATTAAAAAAAAAGGGATGATGATGTACCAATTGAATTGGAAGATGATGAGAAAATAAATTTATATGAAATTCTTGAAAGAGATAAAACTTAAGTTCTTTCTACTTATTTAAAAGGTTAAAATAATGATCCTGATTAAATAAAAACTCAAATTTATATTAGTGTTCATTCTATAATGTTAATTATTTTAGAATGTCGTCCAGCAAATGTTGCTTAATATTGTCCTAAAAATACTAAAATATTTTCTTTTTGTTAATGTAAAAAATGTATTCAATTAATAAAAAAACCATAAATAGATAAATAGAAAACATCTTCATTTAATCAAAATAATTCTATATCTGAGGTTGTTAAACAAACTTAAAGATAAAATGATGATGGATCATTTCATACTGCAAAAGAGATTGATAGTTTTTATGAAGAAATAGAGGATTTATAAAAAGATGATTTTTAATTTTCTTAAGATTTAAGTTAGGATTAAAAAAATAATAATTCTTAATTAAAATAGAATTTAGACTTTAATAGAACAAATAAATTAATATTAATTATTAGTTTAATAGGAATTAAAGTTCCAGTTTCTATATATCAAAATGGTAGATTGAAAACAAATGAAAATGAGAATTCTACAATAGTAATAGGTGAAATTAAAATATTAGCTCCAGGTATGGTTCCAAAATTAATGGAATTTTAAAATAAATTTGATGAAAATAATGAAAGTTAATCACCTTTATTTAAAAAGAAAGACAATTCTTGGAAATAAAAAAGTGATAATAATTTAAATTAAAAATAAATTAATTATTCAAGAGTAAGAATTACTGAATTTGTTAATGATATTTTTGAGGTTTCAGTAACAAAAGATTAATAATATTTTTAAGGTAGTGATATTTGTTTTTAAACATTTTGTGAATTTTTAAGTTAAAATTAAATGAATAATGTTTCATGTTTTTTAATAGATTATGAAAATGATAAAAATGGATTATAAGATTTTGGAATTGAATAATTTAAGAATTATGATAAATATTTTGTAGTAAATGATAAGGATGAAAAAGATGAAAATGATGAATCTATGTTGTTGCATGTAATTAAATAATAAAAAAATGAAAATAAATGGGCATTTCTTAAATAAGCTGCTTTATAAAGTTATGATAGATCTAGTTAATATGAAAATGATAATTAATGGATAGGTTGTTCAAATAAACATAAATTTTTAGATGATGTTCATAATAAAATTATAGATATTATTAAAAAATCATTATTTGCACCTTTTCTAGAAGAATTTGGTGATAAAATTATTCCATTATGTATAATAAATCTAAAAGACAAACTTACATTTCCTGCTGATTCTAAAAGTTATAATTTATCTATTTCATTATATTTAGAAGGAGAATAATCTGATTATAAAATATCTCCTTAAAATGATAAAAAGAAAAAAGTTTCATCATAATAAACATTAGATGAATAATCTAATGAATAAATATCTATTATACTTCAGAAATTTTCAATATTTCTTTCATCAAAATGTCTTAGTTCTTTGCTTGACTTTACTTAAAGTATGGATAAAACTTCTTTAAGTTAAGGATAATTATATGTCACTTAAGATCATAAACTTTTGGAATGTATATTAAAATCTAAACCATTGGGATAAGAAAATACTAAACCTCCTGGAATGAAATTTTCTATATAATTTGTTGATAAATTAAAAATTAGAATTGTATCTGATCAAATATCTAATATAATTAAAACAGAATTAAAATTTTAAATTAAAAATTTTAATTATTCAACTGTGAAAATTGATGATTTATTTTAAAATATTGTAAATAAATCAGGATAAACTTTGTATTAATAACATTATAAATATTTTTCTGCTTATAGATTAACAATTGAATAATTCAAAATTGCTCATAAATATTTTTCATAAGATTATAAAAACAAAAATGAAGAATTAAGAAATTATGAAAAAGAATAACAATCTGATGACAAAAAGTCTAGTTAAAGTAAATTCCCATTTTCTAAATAAACATCATAATAATAATAATAATCTCAAACTATTGATAATAAAAATTAATAAAAAGGTTAAAAAAATTAATAATAACATAAATCAAGAGATCCTATGTTTCATATCAAAGGAATAAAATAAACAATTTTAAAAACTTAAATTGTAGCACTTAAATTGTAAGCTAATATTGAAAATCATGCCTTATTGACCGATTCTAAATTATATGTTTAAATTCCATTCTTAAATATGAGAATAAATGATTCTTGCATTAGTTTTATTGAACTTCTATTGATCTTAAAAAATAATATTAAAGTTAAGTAAACACCATAATAAAAACATAAAATAGGGTAAGATAGTCTTTTAAAAGCTGAACTAGATACTTTATTTCATGATCATAAAGAATAAAGTTCAGACTGTAAACATTGTATATTAAAATATAGAAAAACTGTAGAATTGACAAATATCTTATTTGGGGTTATATCAGAAATTACCAAAAGTGCAGATGTTCCTTGTTGGTTCCATATTTTACATAATGAATGTCAAAAACTTGGAAATAATTAACATTTATTAGTCAAACATAAAAAAGATGAAGGAATTAAAATTACATTCTAAAGTACATAGAAAGTAGCTAATCATGGATAATATAAATCTATTCTAGCATTTCCAATACTTGTCATCACTAGAGATATAGGGTACTTTAAAGAGAATATTATGATTCATTGTTCTGCTTCCAAATTTAAAGAAAATAGTGAAAATCTTAGTAAATAAAGATTGGATTAAGATAATGAATTTAATTAATTTGACAAACTAAATTAAAAAGATATATCATTTTAAAAAGGGTAATCTGCATAAAAAAAGGATATAAATTAACCAAATATATAAGAAAAGTCAATTAAAGAAACTAATTATATTTTAGTTTAGCCAGCTTTTAAAGTAAAAGAACCACTTGTATTTTGGTAAAAGTTAGATGATAAATTTATATTTTATTGTAGAAGCAACGAAAAAGATATGTTTAAGTTAGATTATTAAAAAGACTATGAAGAAAAATCATTTGAGATTAGTAGTTTAATCCCAGATGATGATTAAATGAGATAAATAGACCCAAATCTTTATATATTACTCTATTATAATAAACCATTAAGAACAGAATTAATTTAAAATAAAGAGAATTTTCAAAGAAATGAAAAAAATTAAAAAAA
>JPFL01000001.1:760103-946770 GCA_000733385.1 Paramecium biaurelia
AAATTAAAAAAAAAAGATATTTTTTTCTTTATAGATGATTAAAGCTTTATTTCAAAATTAACATTCTGCATGTAATATTTTAACTACTTTTGAAAATATTAATAAAATTTAATCAATTTTAAAGAAAGTATAAGATATAATTAATTATGGATATAAATATGATGAAATTGTAGAGAAACAATAATTATAAGATAGTCCAATTAAATTATTAGATGAAATGATTATCTCAGCTAATATTTCAAATATATATTTAAAGTCTAATGAATCATTCTTTAAATTATCATAATTTAAAGTCATCTTAAATCTAGAATGTATGAGTTAAATTTCCAATAATGCAAAATCAGGTTTTCATAAAAAGAATTCATCAAGTATAGTTAATTAAGAAGTATTTTCCAAGATTAAAAGTAATATTACTTAAGTTTTCCCTCCTGATGATCTAATAATAGTAAAGTGTCATTCAATTGTATTTAATTTTAATTTGGTCTCAATTATAGATGTTAAATTGATACATGTTTAAAAGTTTTCAGATGCATTATAATTATAAGTTGAAGATATTCAAATAAGTATTACAAATAATTTAAAAAAATAAAAAGAGAATTTATTAACTATGCCTAAAAAAGATGAAACATCACCCAAATCTGGAATTCAATAAGAAACAAGAAAATTTGAAAAACCTTTGGCCATTTGTATAAAATTAGAATTTTAAAATCTAAATCCTAAAATCAATATCTCTGTTCATTAAGGTTAAATATAATTATCTTAATAAAGAGTTTAAGATTTATTAATAGGATTGAATAGTTTTTATTTATTAAATATAGAAGAATCTATTTATTTAAGGTAACATCTTTTAAAATACATTTTTTTATAAGAGTTAGAGATTATGGGAGGTGATCAACCAAAAATTATTAATTTATTTATTTAAGATAAATTGTAGAGATAATAGAAGTTAAGTTTTATTTTGGAATTAAAGATAGAAGAATTTTAAGTTGTTTTATAAGAAAAAGACGAAAAGTTTTTCTTTTTTGAATTTCATTAAATTTAAATGAAAAAAAAATTAAATTAAGAATTAGAATTAAAAGTTAATAATTTAGAATTGAAACCAAAAACTTCAAAAGGAAAGAATGATATTTATCCTAATTTAATTAAATAAAATGGCCATTAGGCTATGAAAATTTTATTAGAAAATAATATTATACATCTAGAAAATGTGTAATTTTATATGATTTCACGATTTTTAAATGAATTAGATGCTTTTAAATCAGAAATTGAAAAAATAATTTAAAGAAATAAAGATGAATTATCAGAAAAATATCAAAGTGATTTTGAATTTTAAATGCAATTAAAATAGTAAGAGAATTTTGAACTTAATAAAGAGTAGTTTAATTATTAAGTATTAATAAAGAATTCTTAAATAATTGTTCCATAATCTTCTTCAGAAAAAAATTAAGTAAAAATTTTATTTGATTATGCTGATGTAAAGGTTAAAAAGGAAAAGAAATTATCTAAGATACCAGAAATATAGGATGATAAAATTGAAGTTATGGAATAACAGAAATTATTAGTAGATTATGAAGATAAATATACAAAGATTTCTGAAAAATAATTAGAATTTTAAGAGATTTATATAACTGAAATCAAAGCAAATTTTAGAATGGTAGAAGTTGATTATGAAATGTATTGTGATTATGATGATTAAATTCCTATAAAGGGCAATCTATTAGATGCAGGTAAAATATTTAATTAATAAAATTTCATTAGATAGTGTAGAAGTGGAAATGAATTTACCAAGTTTTGAACAATTTCTAGGGATTAGTGGATGGAAATATAAAGATAGTTGTATTATAAAACCTAAAAACTTAAAAATGAAATTAGATCTAGGAAAATTAATGAAAGTTTAAAGTTATATTGATCAGAATTTATCTGAAAAATCAAGTCTTTTTGAATTTCATAAATCTTCTCTTTAAAAAATAAACTTTGATGTAATATTTATATATTAATTAATATAGCTTGATTTATTTTCAACAGAAGCATCTTTGACTAGATATGGTTAGGTAGAATAAGAAAAATTGGAGAAACATAAAAATGCTAAATTGTATGAAACTACAAAACATAGATAGAGTAAGTAATTTAATCAAACAAAATAAATAAAGAAACAAAATTATGATTCTTGATTATGAATTATAAAATATTTATTTAATAATAATTATCTTATATTAATTAATATGCCAGAGTTATTTATTCCTGTATATTTTGGCTCATTTGACTTTTAAAATCATTTTATTACAGCATGGGCTGATGATTTAGATAAAAAAAGGATTGCCACAGGTTCAATTAATGGAGACATAATCATATGGGAATTTGACAATTTCAATTTAAAGCCACTTATAAAGTCAACACCACATCTAATATATAGAGTAGGAGGAGTCACAGCATTATAAATTATGAGAAGACCATTTGCTGAATTCTAAGATAGTAATATGAATTGTGCAATAGCAATTCATTAAGATAAAAGGATTAGAATATTAAGTATGTTAGATGGCAAATAAATTTTGATTTCAGATCATGATTAATTTCCATATACAAAATAAATAACACAAATCTATCCAATTGGTGATCGAACAAGTAGATATATAGGTTGCTTTGGTGAAGGAACAGCTCTTTATATATATGATTTATGGAAAATGTGTTGTAGCAAAATATTTTAGATTTAAGATGAATTTGATTAACCCAGATTTACTATTTTTACATCTATTGGAGCAGACTTTGCTGTTATTGGTATAATTTGATTATATTCAAGATAGCAAATGTAGAGTTTATAAAATTGATACATCAGCATATAAGAAAACTGAAAGATAAAATTATTTAAAGTATATTGAAAAGAAATCATTAGAAAAGAAGAAAAATGGATAGAAAAAATCCTTAATAAGAATGTCTTCTAGTTTTTCTTTAAAAGGATTGCCATAAAATAAAATAATCAATACAGTTTACAACACTAAATCATAGATCATGTACATTGTTTATTCAAAATCAATATATGTTGTAAATTCTCCTTTTAAAGAAACTGAATAATAAAGAGAAATGTTTTCAATAAAATCTTCTACAAGTTTGATTAAATTTAGAAATATACATTTATTTAAAAGTCAAAATAAAACTATGATAATAATAGAATAATTGAATGGACATACTAGTTTCATTTATGAGAAAGATATTTAAGATATAATAAATTTAATATCTAAAAGTTATAATTAATGTATAACTCTAGATTTTAATGGATTTAGTTTTTCAAAATAAAGTTAATCTTATTAAGGATAACTTTTATTATTACTAAATTAATAATTAACACATATCTAAATTTCTAAATATTTTTTTTAAAAGATAATATACACAATCAATAATTTATTATTTAGATAAAATGGATGCATTATTGAAATATATATACCAGATTCAATTAATTATGATGATTTTCGCATTTGCAGTCTCTAATAGGATAATTTATTTGATATAAAATTACTATCAGAAGGATTTATGCTTTATTTGCATTCTTAATCAAGATTTATAAATGAATCTAAATAAAACGAAATTACAGAATTACCAAAAAAACTTGTTGATCTATCTATTTTTGAGTAAAATGATATTTTGAAATCTTTAAATGAAAATTTGCCAAAAGAAATTTAAGTGTAATTAAATTAAATTTAGAATATTTCTCTATATACTATTGGTTTATATAATAAAACAGATCTTTTTGCTATATTTGGAACAGAATAAGGTAAAATATTTTTGATACCATTCTTCTATGAAAAGAATAAAAGATGGAATATTTATGTTAATAATGAATTTGAGAAAAATATAATTTTTTTGAAATTTATTAAAAATTCAATTTTTGCTGTGGATCAAACATTAAAATTAAAAGTTTTTAGTCTTTCAAGTATATTTGGTAAATTTGATAATTAATCTGCTGATTTTGCTTCAACTTATTAAACAATTTTGCCATCAAACATAAAGTCGGTGATTTAAATTAGATAATTGTTCTAAGAATCAAGCAACAGCACTTTTTCAAATAATGATGCACTTATTGTTAAAAGAAAGTTAGCTAAACATTTTGTAGCTTTATTACTGGAAGATGATTCTATTGTAATATATCATACTATATTGAATGTTAAGAAGTTCTCCTTTCATAATTAATTTAAAATTAATAAAGGATAAGTAAAATTATATTATGTACCACATTTATTGATATTTTTATTTTCCAAAGGAGTTGAAGTTTCTGTGTGGTCAATGGAGAAAGGATCTTTTGAAAGAATGATTAATATTCAATAATTGTAAGAATATTTAAATATTGATACTTTATTAACATAAAAGTTGTAATAAATGATTAATTTATATGATTTCAAATTATTCAAAACTGATTAGATTTCTTAATTTGACCTTTTAGAATATTCAAATAGAAGTTATTAGATTTAATATAATTATTCATAAGAATTAAAATAATAATCTCCATAATATTTTTATGATTTTTTGGGAACTTTAAACAAAATACAATAAAATACTTTTGAATTTGATGAAATTTTACATATTCTATCCTATGAAGATCAAGCTATAAGTTATAGAAATAAATCAATAACAATATTTGAACCTTAAGAGATGGGTGATATGTTTCTATTATATAAGATTTATTTAAAGTAATTCAAGTCTACTTTATAATTTGATAGAATAAATAAATTATTTAAATAATAAAAAGAATAAAATAATTCTAGTTCTTCTTATTATTTAATATGGTTTGATTGTAAAAAGAATATTGAGTTAATAAAATATTCAATGGAAAATACAGCATCTTTAAAGATTCCATTTACATATGTTCATTTTTATCATACATTGAATTTAATACCTATATTTAAATGTTAATTTGGTTTATAAGGAATGGCAGAAGGATTTTCAAGATTGATTTAATCTAATAATTATTAAATTAGTGGATTAATGTCTACTTAATATAGTATAGCAGCAGCATTATGTTTAAAATAAATAAAAAGTAGATTTTAAATTTCCGAAATCAATAATTCCACAAGTTTATTAAGTTTATCTAGATATAGTCTTGACAATTCAAAAGATATTATTGAAATATCTTGTTAATTGATATCTTAATAGATAAAGAAAATGGATAGTTTTTGTAATGATATTGTAGTGTTATAAAGAACCTCCAAAGAGTTCTTGTAATTATTTGAAAGGAGTAGTTCAAATGTGTATTTTTCTTTAGAAATTATGTGCTTAATTATCTAAACATATTTAATGTAATAAATGATGAGTAATATTGAAATGATTCATTATGTGTTTAATAGAATAATGTCTGGATTCACTCATTAATTATGTTTAAAGAAACCAAATATTGTTTTTGTATTTATTAAATTATTAGAAGATGGAATGAAAAATTTTCATAAATGCATTTAATAACCCAAAGTCTGTCTTTAGACATTAATTCAAATTTACTATTACATATATACTACTTATAAACATGGTTTTTCATTAAAAGAAATAATAAATGCCCCTTTAAATAAGAAATCAAAAGACAAAGACAAAGATAAATATGAAATTTTGAGACTATATTAATAAATGAGTTAATTAGATTTATAGAGAATAAAATAAAGATTAAGAATTTTAATTATGGCTCTATCAGAATATTTTTTTGAAGAATTTAAAGGGACTATTAAGGAGATGATTAATTAAATAGAAAATTATCCTATAATTGCTTGTTCAATTCTTGATTTGTTGCATTGTTTATCCAAAACAGATATTAAGCCTAATGAAATTTTATTCATCTTAGATTTATCAATAAAGTATTCAATAAATTATTAAAATTAGATCAATAGATCAGAATAATTAATAATTAAGGAGATATACTTATAAAACTTTTGTTAAATTAGTATAATATTTAGATTAGAGATTCGAATTTATAAGTTATTCTTAAAAGAAATTAAAATTGGCCTTTGCATTTGAAGGCTTAGTATAAATTTATGATTTAAGATATGGTGTAAAATTATAACCATTAGATAGATACTAATGTAATTATAAAGTTTATATAATAGCATAAATAACAAGTATAGCATTTGATAGTAAGGGTAATTAATTAGCTTCATTTTCTTAGAAAGATTAAAATTTAAAAATCTTTCAATTAAAACCAACTAGTTCTTTTTTATAAGGATTTGAAAATGTATACATTAAATTAACTCATTAATTTAATTTTCTATAACCACTTCACCATACACTTGAATGGGATAAAGACTGTGAATATATTTATTTATAACATGAAGATGAATCACAAGTATTTAAAATTGATTGAATTAATATATTTAAAATATAAAAAATTATTATAAATGGATAATTGCTGTGGAATTTTGATGATGTAGTCATCTCATCCTTCATTTATTAATCAGTATAAAAATATGGTAATTACAACTCAGATTACAGAATCTATATTTCATTCACAATCCTGCTCTTTTCATCCACTTACCTAAAATCACACTTTAGTCTTAACTTCAGGATATTTATTAGCTAAATTTGCTGAAGAACTTAATACTTTTGATGTTGATTAAATCAAAAAGTATGTTAAATTTGGTTTACTTAAAGAACATAATAAATTTATTGAATTAAATCTTTTATGCTTAACATATGAAAAATCAATTGTTGAATGTTTAAATCAGTATGATATTGATAGACATGTTGGATATGTATTATTTTTTGAGATGTTGAATTAAAAAGACACTTATATAATACCAAAATATATAGATGGTCTCCTTAAATAAGGTGAACAATTAATAACAATTAGTTCACCATTTGCAATCTAAGGATAAGAAATGTATAAAAACTACTTTAAAAAGGCAATCATATCTTAAATAATTACAAATGATAAATTTGAATAATTATTAATAGTCTTAGATCTAATTAGTTAAACTGGATAAGAAGGAGGTGCTATATTTAATTCAAATGGAGAATATGTTGGTATGATTCTCTAAAATGTGCAAATTGGCTCGGTTTATAACCGCTATTTCACCTTTTGTATGAATTGGAAAGTTATAAATTCTATTTTCTAGTTACATTTCAATTAACTCTCAATACAATAATTATTTATATAATCATAACTTATTGATTAAATGGTTATGGCATCAAATTTTGTTTAATCTGATTTTGGGTAATTAGGCAGTGCAATTATAATTAATGACAAGAAAAATTTTATAAGCTATATATTAACTGCTTAGAATTTTCTCATATCTAATGAAAAAGGTTAAAAAATCTTATTTGGGCAAAATTAAATAAAAGCTTATCTTATAGAGGACTTTTCAAAATCTTTACATATTACTTTAGCCAAATGTGAAGAATATTTATAAGGTGGTTTAATTATAGAAGACTTTATTAATAAAAGTGAAGAAGAAGTTGGATAGTCTGTTTATATGATTTGCTATTAAGAAGGAGTATTTCAAAATAAGCCTTGTATTTCAAGAGGGCGAATTTTGAAATTCATTAAGAATGAGTAAAATAAAGTTTTTTCTATTATAACTAATTGCTATATCAAAAATAGTTTAAATGGTGGAGGACTGTTTTCAGAGTAAGGAAAACTAATAGGAATATTAGCAAATGTTATCAATTAGGTGAGTGAAGGAGTCTTTTGTGAATTATCAATTTTCACTCCAATTTTATTATTTGAATAAATATTCCAAGATTTATCTAATTAAAAGTAATAATACTTAATAAAAGTAGATAAATTACAGAATTTTCAATTTAAAAGTTTGGATTGATTTATAAATAAAGCAATCTTCCTCCTTATGTATAAAGTTAACTTGGTTAACCTAACCCTAAATTATGAAAATTAATTTTAGTTAATCAAAAAAATATCATTAATTTATTCTTGAAAATTAATTCTTTATTTCTATATCAAAGATTTTTTTGTATAATCTTTGGTTAAGTATGAATGTCTTCTTTAATTTTTCACGCAAAGATTTCTTAATTATAATAAATCCTTCTTAGAAATTCAATTATAAATTTATTAATTCTCAAATAGCAACAGAATAATTTTACCATTAATTATATTTTAACTTATTTAGAGCATATATACCTAAAGAGTCTTACCATTGTATCAAAAAAGTTTATTATTAATTAAAAGTATGGTTTTTAGTTTTTTGATTAATTCATAAATAAGATACTGTTAATTAATACTTTTCATCAACAAAATTTCAATATCATACCTTCTATCAAATGTATGTTTAAATTAATACTTCTAATACAATATTTAGTAGTTTAACAAGAATTTATGAACTCTTAAATTTATAATAAGGGGAATTAATATATATTTATAATTGATTATATAAATAGTTAAATTATTATTTTTACTGTTAAATTCCCTATGGATCTCTCTCAATACAATTTAGTATTAATGATTATGAATTTATATAGGTTGACGAAAACTCAGATTATATAATTCTACAACATAATTCAAACAGCCTATTATATGTTTATAAAGAATATGAAATACCAAAATTTATTGGGAAAAAACAAATACTCCCTAACTCTTAGTTGATAGAGATTTTAGAAAATAGGAAACAATTAGATTCTCTAAATTTGCTATAACTCACCGATTATGTCATAACTTCGAAATTATGCTTATTATATGAATAATACATAAAAAATTTTGAAGAAGAATTGTCAAAGCGTAGAAACACAAATTAATATTGGTCAGAAGAAGAACTTTATAATACTTTTTAAGCATGCCTCTCTGCGATGAAATCATTTCATGATGTAAATATATAATTTTCAGAATAGTTTGGATTGTCCCATACTTGTATTAGTCCAAATTCAATAGTTTTTAGTTAGGATTCTCAAGTAAAATTAGCTGATCATTTTGTCGTTACATAATAATTCAAGAGAAACTATTGTCATATTCCAGATAATGAAGAATATGGTTATTGGTCACCGGAAATAATTAATGAGTTTGAAGGATGGAAATAGAAATATGAAACAATTGAAGCAGATATTTGGGCATTGGGAATTGTATTTTTAGAAGCTATGACCTTAAAATCTGGTTACGATTTTTATTTTATTGATGATAACAATAAATTATACATTGACTACTAATTACTATAAGATAATTTCGATGCAGCAAAAGAATACTATTCATAAGAATTAATAGCTTTAGTCTAAATAATGCTCACTATTGATCCATAGGAAAGAACTTGGGAAAGCATAATTGAATAAAACATTAGAATATAGGACATGTAATAACAGCCCATACATCCTCAAATATAACCAATACCTGAGGAAAGTGAGGAAGAGAGTATGATCTAAGAAAAGGCAGGTTGTGATAAGACTAAATTATTGAATATGTTAGAGAGTTGTCTAATTAAATCAAGATAATTAATTAAAGAAAATGAGAGTAGAAAGTCAAAGAGACCTAGTTAGGATAATATAACATGCAGTTAATCTAGTCCTCCAAAAGAGAAGGAGGATGTTAATTCTAGTTTATTAATGCTTATGAAAGGTAAACATTCAAAGAAAAATTCTACTGATTCTGGTGGGTCAATTCTTAAAGAAATTCCTTAAAACAAATAAAAGTAAAGACAGAAGTCCTGCTAAGATATTTTTGAGAAAATTGTTTTACACAATCCAATAGTATAGAATTAAAATATTATGGATCCAAATGATTTATCTAATTTGATGTAAATCTATAAATCATATACTGGAGAGGGAAAAAATAAAATGATGCATGGCAAAGGTCATCTTATATTTTAAAATGGAGCTGTTTTATAAGGGTAAATTTTATTTCTTAATTTTTATAGAACATTTCAAGATGGCAAAGTTAATGGTTATGGAATCTTACTAATAAATGGTTAAATAATAGTTGGGCATTGGGAAAATAACATTCTGATTCAAATTATGTGAAATCTTAGATTTATATATATATATAAATAAATTTATTTATTTATTTGACAAATAAATGAGAATTGGTAATTTTTACTTCTTAACCACTGAAATGAGTTTACTTAATTTTATTAATTATTTTTATTTATGCTACCTCCTCCACAACAAAGTACTGTAGAGGCACAAGCAAATCTGTTTGAAAATGAACAAAAATAACAATTAGAATAATGCTTGGAATCAAAGATGAATATTATACTAATGGCTACCGAGATTGAGAGATTACATAAAATTTTTGTATCCAAGAAGGATTATTACGAAAAAAAAATACAAGATTT
The DNA here is from genome assembly GCA_000733385.1 of Paramecium biaurelia. Taxonomy (NCBI): domain Eukaryota; phylum Ciliophora; class Oligohymenophorea; order Peniculida; family Parameciidae; genus Paramecium; species Paramecium biaurelia. The sequence goes on from JPFL01000001.1 coordinate 770,339, forward strand.
AATTGATAGAGGTATGATATTAAAAATATATTATTAGAGCTCTAAGACAAGGAATAAATTGCTAAATAAGCATAAGCAATTACTGAATTAAATTAAAAAATTCTATAAAAGAATGATCTCATTACTTAAATTTTACAAGAAAAGTAATATAAAATATATATTTGTATAGGTCTTAATAAGAAATGAATTTATTAATAAGTTAACAATTATTTGTAATCAATGCTTAATATAAAAATGCTGAAATTTATATTTAAGAATTATAAAAAGAAAACTAGCTTTTAAAATAATAGTTTGAAGATGCTCCTTCTTTGAGATAAAAACTATACGACTTGGAATAATGGTATGCTAAATTAATTCATGAAAAAAATGAAGAAATCAATCTATTGAAAAATCATTAACCTCACATAATTTAACATGCACCTCAACTAATGATTATTAATTAACTTTTAGAGTAAAAAGAAAGAGAATTGTTATAATGGTAATATAGTTCATAATAAGTGAATATTTACCGAGAGAACTAAAGATTAGTTTAAGAGCTTAAATTTTTAAATGACAAATTGAATTTGCTTTTATTTGATAACGAACATTTAAAAAAAAGATTAGTAGACATTTAATCTCAACCCTCTAACTAAACTACATAGCAATAGTATGCAACTCTTAGAGGAGACTCCCAATGCACAGCTCCCATATTACATGATTTCTAGAATACCAAAACACCTAGAAGATATATATAATAATAATAATCAATCATTCCTACTGACTTCACAAATACATCATTATTAAGCTATAGAATAATAAAAAGGCCTCAGTCGGTTGGATCAGGAAGCTCAATTCACATTTTAGGGTATAATCCCTAAATAGGTTATCCTCAATTCTAACAATCTCCAAGATATTCTAGAAAATCGCTATAAAATAATTCTGCTTAATTCAACGAAATATTAAGATAAATTTAGATTATTTAGAACCAACCTATCCTTACTATTTAAAATATAGAAACCCAAATCTAGTTTTTGAACCATTTATTATTAATTAAAAGATAAGAATTGCAATCTCAATAAACCCCCCCAAGATAAATTTATCCGGTTTTGAAAACTCAAGGTAATGAGAGAACCTCAAGTCCAAAATACTCACCTTCTCAATAAATCATCATGAAATAACCAATCAATTTGTTATATTAAAACATTCAACCCACTTAATAACAATATATTCCATAATCCGTTAAATTACAAAATCCTAATAATATTTTTAAATACCGATCTTCATCTGCTGAAACTAAAAGAGATTTCTCTCCTAATACTATCTAATATTAATAACAATTAATCCAACAACAAACTTCATTATTTTACAATTAACCATAATAAAATAATCAAATTTAATATAAATGCTCCCCCATTTAAGGATCCATTCCATAACAAAATTTATAAAACACAATTCCAAGATAGACATAACGAAGTGTTTCTCCTTAACCTGTATAATATATGCCATATTAAACGTATAATATTATTTATAATTAATTAGACTATCAACTTAACCACCATAAACAATCAGATTTTAAGATTTGAAATAATACCACTCAGTAAATACGTAACCCCTTTAATAATATTAAAATCCATAATCATAATAAAATCTAGTTAATTACAATTTAATTTCATAATCCTAACCATCCATACCAACCCAATTTGGAGCAAACTCATAAAACCCAAGTGATTAAAATAAATCTCCAATCCAGATTTTAGCTTATCCTTATGATTACTCTCCCTAAAATCCAGAAGATTTAAATAAGACCAGACAATTATAAAAACCTATATCATATAATCCAAATGGTTTATTCATGACTCCAAACACTGTCAGAAAACCAGTCATACCAAGTAGTAATTCTTCTTAGCCTTTTTCATAAGGAAGAAACCCCCTCAAAAGAGAATTACAAGAACCTTTAAGTATAAGAAAATAAAAGGAACCTAAGCATCAGAGTAATAAATCTCTTCCCGCTTAAATTTTATAATCATCCCCAATAGATAAGTCTTAAGTAGAACCCTTTGAATTATGTAATGCACCACAGGAACCTGAAGAATAATTGAAAGGACCAGATGAATAATTGAAATAACCAGATGACTAATAAAAAGAGCCATTAAAACCAGAAGAAATTTAACAATCTCCTTAACTTTAAGATCCTGCTGAATAAACTAAACCTAAATCAGATCCATAATAATAACCTATTGAATAACCTAAATAAGATGAGCAGTCTTAATAGCCTTAAAATCCTGATGATTAAGATAAAAACCCTCAAAATTAAGATAATTTATATAAGAAACCATAAAAACCTTATATTTCCTTAAATAAAACTTAAAATCCAAGCACTTTAAGTAAGCCAAATTAGAACTCTTAACTTTCAAGCAGATAACCTATTCCATAGAATTTAGAAAATCAAAAGAAGGACACATAATAACCTGAAAATCTAAAAAGAAGTTAGCCAGTCAGTAATAGGAACAGCTAAGACAATAAAGAAGTTTCTTTGCCTTAAGATCCTGAAGAGTAAAGAAAAAATAAGCAAGAATTAGATAGAATAAAAGATCTATTAAATTAAGCTAAATTAGAAAATGAAAAACTTAAAGAACTTTATTAATAAAATGATTTGAATTGGTAAAAATAATTCTAATCGAAATATACAGCTGCATTAAATTAGTTGTAACTCTTTGAGAATAAGTTGGCTGTTTAAAATAGAGAGTATAATCAAAATATTGAGAAATAAAAAAACAATTTCAATTAACTACAATCAAAATTTGATGAACAAAAGAAACTTATAGAGAAGTAAGACAATGAAATTAATCAATTGAAGCAAAATTCAGATGACAAAAATAAAAGAGTTGTTTAAAAAGAAGTACAAAGGGATGATCTACAGAAATAATTACAAGATCTTTAAAAATAATTTGCTGACTTATAAACCAAATTCAAAACCTAAAATGATGCTCAATCGTAAAACTTGAATAAAATAGCTTAATAAGGAGAAAATATATCAAATTATGAAAAACAATTAAAATAATAAACTTAAAAATACACTGAATTAAATGCAGAATATATTCAACTTAAATAAAAACTTGATTAATTATAAAAAGAATCTACTTCATCTAAATAAGCTTAATCAAAGGAAATAAATTAATATTAACAATAAATCACTTAACTCTAATAGTAAATTAATGAAACTACAAAATAACTAAAAGATAAGGTAAATTCACTTTAATCTCAATTATTATCAGAATAAGAACAGCATTTAAGCCTTAAAAAAAGATATGAAAACTTTTAGAGAGATTTCAGCTTACAAAAATCTTAAAACATTGAAATTTAAAATTAAAATAACACTTTAAGATAGTAATTAATTGAAAAAGAATAATAATTAAAAGAACTTTAGATAATTTTGAATTCTAAAACTTAGGCGATTTAATAATTAGAAATCTAAGTTAAAGATACATAAGCATAAACTATATCTACTTCTTAATAAGCTTAATCATTAAATCAAATTTAGGTTGAAAATTTGAAAAAATAATTGTAATCAGAACAGTAGAAAATAAATGTGTTAAATGACTAGATTTCTTAACTTTAATAATAGATTTTTACATTAGAACAATAATTATAAGCACGATAATAAACCAATATATAAACGACTAAAGAAATTTAGAATACAACAACAACTGTAATCAAAAATAGTTATTAATAGGAAAATATATAATTACAAGATGAAAATACAGATTTATAATAAAAACTTAAGAAATTAGAGTAAATGTTATAAAAAGAGAGGGAAAATTCTAATTAAAGTTAATAATAAATAAAGGAAATTTAAAATAAATATAAGATAAATCAAACAAAATCATCATAAGAAAATTAAGAACAACTAAAAAATCTAAAATCTTAAATTGAATAGCTCAAATTATAAAACCAAAACCTGTCAAATTAGATTATAGATATGAAATCTAATTATGAAATGCAAATCTCAACAACGAATACAATGACATCTCCTAAAGTAATAAATTTAGAAAAGCAATTAATTTTTGAAAAAGAGCAAAAGGAAATTTCGGCAACTAGAATTCTCTAGCTTGAAAAGTAATTATCTGATTTCTAAAATATTAAATCAGATTAAACAGAAGAATTAAGAGGCAAAATAATTTTACTAGAAAATTAAATTTTGAAATTATAAAAAGAGAGAGATATAATAATATCTAGTAAATAAAAAGGGGATGAAGAAATTAAAATACTCAATATTAGAATAAGCGAATTATCTAATAGAAACAATAAAAATGAATTAGATTTGGTAAGTCTTAGATCTAAATACAATAATTAAATTGAATCAACTTCAAATTTGACTGCATTAAATTAATAAATTTTGATTTTATAACAAGAAAAACAATCCTAAATTAATGAAATGATGTTGATGAGAGGACAAGTTGAGAAGAATAATTAAGATCATGAGTACTAATTAGCTAAAATAAGGAGCGGTTTCAATAAAGATCTTGAGAACTAATAAGCAATTAATAGAAAATATTAGGATGAGATTCTTAATATAAAAAATGTATTATAATTGGAAAAAAGAGACAGAGAAGTTGTGTAAAAAAGTAAAACTCAAGCTGATGAAAGGATCTCATAACTTAATTAAGAAAAATAGATGATTCAAGATTAATTAATAAAATAAAAGAATTAAATCGAATAACTAACTTTGGAGATTAATAAATACCGTTCGAACTAAAAAAGCAGCAATGATGAACAAAGTTTACTTTTACAATAGTAAATCATAAACTATAATAACCAGGTAGATAACTTAAAGGTTAACATTTAAAATTTAAATAAAGAAATTGAAAGACTAAATTTATAAGTTTAGCAAATGAGTGTTATAAGGGCTGATATAGAGAGTGAAAACTTTAATTTAAAGCAGTAAATTTAATAAGTTAAATAACAAAATCAAGCTATTCTCTAAGAAAAAGAAAGTAATGTAATTGAATTAAGATCGGTAGCAAACAATTCGGAAGATTAAATTTAGGATTTGATTATAAAATTAGAATAATAAATTCAAGAAACCGAAAAATATTAGAAAGAAGCTTTCAATAATGATCAATTAGCTTTGTCTCTCCAAAAAAAGTTGTCTGATGTAAATCTACAAAATTAAAAGATTAAGTAATAATATGAAATGTAAATATAAGAACTTAAAAAGCAAATTAATGAAAAGGAAAGGTTAGATTAATAAACACAGCAAAAGGTTTAAGCATTTCCATAGATGTAGAATACTCATTTAATTTAAGAAAATGAAGAGTTATTAATGAAGATTGGTAAATAAGAATAAACGATAAAGTCTTTATAAGAAGAGTATTACAAGTAATAAGGTGAGTTTCAAAAAATCACTAAAGAATACAATAATGTTGTAAATTAGTCAGAAAAAACAACAGTAATTATTACTTAATACCAATAGTAATAAGATAATATTAAAAGAAAAGAAGATCTAATTAAATAGTTGTAGTAATAGATCGAAGATTAATAAAAGAAATTAGATTCTGAAAGGAATAGATATCAGGATGAAAATAATAGATTAACAATTAAAAATTAAGAATTATCAAACTAATTACAAAATAATCCTAATAAATAAATAATTGAGGAAAATCTCAATTTGAAAAATTAGATACAATAATTATAATAAGAAATAAAAAATACACCAATTAAGGAAACTAAAATTTATTAATCTGCCTCTCCATAAAAAAAAAATGATGATGAAATTGCAAAATATAAATAATAATATAATTAATTATAATTAAGAATGAATTAAATGGCAAGTGATTATAATTTATTAGAGTAGTAAACTGAACTGGAGAAGGTTTAATTAGAAAAATAAATAAAAAATTTATAAGATAACTAATAAATACTATAGAACGAAAATAACATTTAGTCAAGAAAAATTGAGACTTTATAAAGATAAATGTAATAATTATAAATGAATCATCCAAATGATATTAATAAAGAGTTAGAATTTGAACTAAAAAAACTAAAATCATAACTTGAGATTAGTTAATTGTAATATAAGTAAGTTCAAGAAGAATTGATATCAGCTAAATCTTAAGCTGTCTAGTACAGGGAAGATTTAGAGGTTGAATAAAAACAGAAAAATGAATTGAATCTTAAAATTATTTAGTATGAATAAATTTTATCTGAACATAAAAAACAAAATAATCCTTAAACATCCATTATAAGTGAAACAACAATAATAAGAGAATAAAAATAAGACTAAGTATTGCAATAGTAAGTTAATCAAATAACGATGGATAATATTTCTCTTAAAAAATAATTATAAAATTTAGAAACTGAATACATATAAAAGTTTAGAATGTAATAAATATAAATTCAAGATTTAAATAATAAAATAAAAGAATATCTGTAAGAAAGTAGTAATAAAACTAATATATTAGAAGAAACAGCATTCAATAGCATATCAATAGATTAATCTACAGAAATTAGAAAATTAAAGGATGAAAAAATAATTCTATAATAAGAATTACAAAAACTTCAAATACAACACAAAAAATAAATTGAATAAGTAATTGTTGACTATGAATTTAGAATAGAATAATTTAAATTTACAATAAATGAGTTATAAGAATCAAAATTGATTGTATAAAATAATGACAAAACCCTTTAAAAAGAAAACTAAATGTTAACTGAATAAGTATAGTATTTATTAAACGAGGTTTCAATTTATAAAACTCAAATCTAAGAATAGTAATACTTGATTACAGAAAATAAAAATGAATCTAACAACCTATAATAGTTGAAAAAGAGAAATGATGAATTGACATATTAATTAGAAAGATCTAAGTAGATTTAAACAAATACTGAATAAAGTTATATAAAGGATAAATAATAGTTAAATGATCAAATAAGATAATTATAGAATGAACTTGCTATTGTTAAAAATAATGATTAAAGTTTTATAAAGGATAAATAATTGTTAAATGATCAAATAAGACAATTATAAAATGAACTTTCTATTTCAAGAACATAAATATAAGATTATTAAATATCTATTACTTAAAGTACAAATGAATCAAATAAAGTATAATTATTGTAAAAGAGAAACGATGAATAAATTCAATAAATTGAATAATAAAGCATCATCATTACTTAATACAAGTCTCAATTATTAAATATTTAATCTAGCTATGAAAAAAAAGAGGAAGAATTAAACATTTTAAAAGTCAATTTCTAAAATCTTAATAGTTAATTACTTTAATTATAGAATAAATCTTAAATTCTTTTGAAGAATGAATCTGAATAATTTTATCAATTTTAATAATAGATTGATTTTTAGATTTTATAAATTAAATAATTTAAAGATGAAAACGATGCTTTTAAAAAAATCATTTTAGAAAAGGAAAAAGAAATTTAGAATTTAAATTAAGTAAAAACAAATTTAGAGAATTAAATTTTTGATGTTAATCAACAAATTACTAAATTATGCTAATAATTAAAAGAGTAAGAAAAAATAAACAGTTAATTAAAAGATAGTTTAAAATATTCATCTTTAGATTCTGCAAAGGATTTAGATCAATAATTAAATATTAAGTAATATGAAATTTTACAAATAGATGCAGAAAATAAGAAATTGAATAATATGCTATTAAATAGCTAAGATTTGATTCGAAAATTACAATAAGATTCATTAAATTTCGGAATTGAAAAATAAAAGTTATATTAGCAATATCAATAAGAAAATTCTACTCTGTAGAACTATATAAAAAGACTTTAAGAATAAATTTTAAATCAAGAAGAAATAAAGAGACAATAAGAGTAAATTCTATAGAAAATTGAAATTAATGAACCAAGCCAAACTATGAATTCCCCTAAACCAAAGAATATGAGTAAGAGCTTGAATAAATCAAACGCTTCTTGCCATTCGACCGACGATTTAAGAGGGAAATATTACAACTGTTCACTTTATACTACAAATAACTTTGGATCAAATTATTATGCCTCTTTAAGACCTGTAAAATCAAAAGGAGATTTATTTATTTCTCATGAAAAGAGCTAATCAAATTCAGAAGAAGATTTAAAGAAATAAATTAGCCTTTGGCAAGAAAAATATGAAGAATTACTAAGGGAAAGATATTCCAACCCATATATGATTACCCATAAATAAGATAGATTAATATAGGAATCAGCTGTATTAGAGGAATCTGTGAATTGGGAATTGAAATATGATGAATTAAAAGAATAAATTTCAAAATCAAATTAAAATAAAAACGACAAAGTCATTGAATAATTAAGATTCAAAAATGAATTACTGTGTTCTGAGTTGTATTAAATTTAAACTGATTATGAATAATTAAAAACCGAAATTACAATTAGCCAAAAGAAATAATCAAACGATATGAATTTGAATAATTTGAATTAATAAAGAACAATAGATTAATAGAATCAAAAGATTCATAATTAACAAAATGAAATAGATTAGCTGAGGTAAAAACTAAAATAAGTAATTGAGAGCAAGGATAATTTACAAAAGAAGTCTAGTAATTAATAAAATGATTATATCTAATAATTAGAATCACAAAATTTCGATTACTAGTAAGAAATTTAGTCTTTGTAAATATAAATTAAGAGATTATAAGAAAGTAATGATTTGATATAATAATAAATCAATGATTAAAATATTAATTTATAATCTGGACAAGATAAAAATGAAATAAATATAGAGGAATATTTATAATAAATTGAAGTATTACAAAATGAAATGAATATTTAATAAACCTAAATATTCTAATTATAAAATTAATTAAAGTAATCAAAAATTAAAGAATCAGAATTAGAATAAAAATTTAAGTATGCAATTGAGGATTTAGAACATGTTTAGTAAATGTATAATGAACAAAGATAATCCAACTAGGAATAATAACGATAATTATTAAACTGTTAATAATAATTATAACAATAACTTTAAAAACAATAATTATAGCAATAATAACTATCATAATAACAATAATAATAACAATAATAATAACAATAATAACAATAATAATAATAATAATAATAATAATAATAATAATAACAATAATAATAATCTTCATAACGATAATACTAATAAGAATAGTCCAAAATTATTGAAACTTATACAGAATAACAGACAAATAATCAATATGATAATTAATATAGATAGATCTTATATGAACTCAGTTTGATAAAATAATAAAATTGCTCTTTGTAGGTTTAATTGTAAGATTCAACTCAAAAGTAAATTACTTTGATGTAAGAAATAAAACAATTGCAAATGCAAAATGATAGATTAAGTCAAAGTAACGTTAGACTACATAATGAATAATAAAAAGTCACATCTCAAAGCGATTAAGCAAATAGAATAAATGACTAATTCAAAGAATTATAATTTGAAAACTAAAAATTAAGAAGTGAGATTTTATATTTGCAACAAGAGAAGTAATAAATCATTATTTCATTTGAATCTAAATTATAATAATATTCAGCCAGTGCAAATAACAAAATTAGATAGCAATAAATTGAAGACTTAAAAAGAGAGTTAGCTTTATTAAAGAGAGCAACCTTAAAATCCTCTGGAATTGACATAGATGCAGAAAGATTGAGCTACTCAACATAAATAACTTAATTGAAGAAATAACTTGAATATGAACAGATAAAGAATAAAGAACTACAATAAAAACTTTAAAATTCTTCATAATATTAAGTATTATTTTAAAATTATTCTAGTCTGATTTTGGACTTGTAGAGAGATTGAACAAAGAATTGTAAGATAAAATTGTTGAATTACACTAAGTTAAATCAGAGTATAGGAATGCGATAAAAATGATTCATTCCTTAGAAGAATAAGTAATAGAAAGAATGGAAAAGGAATAATACTCTTGAAATAAATTTATTTTATAGACTGTTATATTAGTAACTTATAAAGAATTAAATTTTATCATTTTTATAATTATTAATGTTATTGCCTTATAATCTATAGTCGCTATTATGATTATGATGGACTAATTGATGTATTGGTAACATTATTCAAAATTTATTATTTCGAGTTAGATTAGATTAGTTATTTCGGTTATTTTGAAATTTTAGAGGTTGGAGACGTTTTTTGGACAACAGCTTCACATTTATCAACAGATTATAAACAAATTTATTTCAATTTATTTTTAATTTAAGTAGAAGAAGATTTATTGCTATTTTAAGGTTACTTTGAATTGCTATTATGTAAAGTTGCTGTTGCTGTTTTATTAACACTTTTTTCGATATTGACTGTTGAATTACTCTTCATAAAGGTGCTTTTGGCGAACTGTTAATTTAAAAATTATTATTAACTTTATTGTTTTTTTAATGCATCAGATCTATTGCTCTAAATGTTTTATATTAGAGATTTCTATTTGTTTACTAAAGTTAAAATTTTTGTCAAATCTAAATTTTATTTATATAATAAATCTCTATAAGAAGAGACTGGGTACTGTATATCGTCTTGTAACTTTAGAATCAATTATCCTTTAAAAGTAATTTCCTCTTTTGGATTATAAAATTCTTTAAGATATGGATGTCTTAAAGCATCTTGTACACAAATTCTCTTGTTTGGATCATATACTAAGAGCTTTTTGATGAGATCTAACTCATCATCATCACAATTCAAAATAGTTTTCAAATTAGACTTATAATTTCTAGGATATTTATCAAATAATTAATTTTAACCTCCTAAACTCAAAATTTCTTCAGGTGTTGGTATACCTAGAACCTCTATTATTTTTTCTAATTGATTTATTGTCGAAGTTCCTGAAAACAATGCCTTCCCGAGTATCATTTCTCCAATCATACAACCAATAGACCACATGTCAACTCCAAAAGAATAAGACTTTGATCCTAATAAAATTTCTGGAGCTCTAAACCATCGTGTTGCAACATAATCTGTTAGTATATCTTATTCTAATGTGCAAACCATTCTAGCTAATCCAAAATCTCCTAACTTTATTTTACATTCAGAATCTAATAAAATGTTTGCAGGTTTTAGGTCTCTAAGTTGATATAAAAATAGAATTTTATACCTATGAATCATTCCAGAAGAATGTATGTATTTGAGGGCTTTAAACAACTAATAAATGATATATCTTCTGTGAAGAGGCTATAAAATTTTGGCTCTAATGGCAATGTGTAGATCTGTTTCCATATATTCAAAAATCAAATATAGATCATTTTGATTTTCAGCAGGATATGTATCAATTAATTGAATAATATTAGGATGATTTAATTACTTTAAAAAGCTAACCTAAAAAATATATTTATTTCTACTTCTCTATACGTTCGTTAGGCATCAGTTGGATTACTAAAAGCATCAAAAACTTTCTTTAAAGCAACTATACGTTGAGATTTTACATCTCTTGCTTTCCAAACTATCCCATAAGCGCCTTTGCCTATCTTTGTCATTATTTCATATTTCTTTAAAATATTAGAATCAATTTTTTCACTCATTATTTGATATTATTTATATTTTAATTGCTTTCAAAGAATAGTAATCCATTTCACAAATTTATAATTTCAATATAAAAATAGGTATAAATGTTTCCAATTATATACATAACTAATTCAATTGTTTTTATTCAATAAAAAATGAGTTAAATTTATTATTAGATTCAAATAACTCAAGCCCTCTATTAATAATAGCAGCTTGTTTTTGATTTAATATAAAACCAGTACTAAATTTTCAAAAGTATTTGTTTATATTAATTAATATACAATTAAACATAAATACTCATTAGATATTATTTCAAATATATGAATTTTTCAAAAATAATTTATCTCTAGAAAGGTGATTAAAAAAAATGTTATAGTTGGTAGGTTTGGTGTGCATTTGTCACTAGGAATTACAATAATTTAGGATTAATGTTTTGTAGTTTTTTGTTTTAAAGATTTCAAGTAAATATAGTGTATTTTGTTAATACTATGAATAAATATATAACTCGACATAAATAATCAATTAAGAACCTCATTTAGAGTGATTTTTAATGTATTGGTTAAAAATTTAAGTTCGTGTTTGTTGTAAGAGAGACTCCATCTAAGCAATTATTATTTTTAGTCTCTAACATTGTTAAAGTTTCAAATAATCACTATTTGTGATACGTGGTTTTGATCTTTTGCTCAATGAAACATCAGTTTCTGAATCAGCCTTTTTTACTTTTTTTGATTTTCTGTTAATCATTCTGGATTTTTTTTTAGGTACTTCTTCTGCAAAATTAAACAAAAGGACAGGCTCCTCTTATAAATATCCATCAAAAGTATTAAGTTATTCTTGTTCATGTTACACACTTTGATCGTAATCATAATACATTTATTATTCTGATTATTCAATTTATTGTTCTTAAATGAATTCTAGATATTATAAAAATGAGTACCTTATTAATCCTATTCTTCAAAATCTATTTAGTAGAAATTCATAGAAAATTATCAAATGTTTTTTTATTATTTATTAGAAAATTTGTTATTTCAACTTTTGAAGGTAATTTGCGTTTATTGCTAAAAATTTTCAGTTAATTTATGCTGATAAAGTTGTGATTTATAAAAATCATTATTAATAAATTATCAATTCAATACCACAATTAGTAAAGTTATTAATTTTATAACAGCTAAGGTTTTTGCACTAGATATTTATTTTTGGTAATGTCAAAAATAATTTTATATTTTTTTTATTTCTGAATTATATCAAAGAAGAAGAATTAAGTTAACCTTTTGTCTTTTCCTTTTGTAAAGTTTAAAAATTTTGCCGCCCCATGTAATCTATTATAATATAGAAATAAATTGAAAGTTAATTATCAGTAGTATTCTTCAAGACTTTTATGTAATAAACTGCATTAATTATATAAAATTTTCAATGTTAACTACAAATTTAACTTCTTTATTGATTGCTGTTTATGATTGTTAACTTTTTTTGGTTGAGAATGATCATGTACATTTTTATGGGCTCTAACATGTATTTTATTTTTAGATTTTCGATTAGAAGTTAAAAATATGATGGTTAAGATAATAAAATAAAAAGAGAATATAGCTACTAGCATTTTTTAAAGTAAAATATATGGAGTATATTCTTTTTTACTAATATCTTAAATATTTTATATATGTAATTAAAATAACATTCCAGGTATAATAAAATTATCCTTCACATCCTTAATTGCCAAAAGATATTAAGCATTCAAATTTTGTATAGATTTTAGTAGTAAATAATAAATTGAAAAAAAATGAAGGATATTAATTTAATTATCTTGCTAAATAATTGCTTAGAATTTAAAAAAATTATATTAGACATAAAAATAAACTCCTATGCATTTTAATTAAAATACTAAAATGATATAAAATTCATCGTTCTAGTTATGTTCTTTATAATAAATTTGTGAAAGTTGGAATGTTTTTAAGCTTTTCAGACCTCTTTTCATTTTTCTCCTTTTTGTTTTGCTTTATTTAAAAAATTTCTTATGAAAATGAATCCATTAAATTTTGGTATTCTTTAGTAATTGCTTCCATCGAATCTATTTGATAAAGTTAAGAATGTTATTATTTCTATGAATTACTATATATTAGTATCCTTTGATTTAATTCGCATGCCATTTTTTAAGCAATTAATTTTAATGAGTTAAGAAAATAAAGAAGAAATTATAAATCATATATTAAAAGCCACAACATTTTGCTCAAAAAAGTGTGAAACATTATAAGTAGATCAATTTAAAGGAAAAGAAACAGAATGCTTAAGTGCTAAAATTTTTGATTATATAATCTAGTATAATGTGGTTATGGATTCGCGGCTTCAATTCATTATTAAGGACAATTTATGAAATATTTAATGGAACAAACTGAAGGCATGAATGAATGAATATTATTTCTTAAAAAATTAAAAAACAAATTTGGAACTTATAAGAACATATTTTTATATGAAATGGAAATATATAAATTCCTATTTGCATATTAGATTGAAAGCATTTATGAGATAAATCATCTATAAGTTTTTGAACTATTAGGAAAAAAGCTCCTTTAATAATTTGGGGTTGATTAAGTTTTTTAAAGAGATTTGCTATGTGCACTTTATTAAGGTGTTAGACTTATGTATGATGCTGTCGATTAATTGGAGCTAAGTTAGTGTCTGTACCAAGTATTCACATCCAAAGTATCATCTTCTATCATTTATTTAATTAATTATAAAGCTTATTCACTACTTAATCTTTCGAGAGGATTTTATTTAAGCATAGTTCTGACTAAATCAAAAAATCTTCCTTATTCTTTGATAATTAATAAACAATTTTTATTTTTCTTTAAAACTTCAATTGATGTTTCAGCTTCAAACAGGCCTTTAGAAGTTAATATTTTGTATAAAACACATCCAGCACTGAAAACATCAACTTTGTAATCATAAGCAACTTTATTATCTATATTTTGTAAAATTTCAGGAGCGCAAAACCCAGGAGTCCCACATTTAGGATTTTCTTATAGTTAATTACCACTATAACATGATAAACCAAAGTCAACAATTTTAAGCATTCCGTTTTAACTTAACATTATGTTTGCAGGCTTGATGTCTCGATGGATAATACCCATATTGTGTATATAAGAGAGACCTTCAAATAATTACTAGTAAAATAATTTTAGAAATATTACTTTAGATAATTAAAGAAAAGTTAAATCTGAAAATTTCGATGTCTCTGAGATTACCTTCTTAAGATTCTTTCCTTCAACAAATTCAGTAATAATGGAGTAAGTGAGATTTGTCAAGAATACTTCTTATACAGATAAAATATTTGGGTGGGTGAGTGCTCTAAGAATCTTTATTTCATTTTCTATTTAACATTATACAGATTTATTCAAGTTTATTAATGTTTTAATAGCAACTAGTTGTCCAGTTATATAATTTTATTATAAAGAAATCTATAAATAGAACAATAGAATACTTAGCCAAATGTGCCTGAATCTAAATATCTAATTAATTTATAGTGTACTGTAAGAGATTTAAAAAGAATTTATTTACCAAGTTTTTATTTTAACTCTGTAAGATTATTGGAGTTTCCATAAAATTCTTTTATTTTATTCTAATAAGGGAATAGGAATCCAACTAATTGTTAATTTCTCACAATCCATTCAAATTAGGTCTCTGAGTTCAAATCTAAAGTATACTTTGTTTTTACAAATTAGCACTCCTAATGATTCAATAAATTTATAACTTACATTACTCATCAGTATTTATTTCTTTGATAATTTTAAATAATAAGATTAGTTGAGAAAAAAATGTTTTCTAAAAACAGTAAAGAGTAGAATTTATTAATCTTTTTATTTGCAATTAATTTACATTAATATTAATTAATCATTAAATAGTAAAGTCAATTTTTAAATCCACTATTTTGATTTATTAGTTATCAATATTTTTGAAAATTCTCTTAAAATAACTCTATTGCGTTATGATATATACTATATGAGCTTTTAAAAAATGAAAATAATATTAGCCAAGAATAACCTATTACTTTCATATGTAGATTCTTCATTCAAGTCAACTATTTAATGGATTAGTCTTATTTTCAAAAATAAAAAGTAAATGATATGAGATTGAAATGTAAAATATATTGATATAACATATTAATAAATTCCTCATTTATTTTTTCTTCTTTATGTTTATGCCTATGCTTATTCTTGAGCTTATTAAACATTTTCATCTAATTTTTAGGGATCAGCCTGTGAAGTAAAGAAAAACACAATAAATCCAATGATGATATACCATTTCTAAAGATAGTGGAGGCAATTACATATTATAAAACTAATCCAAAGATGCCTTAAGGTTTTTATTATTCTTCTTCTTCTGGAGATTTTTCTTCAAATTATGGGACTAATCCTTGTGGGGCTACTTCCAATTCTTTGACATTAACTTGAATATAAGTTTCTGCATTTTTCCTTACCGGTTTTAATCCATAATCAAAAGATAATAAATCATTATTTGTTAAAACCAAAGTAATAATTTCTTAATAATTGGAATTCTAATTAAAAAGAGATAATTATTTTCCATCAATATGTGCAATATATTCATCTTACTAATTCTATAATTTTAACAAAGCATAATTATTCTAGATTTAGCTACTGTATATATTACTTAATTAATTTTCTTGCGATCAATAATTTACTATTTATTTTAATTTAAGATGATCTGGGCATTTTAAAAATTGGATCTAGGTATTTTCATATCACCAATTCTTTCCCATGCTTAAGAATTTGAATTTTTTATAAACAAAGTATAATCTGTCTATTATGATAGTGTTGTAAGTGCGAGAACCAATATTAATATCAATTACATTTAATTATTCACTATTAAAAATAAAAAATAAAGTAAAATTCAAAACTATTTGATGTGACAAATTGCCATAATAAGTGCATTGAATAATTTAAATATGAATTTATAGAACTACTTATATTTAAAATTCTATAGAAACTCCTTATTGCAATCCTTATTATATATATGAGGTTTAAAGCAATTCGAATAAAACAGATAAATAAAATAAAAATCTATCAGTTTTTTTCTACAAAACAAAAAATGAGTATTTAGCTTTATAGGATTGCTGATTACAACTTTTACTCTCAAAATGTTTTTATATTGAATTAGCCAACATTTAATTAAGGGTCAGATTGAATATTGCATTAAAAGGTTAATTATAAAGATGATAAAATATTTTTGATGTTATATAACGTATTGATAGGGTAATTTTAAATATTATATAAGTAGAATAAATCAGAAATAATGATTTTCTTTGTCATTCCATTTTTATGAAAAACTGAATGAACTTGGTTGTTCTACTAATGAATGCTGATTCGTATTTGAGATTAGGTTCTGATATGGTTCATTCTTGTTGATTTTTGAATCGAGATCAGTGTTTAAGCTGCTGAATAAACTATACAACTAATTAGCTTATTATTCATCAAGTTAATGTAGAAATGTCATCAATTGATCTTCTTTTTCTTCATCATTTATTATTGAATCTTAAGTATTCATTGAATAAATAGATGATTTTTTACGATGATTTACTTAATTCTCATATTATACTACTTCTTCACTTGCTGTTAAAGGACTGCTAAATTATTATTAACTGGCAGATGGAATTATTGATGTTTAACGTTTTAATTTTTCAATTTATTCATTAAGTTCATTAACAATGATTTCAAGTTGAATATTTCTTTTCAGATATTCGTCTCTTTATTTGGTCATTTCTAATAATGCATCAACATAATGATCAGTTTGCTATTTTTTGTTTTGATCAAATCTCTTTTTAGCCTCCATTAAAAACCCATCTATTTGCATTATATACATTTAATCCTAATTTAATTTACTCATTTCATACTTTTTTTTATACTTTCTCCATTTCTCCTATTTATTTTAAAGCTTTATGATATTTTTATATAGTTTCAATGTTTTATTCTTTTAATTTGGCAATTTCTACCCTATAATTAGCATCTTTCGCTAGCAACTTTTGAATAATCTACTCTTATTTAAATGTATACTTCTCTTAATTATGATTCATTATATTGTTTATTAATGCTGATTTCTCCTAACTACTATTTTTTTTATTTCATTATAAAAATAATTAATATAAAAAATCAATATATAATATTAGAATTGCTTAATTGCAGTGAGGTCTCTCAAAAATAAAATATATTTAATTGACTATAATTTTAGTTTCTTTATTAAATACAATATCATAATATAGACTCAATATATTATTAGAGTAATTTAAGTTATTCTTTAATAAATTATCTACATTCTTAAATAGAAATTTCTTTTCTTTCTTAACATTTAGAGATTAAATAAAGAATTATTTTATTAGGCATATCTTGAGAAATAGTTAAATTTAATTTCAATGCTTCATTAATCCATTTAGCATTTGTATTCATAGATTTAACATCCTCTTAATATTGTATATAATCTTATCTTAATATTCTATGATGTTTAATTACAATGCTTCTCAACTCTTATACTAATCTTTCCTTTTCTTAAAACATTTTAAATTAATTTAAATAACTAAGTGCTTCTATGATAATTTCATTTTAAGAAAAATAGGAATCAACTGAAAATGAACTTAATTCAAAGTTAGTCTATGATAAATATGATTGAAATTCTTATTGATCAAAGATTCCATAGATTTATAAACATTTTTAACATGCATTAGTAACTGTATTATCATTAATACCTGGCATTCTATATCGGATAGGTTGATGATGAAATGGACATTCTTCAATTTAAGATTAAGAATCATTTGAGTAAGAAGGTAACTAAAAATTTTATGTTTATTCACAAAGAGTTGATTATGAAACTAATGAAATATCAGCAAAGACATATCTATCATTATTAGTATTTGGTTGTATTTCAAAACTACTTGGACTTTAGAGATAGTATTCAGTGAGTGTCTAGATAATCCAATTAAGATCTCTTCTTAATTTAGGGTCTTTTTATATGGAATTTAATAATAAAGTTTTAATGACATTTTTCTTATGATCAAATATGGTAGCTTATGCATATTGTTGATCTCTAATAATATAATTAGTAGTTTTAATTTTAAAGAATACTTCCTCCTCAGACATACCATTATAAAATGGAGTTTTATGAAGCAATTCATCTATAATAAGTCCAAGTGCCCAAATATCAACAGATTTATCATATTATTATTTATCTAGAATTTCTGGAGCAACATAATAAGCAGTTCCAACTTTAGTAGTGGTCATTCTATCTAATTTGACACTACTTAATCCAAAATCAGTGATTTTATAAATTTCCATACCTTGTTCATCAATTTACCTAAGAATATTTTCTGGTTTAATATCTCTATGAACAATGTTTTTACTATGTAAAAAAGATAAGCCACTAGCAACTTGAAGAGCAATATTAACAATTTATTCTTCAGAGAAAGTTTTGGTTGTCATCATTTCATATAAAGTTCCACCAGAACAATATTCTTGTACTATAAATAAGGCTTCTGGTTAATCAAAAATATCTAATAGTTATACTACATTTTAATGCCGATATTGTGAGAGTTATTTCAGAATCATTTTCTCTTATTAAGATATAGCTAGATTTCTATTGCTAATTTTGACAGCAACCTTTTATTTATTTGACTTTTTAACACCCAAAAAAACTTAAGCAAAAGCACCTTAACCTAACAATTAGTTTTTGGTTTCATATAAATCCTCATAACGATTTTTCATTATTATGGTTAAATAATTTTTTATAATATTAATCTAATAATTTATTTATTATATGATTATTTGATTATATTCATTACACAGTTTATACAGCTAAGCGAATAAGATGATCCGTAAATACTTTAAGACTTGCATCATCAGTGATGTAATTACCACTTTCAACATTTTCATTCTGAACTGTATTGACTGATGGATTTACTCTACTTTTTAAATATCTCTCTTATCCATGACCAAAATAAGTTTTTATTAGTTTAGGAACAGGGAATCTATCTTCAAGAATATACTAAAAATATTAGAATGAATACAATACCTATACATCTGAATTAGGAGCATCAATTAATTCTTTAACATATTCATATTCTGGATTATCATAATATCCTTCTTCAATCCATTTTTATACACTTTCACCATTCCATACAACAACATTAAAATAAGTATCCAAAAGTAATACAACATCAGGTTTCATACTTTGAATATCCAAATTAACAGCATTAGCAACTGGATCATCAATTGTATATTATAATAAAGCAGGTTGAATCATAACTAAAGCATTTTGTACACTTTCTCTAGATAAAGAAGCCTAAATATAATTAATTAATATTTACTCTATAAAAAGTTGTTTCATCAGGTGAAGCCCCAAAAGTAGTAATAAAATGAGATCTTCGAAGATGATACATAAATTATGGATACATCATCATTTCTTATGGGAATCTAAAAGAACTCACATCATCTTTTCTATATGAACCAAATCTTGCAACAACTCTAATTAATGATCGATCTAACCATTTTAAAACTTCAATTGATTCTTCAGCTTCTGCTTTCAAAATGCCTACTCTTGCCATAGTAATACTAGCTGCTTCTTGATCAAATCCTCTTATCATATCCATAATATTATTATGATCTGCAAATCTTCTTTGTATTGTAGTAACTCTTAATCTTTATACTCTACTAGAGTGTCTATACATTGTAACAAATTATATATAAGCACATTGTGTAAAGTTAGTATCTTTTGTGGATGATAAATCAAATAAAAATAATATTGTAGAATTTCTATCCAAACCACCAGTATACCAACTTGTTGTTCCACCTTCTCCTAATGATACTTCAGATACCATAGGACCTCCTTTTTTCAAAGAAATACATGGTCCTACTCCTCCTTATACTTTTATATCTTTTGATACAAATATATCTATTTTTGATCCAAATCCCATCTTAAGAAAACCAGAACTATCTTTATCAAATACTTTTTTATAGGTTTCTCTGAACATATCAGAATCAAATTTTTCTTACATAACAACAACTCCACCTGTTTTTTCTGCTAATTATTTCATTTCCAAAAGACCAAATTGATCTAAAGTAAATGCAAATATATCAACTGTTAAATTTGCTTTTATGGCTCTCTAAGCAATTTCATTATAAAATTTTTTTGCTTTCTATAAATATTAAGTATTAGGATTTTCTTTCTACATATCCAAATAGGATCTAATGGTTTCTTCTAATTTTAAACCTACTACTTATCCTGGTCCTATTGTACAAGGTCCTCCAACAAAATAGAGAATTTTTGAGAATTGAGTAGCACTTTCAACCAATGTTGCACCAATTTTTAATGCTGATCCATTTGCTCTAACTTCTCTTTCTCCTGGTTGAGTTGACCATGGATCACATTAAAGATCATCTAAAATAGAGTTGAATGAAAATTCACATTCACTTAAAGGTACTAAAAATCTTTTTAAAATTTCTGGTTTTGTACTCACTTATAACATTTCCAATATTTATTATGTAGTATAATCTTTTGATCCCTTAAAACTATAACATTTTGGACATTCTTAGAATCCTAATTCATGTATAAAGATATTTCTTCCAAATGTAATAAGTCCAACCTAAGAATCTGGTGGAATAATAGATAAACTCTATTAAATTGAATCTCTAATAGCTTATAGATCTTCTTAAGGAATACAAGTATCAATTATATATAAAAAAGTAGTTGGTGATGCTTATTAATTAGCTAAAATATATTCCATAGTTGTGCTAGTTTTTTTTAATTCTGCTGGTAATTGAGTTTCTGTAATGTGATCTGCATAATGTTTTGGAAACATGTTTTTACAAGAACAGAATACACATGTCCATTGTTTATTTCTGAAATCTATTTAATTGTATGGATTCAAAATAGCACCACATTTACAATAAAGTGGTGAATATTAAACTAAGACAAGTGATTCCAAATCTTTCATTGGTGCTACTATATAAATAATTGTATACTATAGAGACATCCCATTGGAACAATTGCTCGAGTACTCTATAATTTAGTAGCTGGTAATGTATTCCAAGATAATCTCACAGCATCTTTGTATTCTTCTTAATAAAAATCGAGTGGCTATATTTACTATTAACCTAATGGTTATTGCATTGATTGAATATTTTTTTTATTTATTTACACGTAATTTCGAATTATAAAGTTGTTAGTCTATAATTTTAAATATATATATATATACATATGTATTATCATATTGAAAATATATATACAATTAATAAATTATGTGGATTATCTCTATTGTTTATTGTTTAACTTGATGACGTAAATTCAAAATAAGAGTATTTCAAAATACCATGTATGATTAATTAATATGTTAAAGAATTTAAAGTGTATAATTAAAGTAAGTGCCTATTTAATATTTTTCATTGGCCTTATTATTTTAGGTTTTGGAATATATGTGCTTTATAAATAAGTGGGATTACATTATTCAGGTATTAGAGAAATATATTTATAATTAGATCTATATTTTAATACTGCAAATTGGTTAAAAACATTACAAGAGTATGGGTTTATCGTATTTGGAGTTCTTATCATCATAATTGGTCTTGCAGGTCTTAAAGGAGCTAGTAAGAAAAAGATATCATGCAGAAAATGTTGGTTGTTAATCTATCAAATTGGGGCACTTACATTTTTTATTTTATGTACAGGTTTATCTATATTCACTTTGATATATTCAAACGATGCCTTTGGGAAAGGTAAAGTTAATCATTTTATATCCTTTAGAATGCACCGGTACTGATTATTTTGCTTCCATTGATTCATAAATCTAATTGGCATAATAAGTACTTTGTTCAAGTTATTGTTAATGTTATATCACTGAACATACATTAAATCTTAATTAATCAGTATTTGATGGAAAAAACTATACAACTGATGAAAATGTTGATGATAAAATAGAACAGATCTAAAAATGTCCTGACTTTGAGGTTGATGCATATGCTGCTGCTGTTCAAATGATGTAGGCTGCAGAACAAATATTGCATTGCACTGGTTGGTGCACACCTACATCATATTATATTTTTAGTGATATTAATGATGATTCATATAATGGATAGAGTTGTTTCAAGGAAACAAAGGAATTTGTAGAATCAAATGGAAAAATATTGGGTTATGTTCTATTGGGATTAGGAATATTATTTGGTTTTAATGTTTTATTTGTAATCATATTATGTTGTAAATCAGAGAAAAAAGTTAGAAATGACTATCTCATGTATGAAACCTGAAGAACATTTTTTGTTTATACTTTTTAATTCAAATAAATTATTTTATCATCTTTTAATAATGAAAACTTATCTCTTAATATACGTTATTTCAGTCAATTAAATTATTCATTATAATTCTTAGATATATACTAAAAATAATTATTGATTAGTTTTTATATTTTAGTCTATGAACTGAAGTATTTAATTTACAAAAAAAAGGTGTTAATACAAATTATATATATCATCTCAATTCTATGTTTTACTTTACTATTCCCTCATATTATTATAGTTTTCTTCTTTAAACTATTGGATTGTATACTTGAATGTTGATTTAATATGTTTACTTGGTTATCTTAATTTTGGAACCTTTACTTATTTCTCTAATGATTTATCATATATTGATAATTCATCTTGATCTCCTAGAGTATCCTATTATTCTTATTTTATAGATTAAGATTTTACATTATTATTCTTATACTAATTCTTGAATCTGCATTTAAAGAATGCTTTCAAGTTTGTTCTATTTATGTTTTACATCTTTTTATTTTTATACTGAACAACCCATTTTGTTTAATTATAATATTTAATACTCAAAAATTTGATAATTTCTTATCCAAAAATTACAATTTTGCCTAAACACTTTTTAAGTATAAATCGGTTGCTTCCATTTGTAAATCATCATTTTGACTAATATGAGCTAATTATTCCTTCTTTTTGGCTTCTTCCTCTAGTCTTTAAAGAAGTCGCATTTCTTATTAAGGACTCATCTTCCTTATATTTATTAATAACCATAATTACTTATTCAATCCCGAAAGAGATGGGAGAGCAGATTGATGCATAGATTTTCTATCTCTTTCAAATTCCCTTAAATAATCTGGCTGTTTCTTTGTAGTACTTTATTAGATTATTAATTTTTAAGGTGTATGTACACGCAAATGAAAATAAGTATTAGCATCAGGTACTTTTCCTTATTAGAGACTTTCTGTAATTTTAGTTTTTGGTGTTATATGCTCTTGACTTAATGCTGATTAGATTTTCTTAACTAAAAATATTAAGATAATAATTTTACTGTTTTTTTAAATTCCTTAATTTACTAATTGATCAACAAATTAAGATTTATTTTAATATCTTATTATTTATTTTATTCTAGAATCTCGAGATTAATTAATTGAATAATCATCTATTGATTATTATCCATCAATTTTACTAAAATTTGATGGTCTATGAAATTCTTATATAATTTCTGAATATTTTTATTTCCTTACTTTAAATTCCTATCTTTTCTTTTACTCTAAAATGTCCTTATTCTTAACTTATTAATCAATTTTTATAACTTCTTATAATACCCTTTAATCTTTATATAATTATTTAGTTTCTGATTTTATTTTGATTTCCCATTCTAATTTTTTTTAATCTCTTTGTAATTTAAGCATTTCTCTATTTTCTAAGTAATGTTCCTCATGTTAATTTAATTCTGATAATCTTATAGGTTATGCTTGTTTTCTTTTTTCTTGTAATTTGACCTATATAAATAATAATAATACTATACTTTTGCTTCTTCAAAATAAACCTATTTTAATTATTCATCTTTATTTTTAAGAGAATCCTATTACTTTTTCATTCTATTTTTTAATTCATTTATCAATTATTATGATTATTTATTAAATTATCTTTATAATTCATGATTCTTTTAATTTTCATTAAGTCTTTCAATAATTCCCCTTCTTTTATCCTAAGTAATCTATTACATTAATATTTCTCTTTCTTATTTATAATGTTCTAAACTTAATTCTATTTTCTCTGCACTATTATCTAAATGTTCTTATCTCTTTAATTTTAATTGTTCTTTTTGTTTTTTCATCTCCTAAATAAGCATTTTAGCTTTTTCACTTTAATTAGGATCCTATAATAAAGAGATAGCTTTCTTTTTACGAATTAAATACTATTCTTATTATGGACTTAATTTAGGAGTTTTATATTTCTATTTATTAGATTTTATTTGCATTTTATGATGATTTTCTCTTTCATCCTTATTTATCATATTGTTTAAGATATTTAATACAGTATCATTATTTTAATTTCTAACTTGATCATCTTCTTACATTTTAATATTACTCATCATTGTTTATTATTTCACTCGATCTGAAAAATTAGTTATCAAATTTGATGTCTTCTTTTTCATTAATTTAGGTGCATTTTAAAAGAATGATAAGACTTAAGTAACTTTATCTAAATCTTTTGTCTTTTCCTTTCTTTGTTCCTCTAAATTATCTATAAATTTTATTGTTGATAAAATAGTCTTCCATAAAACAAGAGGTTTTGCTTGATCATAAAATTCTTAGAACTTTTTTAATTGCTCTTTCTCTTTGAATTTTACCTCAAGATTATCTGTTTTACAATTATAAATAATCTTATTAACAGTTCCTTCCTCCAATAGGAGTTAATCAAATATATAGAGATCAAAAGCAGCTGAAATCTACTTGAATCAAAAAATTACTTATTATTACTCTACTATCAGGTCTTTCAGTTCTGCAATTGTAGCATTTTTAGATATTTCAAAATCAAATGCTTACCCTTTTATATATACTTAAAATTTTAACATTAATAAATATGAATCACATTAAAGCATTTGCTTTGGCAAAATGGGCAACTGGTGAAAAATTAGACCTCATAGAAATGGATGGAGAAGTTGATCTTGTCTAAGATTTATCTGATACACTTATGATTATTAAGACCAAAACTATTAGTTAATTTCAGAAGATGTAAAATAATTGTAATATTGAAAGAGACTCATTACCATCTAAAAAAGGAAGATGGTATTATTTGCCTTTTAACAAAGAAATCATCTAACTTGTTTTAGCAACTACTGATTGCAATCAATATAATATTGAAATGCTTATTAGTGCCATTTAATCAAAAATTGTATTGATATCAATATAATCTATTTAGTTAAATGGAAATATTATTCTTAATGATAATCAGAAAGACAACATCCTACAGTTATTGAATTATTTTGAGAAACAATATAATAAAGATCCAAAATAAATTAAATAAATCATGTAGACATTAGACAATACTAAATAATCAGTCTAACAAAATATAGAGAAACTAATCAATAATAAAGAACAATTAAGTTAAATTGAAAGTATATCTTATCTTATATGAGTTAAATCTTTGGAATTGGAGGATACATCAAAAGTCTTTTACGATACAGCAGCTGCTGTTCATAGAAAGAATCGATTAAATAGATTAAAAAGAAGATTAATTATTGGTGGCATAGCATTTATAAGTATAAGTTTTATTTGTTATTGGATATTTAATTGATCATATTACAAATATTAGCAAATTAATAACACTATATGTATTTTGTACAATCATTTTCTTATATTCATTATTTTAGAACGGTTAACCCTTCTCATTTATTCTTCTATTTATTTATATTTTTAATAAAAGAAAGATAATAGTTCCCAAATTTGTTTTTTTTGATGTTTTCTAAAATTTATTTAAAAATACAAATGGTATTAATTTAAAAATTAATAAAATCTTAAAAACAGACTTAATTCATTCAGATTATAAAGATAACTAACTACTCTACTTCAAAGGTTATTGAATTTTCAATAAATTAATATTTATTTTAAGAATTTAATGTACAAGTATTTATTTTATTGAATAAGTTAAAATATCCTTATATCATTTTTACCATGTTTATTAAAGTTCAGAATTTTATAATTTAAAAAAAAATTCTTAATTTTCCTTCTTCATTAGGATAGTATGACTATCTTCTAAGTTCATATATTAGTTACTAACATTTTGTGTATTTCGTAATAGTTAACTTTATTAAATGTTCCTCTGCCTGAATCACAAAATTTGCAATTCCATTTCTTTAAAGCAATTATTTCTAGGAGATTAAATGCTTGTAATTCTAAAATTATAGAATGTGAATTAAGTTATAATTAATCTTTTTTTAGAACTTTTTACAGTATCATTAATTAATTGTTATTAAATAGATTATTGCCAGCTAATTTTAATTTTCAAATTACAGAAAACAATTAAAAAAAGTAGCTAGATTATTTTCTTAAAATTAAAGTTTACAATATCTTTTGATATTTTTAATTAGACTGTTGTTATCATATAATGATATTCTTCTTTACTATGTGATTATAATATATTTTTAATAATCTAATTTATATATTTATAAGTTACTAATAAATTAAATATATATGAATTTTTATTTTTTAATAATATTTTATTAATATTATGCCTCCAAAAAAGGGAAAAGGTAAAAAAAGACATGAATCTGATGATGAAGAATCTGAAGAGTCATATGAACCTAAGACATAAAAAAAAATTCAAAAGTAAGTCTAAAAAAAACAAAATTCTTCAGCAAAAAAGTAAATAGATGAAGAATCAGAAGAGTCTTCAGATTCTTTAGAAGAATAAGTTGAAAAAAATGTTAAAAAAAAGAAAACCTAACCTTAAAATGGAAGAAAAAAATAAATAAAAGAAGATGTAAAGTTTATTAACATTTCATAGGATGAAGATGAAAATTCTGAAAGTGTTGAAAAAGACAAGGACAGTTTTAAATTATATTAAAAAAAAGAAACACCACCTGAAGATGATCCATGCAGAATATATTATGAATCATTGTATAGAGAACAACCAGAATCGATATTGGCTCTTAAGTATTGCTTAGAATACGGTCTAATAGATGAAGCTAATATTTAAAAAGCTCATAAGTTTTATGAAAAATATAAATCTAAATAAAAATGACATTACAATTTAATTGACATTTAACTTTAATTTATATTATAGAAACTAAATTATGCTTAATATATGATTTTAACATCCTAAATTAATTCTATATCCATATAAGTTCAGAATTCATTTTGATAAACAAGATAATAGGAAATTAATTTTTCTAATTAAATAATGAATTTACTCTTAATAAATGATTATATATTTTATTAATTTTTATGTCAAGACGCAGACGATGTGCTTTTGATTCTGATAATCTAGAGGAGTATATATAGGTATATGAACATATAAATATCAGCTCTCTACTATTGGGTAAAATCAAACTAATCTATTTTATGATGATAAAAAATTAAAATGGCTTAATAAATTGAAATAAAGTGATGATGAGGAGTATTCCATAAAATAAATAGAAGGATTTGAACATGGTCATTGTCAAAATGATTATATTGATACTTCTGAACTTCCACCAGATATTCATTTGAAATCAAGTGAGGAAGTTATTACTCATCACATTATGATATTAGGAGATATCAATGAATGTTTAAAACAATCTCTTACTATGTTCTGTATGTAGAGTCGTAAAAACAGTAATGAAGATTTCAATGATGAATTGATATCTCCTTTGAAAAAGTATTTGAAAATTTTATAATTCTTAGTAAACTATGTCTTGATTTAGCAATAAAAAGAATTTAAGAGAGAGATGGAGTTCATATGGTAAAGTTTCTTATGCATGACACTTCTATTTCTAATTATGCTCCTATTATCAATGGTATTTTCTTATTACATCTTTTATTTAGTTTACTTTCTCTAAACTGCTATTTATATTTTAGCTTTTGATGTTGATTAATAAGATTTCGAACCTTAAAAAGAGCAAGATTTGATTTCTTACATAAAGTAACGAGCAGTAAATGTGAAAAACATCTATTCAGT
This sequence comes from Paramecium biaurelia, assembly GCA_000733385.1. Classification (NCBI taxonomy): domain Eukaryota; phylum Ciliophora; class Oligohymenophorea; order Peniculida; family Parameciidae; genus Paramecium; species Paramecium biaurelia. Next base: position 798,776 of record JPFL01000001.1, read on the forward strand.
CTACTTTACTGATTCAGATATTTCTGATCAAAAAAGAACAAATAAATATTATTGTAATAGATGGAATATAGGTGTTATTCTCTCTTAAGTATTTTATATAAAATTTAATCAAAGATTATTGAATAAGTTATTAGTTAATGAAACATATACTTTTATCTTTTTTATTAATATTTATTATTTTAATTACATGTCAATGAGAAGAATCTATTACAAGTTTTTAATTGTTATCTTCATTTTCAGATAAAAACATTGTATAGATGAATGTTATATTAATAAATTTTATTATGTAAAACGAAAGGTTATAACGTCTTCTGAGATCCAAAGGCAGTTCATACATTCCTCAAAATCCACAGGCTGTCTCACCTTTCACAAGACAAGCCTAAAATTCCACTTTTCAATCAAACAAATATCTAACTAACTATGCAGTTTAAAAGTTATAAAATTAATCAACTCATATTACTATGTATTTTATTTTTACACTCTAGAACACCTTCTACAGAAAGAAGAGTTATACCAACTCCATCTAGACCTCCTATCAATATTTAACCTCAACAATCCTCATCAGTTTCTCCTATTCGTTTAATTTAATTGTCAACTGAAAGAGTTCAACAACCATAAGAAATTCATGAAGTACATCATTTTGAAAGACCAATTCAAGTTGTTGCTGCTGAAGAAATGGAATACAAATACAAATTCAAAATCTAACAATTAGAATAAACTATCTATCAATTACAAGTTGAAAATCAAAGAATTAAAATTAATGGTTATATTGAATAATCTATACCTGTTGAAAACACTTCCAAAATTAATGAATTAGAGAGAATCAATCATAATTTAAGAACTTAAGAAGAAAAATAAAGAATTGAATTAAAATAACTAAAAGAAGAATTATAAAATTGGAAAGATAGATATAGTTAACTATAAAAATAATCATCAAATCAAAATGGATTTAATGAAGAATTACGTTAATTGAAAAAATAAATATTTTAATTGGAGGAAGACAATAATGATATGTAATTACATTTAAGGGACAAAGACTAAGAAATCTTGAAGTTAAGAACTATTTTAAATGAAAAAGATGATATTATTGATCAACTTAATGATTAAATCTAAGAACTTTAGATAATTCAAGAGAATTATAGTCGTGTTGAAACTACATTAATATCCCTATAAGGTGAAGTTGATGTATGGAGGAAGAAATTTAAAGAAAAAAATGAAGAAGCCTCAGAATTGAGTGAAAGACTTATCATGGCTGAAACATCTTTAGAAGCCTTGAAAAAGAGATAAATTATACAAGTCAAAGAAGTTAATGTTACTAAAACTAATAATAATAATAAAATTGGCAATTCTATGGCATAATCTATAGAAGCACCAGGAAGATTTTCAACCAATCGTGGATCTCATTATTCAAACAAATAATAAACTTGATCTTCATTTACTTTTTATTTGCTAATATATATAATTTAATGATTCTATTATATTAAATATAAATATTAGATTAAAGATAAAAATACTTAGATATGATATTAAAGAGATATGTAAAATTTTTCTATTTAATTCAATTTCAGAAAGGCAATCTGTCAGATATTGAATAAATAAAATAAATAAAATAATGTGAATAATTTTCATAAATTAAGAATTAAATTATAAAATATAAAAATGAAATTACCAAGTATTAATAAACCTACATCAGCATAGTCAGCTAATAGACAATTACCACCAAGGTAGAATAATAATGCAATAAGCAATTTAGAAAAGAATCTATTTAATAAATTTAATGAATATGATGATTTAAATAAAATAGATACTAAGAAGGTTAAAGTACCTGAGGTTAAATCTAATAAGAAAACAGAGAATTCTTATGATGAAATGGAATCATTTGCAAAGAAATCAAACACATTGAAAAATTATAGTCAAACAGAGAAGATCAAAGATTTGAAATCATCTTAATAAAAATAACAATAATAAGACAATACTGTTTTTCTAACTCATAATTAATAAACAAAGTCAGAAGAATCAAATAATGATTAAGATGATAGTAATAGTGATAGTAGCATTGAAGATTTATTATAGAAGAGTAGAGTATTGGATAAATAGAAAAAAGTTATGTTAAATTATGAAGATGATAGTGAAGTTGGTTAATTAAATAAGATGCTATTTTAAAGTATACTTTTAATAATGTATAATTGATAGCTGATATTGATTTAGATGAATAGTTTTAGAGTATGTGCATTTTGAGAAAAACTATTTCATAGATGTAAGATTCAATGAAATCTTTGGGATATGGGATTAATTAGAAGTTGATGGATGAGTTGAATTAATAATATGAAGAAATGATAAAGCTGCAAAGGGAATCCTAAGTAGCTAAGTGAAATTAATTAGGCAATTGAAGAGTATTAAATGAAAGAGAGCAACTAAAAAAATAAAATGCCTGCTTTACGTTCAAACAGTGTTAATTAAACAAAAAAATAGAAAAAATGACATAATCATATATGATATAACTATTACATTTTATTTTATTAATAAAAATGTAAAATCCAAATATTCCACAATATGAATTTGATATTACAATTTATAAGGATTACTTAAAGAATAAGATTATTGCATTACTTGAAACAATGCCTGGAAATAAATAGTTAATTTTGAGTTAGAGAGTGTTGCAATTACTTAAATTAAGCATAGAAAATAAATTGCTATAAGAAAGTGGAGTTAAAAAGACTTTGACAATAGAGAATATAAATTAAATAGAGAATGATATTACTTAAATCTTTATTATCATTCCACCTAAATTAGACATAACAAGAAAGATTGCAAAAATGATCAAAGCTGCTAATGGTCCAAACAACACTTACAAATTAGTATTTTGGCCTTCAAGAACAATCTTAGCAAAGGAATTATTAGAATAAGAAGGAGTTTTAAGTAGTGTAGAAATAAAGGATTTTTCATTTGATCTTATTCCACTCGATTTAGATGTATTGAGTTTAGAAATGCCTGATGCTTTTAGAGATATGATGATTGATTAAGACTTATCTATTTATAATTATGTTGCAGATAGTATCAATCGAATATAGATTGTAATGGGCAATATCCCTAATATTTATTGTAAAGGCGATGGAGCTAAGATGGTTTATGATATTATAAAAGTAGAGAACTCATAATCTGATTAAAATCAAGACTCCTAAGAAGTAGAGTCTCTAATCATTTATGACAGGAGTATAGACTTGGTTACTCCAATGTTGACTTAGTTAGTTTATGAAGGATTGATAGATGAATAATTTGGTATAAATGGAAACTTAGTAAGTCTACAAAAGAAAGTATTTGGAAAAGAAGGTTAAGAGGGAGAGGAGTATCAAACAATGTAATTGAATTCAGAGAAAGATCCTTTGATGTATAAAGTAAGAGGATTGTAAATACCATCTTTAGCCAAATATTTATATGAGTAAGCAAAGCAATAGGAAGTGGAGAAGACAGAATTTTAGAAAGAAAAGTAAGCTTAATTGAATGAGAGGATTGTGTAATAAGCAAAGAAGATTAAATTAGAGTAAGAATCAAATTCAAGACGTATAATATTAATTTATAATTAGATCTTAATATAAGTGGTAAAATTGCAGAGAATATTAAAACAATATCATTCTATAAATTGTTGAGTTTAGAATAAGGAATAATTAATGGTGATAAACCAGAGAGAACTTTAGATTATATAGAAGCAATGATTTAATTGGAAATGGACTTAAATAAAGTTGTAAGGTTGTTAACCTTAAGATCCTTAGTTGATGGAGGATTGAAACAGAAACCATTTGATTATATGAGGAGAGAGATTGTTCATGTATATGGATTTAAAACTATTGCTTTCTTAAACAATTTATCAAAAGCAGGAATGGTATACAAATCTGATGCTAAATAACTATTTTTTAAATTGTAGGAATAATTTAAATTATTGAATGTGGATATTAGATCTGATGATACAGATCCAAAAGATCCTGCTTATACTTATAGTGGTCATTGTCCTCTGATGTATTTTTGATTTTAATGATTTAGGGCTCGTTTGACTGAAAAGATATTTGATAAGGGATCATGGAAACCTTTCAAAACATAAATGTAATTGATTAATGGTTTTCAATTAGAACCAGAAAGACCTATAAAATTGAATATTCCTGGTAAAAAGCCTATTGTAATTATATATATACTTGGTGGAGCCACTTATGGAGAGATTGCAGCATTGCGTCTTTTGGGGAAATAATTTAATAAAGAAGTTATCATTTGTACAACTAATATGACTAATGGTACAAAGCTTATTTCATCATTAAGAGAGAGAATTTGATAATTATATAAATACATAGACAAGCTGTAGTTTAATACAATTATTATATTTATTAATGTAAACAGAATAATTTTTTTTTGATTCTTCAAATACTAATGATAAGAATTAATGGGTTAAACTTGATTCTTTAAAAAGACCTATTTCCACTATTAGATTATTTGAAGGGACTTTATTTATGAAAAGTAAAAAATAAGATGCTCTCAAGGCAAAATTTTTTAAGTTGTTTTCAGATCGACTTAACATTTATAAAGTATTTATATATTTAAGATTTAATTATTAGAATGGTAGAGATTAAAAAGAAATAGGTTGCTTATTTTTGACAAATGTATATTTGGACTTAAGATGTTTGATTGAATAAGAAAAAGATAAATTTCCAATAATCTTATTAAACGGAAATCGAAAGTTAGTGTTGAATGCACGTTCTTAAGAAAGTCAAATTAAATGGATCGAATAATTCAAAAAAACTTGTATTCTGAACAATTATAAAGGTGTTTACACAAATATTAAAGTATTAGGGAAGGGAACATTTGCAAAGGTAATTAAATTCATAAATAAGGTTTTATTAGCTGAAAAAATAGTAAATAAATCTAAATTTGCTGTAAAGACATTCCAAAAATTAGCATTGATGGATAAAAATAACACACAACGAGTATTTCTAATTAAAATAAGCTTTTAGTAAGGATTATTAAATGAAATAAATTTGTTGAGATCTTGTGATCATCCAAATATCATAAAACTTTATGAAATTTATGAAAGTGGAGATTATATTTATTTAGTTATGGAGTTACTAGAGGGAGGTGAATTATTTGATTTAATATTGGAGACTCCATAATTTATAGAATCTAAAATAGCATTGATAATGTTCAAAATATTTGATGCATTGGAATATCTTCATACAAAAGTATTATTACTTTCTTATCCTATAAAGAATATTATGCATAGAGATATAAAACCAGAGAATATATTATTAAATAATAAATCAGATAATTTTGATTTAAAAATAGCTGACTTTGGTTTAGCATCCTATACCGAAAGTGAATTATTAATTAAAAGATGTGGTACACCAGGATATGTAGCTCCAGAAATTCTATAAGATTAAAAATATAATGAAAAAGTAGATGTTTTCAGTGCAGGAATTATACTTTATATATTGTAAAAAAAAAGTTTAAAAATGATAGACTAACTGGATAAGCCCCATTTTATGGAAATAGTTTAGACGATGTAATAGAGAAGAATAGGGCATGTCAAATCAATTTTAAAGACTTAAAAGTATCATAAGATGCATTAGATTTATTATATAAAACATTAGAACCAAATCCTACAAATAGAATTTCATCTTTGGAAGCTTTATCTCATCCCTTTATTTCTAGATTATATAAAAGATAAATTAATAGTATGGAAGATATCTCATTGGATGATTTACCAAATGATAATTATAGTGCATTTGAAAATATGAAAAAATTTTGTCAAAACAATATGAGATTTAAAATGTCTAAACTAAAAAAAAATGAATTGATTCAATAAACTCCTTTTATGGGAATCAGAGTATATGATCCAATAAAAGCATCTTTTGATAGTTGGTTGAATGATAAAACAAATGAAATAGAATCTAAATAAATTATAAGGTCTCCCTAGATTTAATAATAATAATCAACAGACTCTGAATTTTCAATCTTAAGTACTCCTGAATCTAAAAGAGATACTTAAAGATTTATTTAATTGAATCCTTTATAATAAATAGCTTATAAATAATCACCTAATTAGTCTTTATATTCACCTAATAATTAATAAAAGGAATAAATTTAAATGAACTTTAAAAAAGCTAGTCAAGTTAGAGATTAATTAAAAAAATTAGGTTCTTGATTAATTTAATAATATATTTATTTTGCTAAGCTATTATTATTATTATTAATATACATATTAATTATCATAATTAACTTATAACATAGAATAATTTAAATCATATTGATCTAACCCATTTATGCTCATCATTACCAGTCTAAAATTATTATTCATAATACCTAAATCTTTGTTAGAATATCAAATAATTCATGTGAAAGTTCTCCTGCATTTAATTTTGAATCATATTAGACTTCATAAATTTTATCATTAAATCCAATGGCCTCAATAGGTTATATACTAACAGCTGTTCCTGATCCGAACATTTCTATCATCTAAAATATAATCAAATTTCTAATACTCTCCCCTCCTCAATGGCTTCAAGAACCTCTTAAATATAAAGTTTCTTCTAAGTAACCTTAAACTTTCCCATATTTTTTGTGAGTTCCTATATATAATATTCTAATATATCTACCAAAATAGAATCTCTCAAAATTCCTGGTAAGATTGTACCATCTAAAATTGGTGTGACTAATTCTTTTTCTCCTTATTTGTTCTTCCAAAAGAAGAATAAATTACAAACTCCCATTTCTTATACAAGACCATCTGGTAACATCCATAAATTTTAGTGGAATCCAATCTTTTAGACTTCCTTCAAAGGTAAAACTGTTGGAGCATAATTACCAGCAACTTTGAAACCTCCTACTCCTCCAGGAGCTGATCGAATCTAATATTTAAAAAGATATTTTTACTGTTGATGTATTACAAAATACTCTAACAGGTTTTAAACCAGATGGGAAATAAGGACCAACAGGACATAATGCAACAAATAATTTTGCTCTACTTGATGCTCTGACTCCTAATGCCTCTTCTGTTGCCATTAATGTTGGTCTAATATAACAACTAAAACCAGGTCTATCTGGAATCCAATCTCTATCCACTTTTAATAATTGTTCAATGCATCTTTCCAATTCTGTACCATCAAAATCTGGTAATGACAATCTCTTAGCAGATTGTTTCATTCTATACATATTACAATTCAATCTGAATGTCCTAATTGAATTATTAGGTCCTCTATAAGCCTGTAAATATTGATTGATTAAATTACTTTAGCACCTTCAAAACATTCAATTGCATAATGTAAACATGCAGAAAATGGATGAATACTGAAACTTTTGAATGGGACAATCTAGGGTCGGCTCCATCTAATTTAAAATTTAATTCAATTATCTACCCCATCTTCTCTGACCAATCAATCTCTAATAAATGATCTGTATGGAAAGCTCCAAATGTCATAATTTTAGGATCACAAGGAGGTTTAGTAATATAATGCATTGTATGAGTGGTTGTAAGATCTCTTGCCTATTAATTTATTTCTATATTTATTTACTTAAAATGATGGATAAGGACAAGTAAGATCTAAGTTAGTATAATATGAAAATGAAAAGACTGGTGATCTCCAAAGACTTCTTAGCATCATTTCTATTTTATTTTTTTATTTCAAATTTTCATTTCATCATAATTTAATACGTAATATCTAAATAATATGACTCTACAATAAATTTTAATTAATTGTTTGATAATCTATAGTTTGGAGTATTATTACAATTTAATCTTGATAATATTAATTTTGTCAAAGGGGTTAATACTTTTTTATTCTACTTCTTGTTTAAATTCATTTAAATTCTTTATCATTTATTTTATATTACTAAATTCAATGAAATGTTTAAAAATATGTTTTAATAATACTCTCTTATATATATAATAATATTTTAAAACATCAGAATTTATATTTTGGCATAATTTCTATATAATAATTTCAAAATAGGGTTTACACAGATAAATAGAGTTTTATTTTAGAAATTATATCAATTTAACATAGAATCAATAAGATTTTGATTCCTATCATTAAAAAATCCATATATTTTTTTGAAATATTAACATTATTGACTTAGCTATTTATTTTAAACAATATTTTCTTATATGATTTTCATAATTTCCTTCAAAAGGTTTATAAGTTATAATATCTGTTAAATTAGTTTAGATAAATTTGAAAATTAAAAATTCATTTTTCATAATAGATTTATTTCAATGTAAAAGGTATGTAATATAAAATGAAGCTGTAATTTTTAAAAGCATTAAATTTAATAAAATATGGGAAAAGGTAAATAGAAGGTAGAGTCATCAGAAGAGGAAGGAGGAAATGATTATTAGAAGGATGATTTTGTGGTGGACTCAGATGAAGATATTGATGAAGAGGCATAGGAGGAGTAAGAAATAGGTTAATAATATATAGTTAAGATGACTCATATAATGCAGAGTTATCAGAGGATGATAGGATGTTGATTGAAGATAATAAGAGAGTGACAAATTAAAGAAGATTGTAGAAAATAGGAAGAGATGATGATGAAGTAGAACAGGAAGATGTTCCTGTTGATCCTTTTTAAGAACTCTTATCGTAGGAGCCTATTGATGAGAATGAATAAAATGAGTTAATAAATAAATTGTTTGATCCAAGTTAGAGAGAATTGGCATTCTTGAACTAAAATGATGAAGAGATAATTAAATAAGATGTGCCTGAATCTATTTAAATTACATACATGAAGATGACAAATGGATAGATTATGTAAAATGCAAGAGAAGAAGCCTCAGAATAGCAATTGAAATGGGTAGGAGAGAAGATGTTTTCTTAGTTCGATTTAAAAAATATATCTGATGTTTTGGTTGGAATCAAACTAATTTTGGAGTTCTATAGAAAAGAGAACTTGGATATAATGTACATCTATACTTATAAACGTCATCTAATAACTTCAGCATTGCAATTGGAACACTATTGGAAAATAAGGGAACTCGATTATGAGTGGGAACACTTCAGTAATTTCAAGAATAGGATATCAAAATTGATTGACTCCATTCCTGATGATTATTTAATACAAAAGGACACAGCCAATATCTATTTACAGAAGGCTAAGGAAATAGAGGATTTGTAGAATTTAAAAGACTACATTGATTATATAATTTTAAAACATAATTGCAAGAGGATTGTATATTTGGAATAGGAATTATTGAGAGAGAATTAGGAGAAGTCATTACAGGGTTAGAGGATGAATTAAGATTAATAGGAATAAGAATAGGTTAACTCAAAAGTTGATAGTATTCTTAAGGAGTTGTAGAATTTAAGTTTGAATGCTAGGAAGAAACCTCATACAAAGGAAAAGTCGATGTTAGATTATATTAAATAGAGAGTGGATGAGGCAGCATTGAAGTTTTGTTATACTTCAGATGAATTTTTCATTAAATTGTAAGGGAAGAATGTGTAAGTGGACAGAAAGATTATTTAAGATTTGGAGGAATTATGGAGTCATTAAACAGAGACTGCAGAATCTAAATCACAAGATTCTAGTTCTGAATATATCAAATTATTATAAAAGTATTTGATGATGGAACTATATCATCATCCTTTCATTAGGAATTTCTTAAGTTAGATATATAGAGAAAATTTGCTTATTTCAACAGAGCCTACTCAACTTGGTAATAGAGAAATTACAGCTGTAAGTTACTTTTATCCTGTCAAGAGAATAAGATACAGATAATATAAATATATGGAAGATTAAACATGGATGTAATGTCTTAGAGCAGAATAATTGGGATATATTAAAATTAATTTTACAATTTCCAAAGATAAAGATCATAAAAAAGAAAAGATTCCTAGAGATGATATCATGGTTTTATTGTATGATAAATTTGTCAAAATAGATGATTCTTAAAAGGAACCAGAAAATATAATGAGAGCTAGAGATCTCATTCTTAGAGGTATCTTATAAGAAATATGGTATCCTATTTTAGAAAGATAAATTAAATATAAATTGTAATCTCTATCATCCAAACATATTGTTAGGATGTGTTAACAAAAATTTAAATAACTCATTAACAAATAACCTCATATAAGTGAAGTTGGAAACAATCAATAAATGTAATAGACCACTAATCCAGATGTTAAAATAATGTCTTTAGTTATTGGATCAGAATAGACAGATAGTAAAGTACTCAAAGCTTATTCTCAAGATTGTTCTATCTAAAAGAAATATATTGGAATGTCAGTTATTGATTATAAGGGAGAATAACAGACACTCTAAATTTTTAATTATTTGACTTAAGATGAAAGAAGAACTGATGTGCTAGAATAAATTAGGAAAGAATAAGCATTATTAGATAATTTCTTTGAGAAATATAAACCAGATCTTGTTGTAATCTCTTCCAATCATTCTGATTGTTTAAAATTAAGAGCTGATTTACGTAAGAAATATTAGTAGACATCTTCTGTTTGGATTACTTTGGCAGATTCACAAATCTCAAGGATTTATAGTATGAGTGAAAAGAGTAACTTATAATTACCAGACATTCCTCAAATTTTGAAAGAGGCTATTTCTTTGGCTAGATATAAACTTAATCCAATGGCAGAAGTCTTAAATTTATGGAGTGATAATATTGATAAAAATGGTTGTTTACATCTCAATTTACATCCACTTTAATCTATGGTAAGTTAATAAGTATTACTTGATGCTTTAAAATAAACTGCCACAGAAATAGTCAATTAAGTTGGAGTTGATTTAGTAGATTGTACTTTACATAAACATTTGGCTGATTAAATTCAATTTATTAATGGATTAGGAAGAAGATAAGCTAAACATCTATTATCAATGGTCAAAGGTCTATTGAGTAAAAGTCTATTTAATAATAATTATGAAGATGAAAGATTAATATATTCCAAATTGGAATAAGATTAAAAAGAATATATTTAAATTTAAAGATAAGATATTCTCAAAACATAGATTTTAAAGAAAGTTGTATTTAAAAATGTTTAAGGATTTATCAAAATACAAAGAGGCATTTAACCATTAGATATAACTAGAATGTAAATCAAAATGTATTCTGATGCTGTACACATAGCCAAATGTGCATTAGAAGTTGGAGGTAGAGATGATAGATAAAATACAATTGTTAGATAATTGATGAGTTAACCTTAAAAAATGGAAGATCTATAATTGGAAGATTGGGCTAAATAAAGAGAACAAAAGGATGGAAGGGAAAAGTTTACTTTAGTAGCTCAATTTATGAAAGAAGAATTAACAAATCCTTTCCTTTATAAATTTGATACTGCAAATAAAGAAATGAGTAACTCTGATATATTCTATGCTATTACTTAGGAATCTCCTTATACTTTTCGTAAGAATAGTATTGCTCAAGGATAGATTACTAAAAAAATAGAAGGTAAGGACAAGAGTAAGGACAGTGATAAACTACTAATAAAATTATCAGATAATGGTTTATGTGGTACATTACGTAGAGAGGATATGTTATAATAAGAGTTTGGTATTGGATAAATCATTAAAGCCTATGTGAAGAGGATACCTGCTACAGAAAACAATAATAAAAATGATAGTTTAAATATCCTTATTATTGAATTATCATTGAAGCCTGATTGGTAACGATGGGATTAAGAATATCTAAAACCATCTAGATATGATCCATGGCCTTATTCCAATATAAGCTATGATGATTACTGTAATAAGGTCATGCAAACCTTTGATTAAAGTAAATTCAAAGAGTTTGACTAACCAACTATTCCTTAAGATTAAATGCCTAACAAATAGAAATAATAATAAAAATTGATTCTCAGAAATATTAATCATCCAAAATTCAAATAAGTACTTCTAAAAGGTGCACTTGAATATATTGAAAGTTAACCTGTTGGAGAATATATCATCAGACCTAATCAAAGACTTAAAGATCATTTAACAATTACATGGAAATTTCATGAAGGTGTTATTTCTCATCTCTATGTTTAAGAATTAAAATCTGCTCAAAGTTATAAACCTTAACTTGTTTTGAATGGTAAAACTTATGAATCTTTTGATGAAATCTATGAAAGCTATATTACTCCATGTAATCTTCATATGGAAGCTGTAGTAAACAATAAGAAATTCTATAATTGTACGATGGAATAATTAGAAAAGAAATTGAGAGAGGACAAGGAAAAAGATGAAGAAATCATACCTTATGGCTTTTGTGTTACTGACAAAGCCCCTCAATACATTGTTTTAATGTATATGAAATAAAAGAATAAAGTAGAAAAAGAGTACATCAAAGTCAAACCTGAAGGTCTTAGTTTTCACTCTGTTATGTAGAATAATCTGAAAGATTTAACATTATGGTTTAAGAAAAACTTTAGAACCCTAGAATACAAGGATTATGTTAAAAGAACTAAACCACCTATTCCTGAAACTAATGATAGATTAAATTAATTAAATTCATAATGGGAAATTAAAAAAGAAAAAACTAAAGAAGAAAGAGTCAAACATGAAGAATCATCTTGTAAATATATATTCCTTATTATAGATAATGTTACATGTTCCAAATGTAATAGACGAGGTCATAATGCAAATGATTGTAGACAAATGAGAGACAAAAATAGAAGTGGAGGAGGAGACTCTAAAAGTATATTATTTATTCTATTAACTCTCTAGTGGGGTGCCATAATTGTGGCTAAAATGGTCATATTAAAAAGAATTGCCCAAAATTAAATAATTCTAGAAGAGATAGAAGTAATAGCAGGGATAGAGAAAAGATGTCTACTAAAAAGAACCAATTCTAAACTAAAGTAGAAGATACTCAATAAATGGATTGGTGATTTAAAATTGTTATTAAAAATATAAAAATTAAATCATTCATAATATCCTGGTATTTATATACTTTTGTTAAACTTAATCTTCTATTATCTATTTATTTATAGAATATCTAATGTAAATATAAACTATATCTATCAAAATATCAAAGTCTAAATATATAATAACTATATTGGAATTTTTGTTATAAATATATAATATAAATAAAATACTCAAAAATGTTGATGGAAAATTTGTTGGATTGTAATCACTATAAAATAATTTATAGCTTAACATATTGAAGCAATGATTAACGCAAATATGAAAAACATATTAAAGGATAACTCATTAAATAAAGAAATCTTTAATCTATTATCAGATTAATAATAAGAAATGAGCTAAACTATTCTAATTGATGACCCAGTTTTTCTAAATGGTCATTATTATTATCCAATAAAAACAAAAAATATAATAGTTAATAGAAGATATGGAGAATTTGAGTTATTGGCTGAGTATTTATTTAAGACATAACCTGAAATTCTATAAAAACCTTTACCTCAAAAAGAGTTTGGGATTATTTATATAATGAACTTTATTGAAGAAAATACTTAATTATTGAAATAAAGAAAATAATAATTTCAAATTTATATTAATGATATTAAGAAATAATTACCTAATAATAAGATTGTTATCTAATTCTTAGAAAATCCATAATCATTTTTTGAATAAATAGTCAATATAGATTATTCATTGATATAATAATAACGTTATTTAGAGAAAATAAAGAAGTTGTATGAAACAAAGTGGTAAAAAGGAAATAATGAAACAGATTAATTAGAAAATTAAAAAGAGTTATTATAAACAAAGATAATTCATTTAGATTAAATGTATTTATACTATATATGTAGATAAACACATTTAGTAATTTTATATTTAAATTTATTACATAAAACAAAGGGTTCTGAAGTCTGTCTTTATTCAAATGAAGTTTCAGAGCTAATCAATAATATTATTAAGAATTAGTAACTTTATTACGAAGATTTGAGTATAAATAAATTAGAAAGATTAACAAAAAAGATTGGAGAAGTGATAGGATTGTATAAGAATGTTAGAATGAATAAAAATCAATTTGATACTTTTGAAAAATTACTAGATGATTGCTTGAAATTAACATTATTTACACTTAAAGAATTATAAAAATGAGTATTATAATTAATAAATAATGAGACCTTAAACAGCCAAACCAAAATTGGCAACAAATGAATATACAAAAGAGATTGAATTTTTAAAACAATAAAAATTAATAGCTTATGGTGGAGATCCATAAAATTTACCTTAAATATTTTAAAAAAATCCTGCATTTCTTGTTTTGGATGAATTATAAGCAGAACTTTTTAATGCAAGATGTCATGATACAGGTGAAACTGTATCAATTGAAAGAGTATGAATATATATTATATTTAGGCAAAAATCTTTAAAGAGGAGTTCAATAAGATCAATTCAAAAAAATTTCCTGATGTATTGAATTTATATTCAATGAGATTAGGAGTTACAACTTTGATTGCTTTAGCTAATTAAAAACCTTTCTAAACAACAATAAATTTAGCAGATAATACATTAGGGGATTATGCAGTTCATGCCATAAAAACATTATTAGCTAACTCCCAAATCAAAAATCTTAATTTAGCTTCCAATATGATAAGTCATATAGGATTGGGATAGGTTATAGATGATCTTTGCAAGAATCAAACATTAAAATCTTTAGATTTGGGAGTTTTGGATGGTAGTATAAGAAAAAATGCTCTTGGATTTGAAGGTGCAAAACATATAGCATAGTTGTTATTGTCTAATAAAAAGATTGAAACATTAAAATTATAAGATAATGTAATAACTACTGCTGGTGGAGAATTTATTGGTTAAGCATTGAAAACAAATTAAAGCATAAAACATTTAAAGATAGCAGAAAATGATTTGAAAATATCAGGAATTGAAACAATTTTATTAAATGGATAAAATTTAGAATCTTTAGATTTGTCTAAGAATAATATTAGACCAACAATAAAATTTTAGGAGTACTTGATGAATAATAGAACATTGAAGAGATTAAATTTAGAATTTAATGATTTGGGTCCAAAGGGAGTAGAATATTTGTCAAATGGGATAATTTAATAGTAATCTGGATTGGTTTCATTAAATTTAAGAGGGAATTAAATTAGAGATGAAGGATTATAGGTTTTATCAGCTGCAATATATGAAAGTGAATCTTTATAAGAATTAGATATATCTTTGAATGATATTACACCTGATGGAATAAGATTTTTGGCAGATGTGTTACCAAATAGTTAGATAAAAATTCTAAATTTATCAAAGAATTTATTGGGTGATGAATCAATGATTATGTTATGTAACAATAGAATAATGGAGAAGTTGGATGTATCATCAAGTAGAATAGCAGATTAAGGGGTATGTAATGAAAATGAATAAATTAGTTTATGACATTCTTAACATTTATAGGAGAATCAAATAATTTTACTAATTTGAAAGCTAATGATAATTATATAAGTGAGAAAGTTGAGAAATTGATTTTAGAGATTATAGAGAAGAATTAAGTGATAATAGATTTATAAGTAACAGGCAATAGATTGTCATTGTGTTGTTTAAATAGAATTTAGAAGATAATGCAGAGAAATTAAAAGATATTAGAAGAAAAAGAACCAAGTAAGATAAGAACTGAAATATATAGATTGAAATATGAACAGAAGAAGATTTAGATAGCAAAAGATAAGTTGTCATAATAAGAAAAGGAAATATTATAGATTGAGGATAAGAAATCATAAGTTATAGTTGAGATGGAGAGGATCAAACAGTAAGAATAAAGTAAAAGATCTGGATTATAAGAAAGAATTACTGATTTGTTGAATTAGATAGAGAAGAAGAAGAAGATAATAGAAGATAAATAGGCTGATTTTGAGAGATCAAAATAATTAAAATAATAGGAATTAGAAGCTTAGAGGAATGATTATTAAGTTGTTTATTAGAAAAGAAAGGAGTTGGAATAAGAGTTTGAAAGGTTACAAAAGGAATTAGATGCTCAAGAGTAGAAATTTAAAGATGAATAATTTAAATTGGAAGATGCAATAGCAGAGAAGAAAGGTAAAGGAGAAGAGATTGAGAAGTAGACTGCACAATTGAGAGATGAATTGATGAAGCTTTAGAAACAATAATTTGAACAGAATAATTAGGCTGACAAGGAGTAGTAGATATAACAATAACAATAAGTGATTAATGAAAAGGATGAAAAGGCTGAGAATGATAAGCAACCTGAATAAGTTAATAAGAATGATGAAAAGTTGAAACCTAAGAAAACCACTAAGAAGGGGAAAAAGAAGAAATGAATAAAATACTTATATTATATAAATTATGCAAACCTCTTAACAAAGTAATGTTTAATTTAGGTTTAATTCATTTGTAATGAGATAGCCATTAGATTATAGTCGTCTATGGCTGTAGAAAAAAAAAAAAAAAAAAATTGTAATCGAACATAGCCTTTGGTTCATCTCAGGATAAACTCAAAGGTAAATAATTACCGACATTACCTGATTATGATATCAATTACAATTCAGTTGAACCAAATTCACGAAAAGCAATAATAGCAAAATCTGACAAGTCCAAGAGATCTTTAACAGAAATATCAAGATCCTACATTACTCCTTCAAGAATGAAATTACCAGAATTAGTATAATAATAGAACTAATGTTTTGTACTGAAGCCTTGTGTCTTTCAAATCAAAGAATATACTCCAAAAATGTATGAAATTTTGCCCTATACAACCAATGAATTAAAGGAATGCTTCAATAATCTCTTGTAATATATATATCTATCAATTAGGTCTAAACACAAAGTAAAAAAACCAGATTACAATTTCATTATATGACTAATTTGTTATTTATATTAATCAAGCACTTCTATTAGTGCAAGCTTCAATTTTTTGTCCTTTATAATTGTTACAAGCCCATTAAACTAGGTCTTCTAAAATAAGGTCTTCATCGGTTACGCTATGTTTCTTGTTTGTAGTGATCCAAGGAACATATTAATGTGCTGGTGAAAGACCATCTGTTTCTTCAGCTGCTGCCAAATGCAATTTGTAACCTTAGTCACCCTTTTTAAGTTTTTAATAAATAATACATTAGCACATTCTTTGACAGTAGTTCCTGAAATACCTAAATCTGCTGCACAGAGACTTGCAGCTTCATCAAAACGATTGTTTGTATAAGGTTTGAATATTCTTCTGTCAATACAAATTGCCCATTATACTTATAAGATTTCATTATTGGTAGGATATTTAGATGCCAATATGTTCTATCCACATAATTAAACATAATTTCCATAACATTCCACAGATCCATGTTGGCATGTGAATTACCATTTCCCAGTAGTTTTGTTAAATACTCTTTTAACATTTCCATATGGAATTACTCTAATATGTACCATTTCTTCAATGTCTGGGGTATCCACTGCCTCTGTCAAGGAATTCAATAGAAACTCCATACAATCAGGACATAATGACTCAGTATAAACATCTACTGATAATCTACTCTAACAAAGAGTTAATGCAAAAAGAAGGAATAATCCTATAAATTTCATTATAATAATAATGACGCAATCGTGAGTTTCATACTTTGATAATTATTTGTTCGTTAAATAAAAATGCAATCAATATTAAGTTAATGTGCTACTCTTGATGAGGAATTTGTAATTTTGGTCCCAATTATAGAAACTATGGTTTAGGAATTGTCTGTGGTAAGTCGAGAATTCGTTAGTTCTAAATTGGAATTTCTTAAAAAATACTCACTATCTCTTAAATCAAGTTAGATTGATGCTCGAATCCATCGAAACCAGCAAACTCGGAATCTTATCGAATATGTAAAAATGCATAGACAATCAAAAACTAAATCAGTAAGTTAAATTTGCACAAATAAGTATAAATAGAAATTTCCTACTGATTCAGGATGTTATTCAATCTAAAACTGTTAGTCAACATCTTGCTCAACTATATAAACCTCCGAATTTAATGCAGTCTCACATAAGAAGAATGAGAAAATTATAACCATAAAAACACTTAAGCAACTTATTACAAAATAAAAAAAACATTAATAAAAAACAAATGAATAGATTTTTAGATTAATTAATAAATGTATGAATTTAATATCCGAAAATTAACATTTATACCCTTAATATCCAAGCCTATTAGAAGAGTATAAGACTATAAGAAAAAATAATTCCAGTTTAGAATAAAAGTTGAATTTTGAGAAAAAATCCTAGTAAGTTTAAGAAAATTTTAAGAAGTTAATACAAAGTTAAGAATCATTCAAATCTTACTTAAATTCGGTCATTTGATTATTTTTTAATAATAATTCATTTTTCAGAACCTGAAGAATCAGAATTCTCTGAATTACTAGATTCCTTATTCTTCTTCTTTTTCTTCTTATTATTCTTTTCCATTTCTTTCTCTTTTGCATTAATTATCATTAACTATTACACTGCATCAGCCAATTAACCTGTTTTCTTTAAAGACCTATTAACTCCTTTATTTAATTGTAATTTGAATAAAGCAACTAGATCTTCATCAAGTAGTTTTACTAATTTAGGCGTTATTTCATCTTCCTAATCTTACAATTATTAAAATGCTTTTTATGCTTCTAAAGCCTTGTCCAAATCTGATTATTCAGGTTTCAATATTGAACAATATTCATTTTCACTTGCCTTCATGTGTAACCCTAATTTAGGTTTAGGTAAATAATCAAATAATTTTATTTGGTCTGAATTTAACAATATTAATTTTAATTTATCTATTTCTTATAATTTCTTTATTATATAAGTTACATCTAAAGTATGTGTGATTTTCCCCATTGAAAAATTTATTAGGTCTCTTTTCCCTCCTTTTTTACATTAGCAACATCCAAAATAATCAAAGAATTGAAGGTCAAGACGATTTTCTTGTTCTTTAAAAAATTCAGTTATATCATTAGAGATTTGATCTAACAACTTTGATTTTTATTACACATCATGATCAGCTACTTTTGACATTCTATTAAATTTCTCTAATTATACTGATTTATTCAAAATTTCTCTTACTTTTCCTTTACCTTTATTCTCAGGATGTACTTTATTATCATAATCCATTTCAAAATTAAATAATTCATTTAACAAAGATACTCTATAAGATAAATTATTGAAAGGCATAATGAATAATAAACTACACAAATATACAATCTCCCAAAATCCACCTATGTCTCCTAAGTACTAATACACTCTAGGATACGACCTCTGTGTTACTTACGTTTTTTGATCTAAAGATATATTTATTTGAAATATTTATTAATCTGAATTTTTATCTTGAATTGTTTCATAGTAATTTGAAATAGACAACACAGTTTATTCATATTAATCTTATACAATATAACCATTATCAGTTTAAGTTAATTGTGGCTACAATATAATATTGAGTTTCTTAGTAAAGTTAATCATTGAAGTGATAGCAAAGGACTTTCCAATTATAGTAACAGGCTTTTTAAAATTAGAGATGTCTGTGTTGGCTGATGTCATTTTCATCAGGAACTAATCACTATCTTGAAAATTAGGATTAATGCATTAGGTACTTCTTATACATTTTATATTTTACCCAGACGTGCACTACTTAACTTTGATTTATAATGATTTATCTTTGGAGGATTCTAAACCTCCTTCCAAGACGATTGAACTGATAGACTTCCAATCGATGCAATACCATATCTAATCGCTCTTATCAAAATAAGCATTTAGGGCTGGATCATCAAATTAGAAATCCGTACATTTAGACATAGGGATTTCTTGAAATGTCAAACTATTAAAATTAAATATGATTATTACTCATCTATTTAACCAATCGATCCTTCTAAGATATATGAAGCCATAAGGTCATTGCCTTTTTAAGCTATAGCTATGCTAAAGTTTAAAGGAGTCAAATAGAAGGATTTTTAATCTTCAGTGTAGGTTGTATAACTAATTGCGCTTGGGTTATTTCTAATAATTAGTGATTCAAGACCACTATAATAAACCAAAACTACTAAACTCACTAATATTGATGTCAGAAAAACTCCTAAATATGTTCTATGACCTTATTCTTTTAACAATAATAAACTGACTGGTCTTGTATAAACATTAAACTTTTTGATGGCATTGCTTATAGATTGATAATTCGACATATAAATGAGTAAAAATAAATTAATATCAAATGTAGTAACTTCACAAATTTAGATTTTATTGAATTAATTTCTAAAAATTATCTAATAATTAAAAAGGTAAATTATAATACTAAAATTACTATTTCTAAAATACTAAAATTAAAAAATATAACATTCTCGGAGCTCATCGAGATTATGTTATATTTGCAACCATATAAGGTGTAATTTCTACTAGAAGAAAAAGAAAATGGTGTATTATAAAAACTAAGAAGTAGTTAACTATGGTATAAAATAACACTATCAGAACTGAAGTATAATATTTATAGAAAGAACAGAAGAAATATTACTTGATAAATCTATTACTAATGTACTTTGAATAGTGAAAAACTCATTTTTTCTTTTATTCTACCTTTTTAACATAAAATTCTAATTCCTTTCCTTCAAGAAGGTAACCGTCAGCTCTGCCAGATTATCCTGGTCTTGATGTGACTCTGACTAAAAGTCTTTGATTTTAGAATTATTCAGCAACTAAATTATCAATAACTCTATCTTTCAATCTGGCTTCTAATTTCTTTTTTAATGAGTTTGATTTCTTAACTTCTTATGGTGGTGCTTAGTCCTAATTTTAATTTAATAATTTTACTTTCTTTTGTGTCTTTTTTGCTCCCAAATCAATATTGTATTTCTTTAAATAAAATTATTTGAATGGTGTAGCATCTATTTACACAATAGCTCCTCTTGTAAGTGTTTTTGTTCTGACTAATTCATTATTTGATGGATGATAAACAACTTCAACAATCTTTGCTTTTTTTGCAACACCTTCACTAGCCCAAGAGAAGTTTCCATCTGATAAACGAAGAGCTCTGAATTTAAAGTTTCCTCCTCTAACTCTTAATCTTCTAACTCTCTTTTCACCAGATACTAATTTAGTCATAGCAGCTTGTCTTCCTTTCTCAAAAGCTCTCTTCTTTTTATGGATTGGCATACGACCACCTGTAAGTCTTCTTTTGTGTCTGCTATCTCTTGAAATACCCATGAATAATAAATAAAGATTTTATTTAATTTCAAATAACCACACATATACGCTTATTTAATATATTTATGAAACAGAATATATCACACTCTTATTAGATAATATAATGAATAGGTTTCAACAAGAAGATGATATTCACTCTCATTAAAAACAACTTATTATTGAACCCAAAAAAGTTCCTCTTATTTAGAAACATCTTAAACCGATTTTTTTTTTACGAAATAGAGATTCATTTCTTCAATAATAAAGTCATTTGAATGAAGCATTGTCATCTGATTATATTAATACATATCATATTGTTAAGAGATGTTAAAGGTTAATTTGATAAGCAATCTATTGAGTTGAATTAAATATTGTAAGTTAATTAAGGAATAAATCAGATAAGATAAAATTGAAAAAAAGTGAATGAAGAATTAAAATATCACTTATAAAGAATGTAGTTAAAGATAAGGATGATTACCGAAAAGAAGTGAAATAGTTGTTAAATAATTACCAGAAGCTTAAGATAAATAAACTACTTCTTAAAGAAAGTTAATATCAGTTAGTTCTAGAATGTAGTTGATAATATTCAATCTCTGAAAAATAGAATTACTTAATAACATAAAAAAGATGGTTAATGTTTAATAAGAAAATTAAATCAATTAAAAGAAAACAAAATAATAAACTTTAAATTAAGGAGAAGGTTATGTCAGATAATGGAAAAAAGAGAGTTTACCAATAAAAATTTTAAATAATTAAAGACAATTCAATATACGATAAATTTTGAATTTCTTAATTCAAGTTTTATTTATTACTTTTTAATACCATTTCTGCTTTTCAAATGAATAAAAGTTTGTTATATATTTGCTATCCTTTTAAAAATTTGCCATTTCTCTGATATCCTCTTTTTTTTTGGCAAATCCATCAAAAAATTCATTGAAAATTATTTTCAGGAAAAAGGAGAATTAAAAGTCTTCCTTTTTTAAGTAAAAAATCATTAATTAAATGAAATACATTCCATTAACTTAACACTTTTAAACAGTTGCAATGCTTTATGAAAAATGTGCTGATCTCTCCTCATAAATAGATTCACTTCAATCTCAAATTTCAAATAATGATGGATAAATGGAAAACGAAGAATTAGATAGATAACCTTCAATTATCTAAGATCAAATTTCTAAAGCTCCAGAAAAGATGAATCCTCAACCTTAAATTGAAAAAAGAGTCTAACAAATTGATGAAATTGAAGAAGAAAAATAGAATTAAGAGAAAACTGTTTTGAAAATTGGAAAATCTATAGAAAAATCAAATAAGATGAAAGTTTCATTAACTTGTGATCATTGTGACAAAGTGTTCTAAACTGAAAAACAGTACAGAAAACATAAATATGGTGTCAATTATAGAAGAGCTTCAGATAAATCAAAAAGTAAATCTTAAAAAGGTCACTCAAAAGAATAAAAGGAAAAAAAGGATAAAATAGAATCATCATCAAGCAAAAGATCACTTGAAACATTCCAAATATGCCTTTGATTTTAAAAATATAAAATCAAATATATATATATATAAAATTATGTTTTTTTGGAAAAGGAAAAAAAAGGTTTTCCCTTTTCTTTCTTTTGAATGTCATTTGTATTTTCAAAGAATTATTTGAATATATTTTTTATAAAATGTCTGAAATTTAATAACAAATGCCACATAGTTCTAAATTGGATTAAGAATCAGCCACTAATGCTAAAAATCACATATTGTTAGTTAATGTAATTAATCTTGTGTAACTAAAAGAATGTTACAGAGTTATCCAATGAATTACTATAAAGCTACAAGCATGAGATTGATCAATTAAAATAGGAGTTACATCTGATGAAACAAAGAATAACAAATAATAATGAAGAAATTAAGAATACTACTTAACCAACTCTAGATGCAATGCTAAGGGATTTGAGATAAGTAATTTATCAATTAAACTAGGCTATTAATACTTAAAAAGATGAGAATTCTAAATTATAAAGCTAAATCACAGAAATAAAAAAAGAAAAGAGTCAAATTTAATAATTGATAATAGCAGCAACATAAAAGTTAGCAGAACTTGAAAATTAAGTAGGAAATTATACATCTGCCTGATTTTTTAATATTCCACATAAATTAATAATCTTTGAAATCAAGATTCATATTTATATCAAAATCATATATAAAATAATTCAAATATATAAAATTAGACATCAAATTGTTAGAGTTAATTTTTATATTTCATATTTTGACATCAAATTAAAATAGAAAACCAGGAAATAAACAATTAGCTTATCACTTCTTCTTTAATTTTATAGGACTTATCTTTTTAATCATAATTTTAAATTTATTTAGTGACTAATAAATAAAACTGCATGCAAAAATTGTTAAATAATTAAGTATAATTAAAATTAGATCTCAGCCAATATTATCACCAGTTATTGTTTTATTTTTATTGTTGTATCCATCTTCTGTCTATTTTAATAGTTCTATTTTATTAATCAAGAGACTCTATTTAATTATTCTTTAAAGAAATTCAATTATTATGTTAATTTATTTATAAATATATATATACATAAATATTAATAATAATAAAATCTATTTTTTCTTTATCTAAGTAATTTTATTTATTTAACAGAACAAATCCATTTAAATTAAATAAAAATTTAATGATAATGTCAATAATAAATTGATCTTTGTATTCCCTTAGTAGTGGATTACATATAATTTTTTATCTTTGCTTTGGATTTATCTTGTTCTTTACCTGGCCATTACACAATTAAAGGATATTGTCCAGGTCCAGGTAATAAGGTTTATTTTGATTTACTCTTTTTTGGATCTTTGAATCTCACATCCATTCCAAAAGTCTAAATGAATTATTAAGAATTACATGTTTATCTACTCTTTCCTTTTTTTTGGTATTAACTTATAATTTATTAAATGTAGTAAATGAAAGTGGTTCTGGATTATAAGAGCCTACATCAGGTAATGCTGATTTTCCTCTTTTTTTAGCTTACTCTTAATGTTTAGTTATAAAATCAGAAGGTTTGGTTTCATTTTTCTTCAATTTATGAGAAATAGGCTTGTATAAAATTAAGATAATACTCTAGGATTATAATTACCAGGACCTGGATTAATTACTGCTAAATGTTATATTTCATTTAAGTAAGTTGGTCTGTCAGATGCTCTAATAATAATTATAAATGTAGAATACTCAATTTTTTTCTTTTTTTATTCTTCTACTTGTTTCAATACTTCATCTAATGGTTTTTCAATATTATATTTTCCAGATCCTGGAACCCCTCTTAATTTTGCTTCCTTAAATATTTGGTCAATAAAAGTTGTTCTAAATATTACGAGATAAAACTACCTTTTTGGTGGAGCTGACCTTGGTCTTGTACCTTCAGATTAAATCACCCAAGGCTTAACGATATCGTACTTATTTGGTGCAGGCAGTTTTTCATAAATTTTCTTTTGATCCTCTAAATAGTGTCCTCTTTTAGTAACATAGCCTAAATTTTTTTAACCTTAAAATGATGTGTGCTGTATATACCTTTCTTTTATGCTGAAAATTTTCTATCTTCCATTTGTTTAAGTGGATCTGCATATTTTTTTGGAACTTCATATCCTTCTATACCAAAAGCAGATGTTTATTTTGTAGCTATTTTGAACATATCCTCCATTGCAAATTCTAATGATATAATTAGTTATTTTACCTAAATTTGGGGCAGCTGATTAAACTCTTCTCATATTTGATCTATTTAATTATAGTTACAATACTGAAATAATATAAATATTAAATTTCCTTTAGATATTTAATTATAAAAATAAGGACACTCAAGAAATAAACTAAACAATTATTTTTCAACAATTTCATACTATTAAATTATTTAGAAATTCCTATGAATTATTCTGTTTTTGTTTAAATAAAATAGGTATCATTTTTAGCATTTATATCATAAAAATTAGTCAACAATTAGGAAAAATAGAAAACAAATGTGAGATCTTCTTTGTTTTTTTAATTTGAATAACTAAAATGAAGAAAATTGTGATTTTAATATCTATATAAATGAATTAAAGTTAATATTTATGAAGCTCCATTTTCAATGTTATTTTAATATTTACACAAATCTATCTAAATACATAAAACTAAATGATATTATTTATTAATAATTTTTATCATGTAACATGATTCAGCAACCTTAAAATTGATAAAGCAAGACTCTAACTAGCAGTTTGAAGGGAAAATTCATAATTTTAAAGAATAGATCAATAAGTAATTTAAGTGTACTTGTCTTTTTTGTTTTATAATTCTTGTAATATTTCTTGGGAATTTTAATAATTTAGAGTCTAATCACTTTAAATTACACTTTTACTATAATGTATGGATAATTTCATTATTCATTTTACATTTACTAAAAGCTATTTTAATCAACAAATAAATTCACCTTATCAATGAAAACCATATAATAATTGCACTTTGGAAAAATGTAATTTAAAAATAGGAAAATGACTTAGAACTTTAAGATTTGACAGGAATTGAGAATTAGACACAAGCCAATGAGATATCTCATATAAATGAAGGAATTTTATTTCCAGAAATATTTACTAAGTTAGATTTTAGTCAATAAATTTTCCAAACAATTGAACATATATTAGAGTTGATACTTTTAATTTCTGTAATTTTGATATTGATAATAAATTGTTAATAAAATTATTTTTAGATTGACGAATTAATAATAATGATTGGATTTATGGGATTTTCTATCAAAAGAAATACTAAGTATATAAAAAAATATTCATACAAATTAATCACACCAATTTTATTTCTGTTCATCTTAATACTAATATCAATAGGAAAATTAGCTAAGAGATTTAGAAGACATAATCTCTAAAGACAGTTATTGAAGAAGAAAATGATTTCTGTTTAAATTTATGAAAAATGCTAATTATGTTAACATCCAATTTAGATTAAAGAATGTATGATTTAGTTAGAATGCAAGACTAATCATGCATTTCATTATGAGTGCATAATAAATCATATATAGCATTCTTTTGTCTGTCCTGTATGCAGCATGTTAATAAAATGATATCCATATATTTATATTAAATCAATTGATTAATTATTAAATAGATGAATTAAGAGCAACTTTAATTCGATTTCTAGTTGAAAGCCTTATTCATGTTTAATCCATTAGCAATTCCAACAATTCCAAAACCATCTGAATAAGTAATCAAATTAAAAATAAATTAAGGATTAACAAGATGCAAAGTTAGTTTACTATTTCCCTTAGAATGCTAATATCGAAGAAAAAAGGATACAAACTGGTATGGCTGAAGGGATATATATCTTTTTCAAATAATTTAATCCAAATGAATAAATGATGTAAAAGCAATGGTAATAAGATGATAAGGAGAATGAATTAAAGTTTTAGACAATTCACTTGGAATCATAGACTCATATTATTTGTTAAATCAGAGATGATCTATTTCTTTTTATGACAGTAGCTCACTAAAAAATACCTAAAGTTAAAGTTATTGTAGAAGATTACTTTTACAGCGAATGCAATAAATTTCATTATAGTTTATCAAAAAACTTATATACAAATGTTGCAGAAAATTATATAAATAATTTTTCTCTGTTTTATGGATATGATTTTTCATAATTAGATTAATATACATGGAGATGGATTTAATGTAATGCAAGGACAAGTTCTTAATTAAATTTATTTTATTTTTAAACATAATCCTTTAAATATGCCTTTGATGCAAGTATATTTTTATTACTTCAATTTTTGTTATCAATGATAAGGTAAATTGAATCGAAGATAACTGATTTTTTAGTATTTTATAATGGATATTTTGTATATTCTACTTTGCCTCATAAAATGGCACTATTAATTAAAGAACATTATTATGGTAATGGATTGTCTTGGTCAACATCAGAACAAAAGGTTGCTCAAAAACAATTTCTATCTTATGAATAGTCTTAATTGGCATATCTAAATTTTAATAATCTTAAAAATTTACCAAAGGATTCATCTTTTAGCCCATAAATAATATACTTAAATTAATAAAAAAAACATTTTTTTACATTTTTAGACAAGTAATTTTTTGTTATTCTGATTTCTGATATGTTAAAAGATCTATAAAATATGACAACAGTTACAACAGCCTTGTTAAAGAATGTTGATAAAATATCAAACAAATTAGAATCTTATATAGAAGCAAATTAAAAATAAGATAGTATTAGATATATTTATTTTAATGGTATAAATTTGGCATCTAAAATTTCAAGTTAATTGAATATTTAAAAATTATCCTAAGAGAATTTGAGAATATTGTAATAAGTATATGAAAAACTAAACCATTGTAATCAATATGTTATTCGAAAGTATTTGAATTAATTAACAATAGTGCTGGAATGTGGTTTTTTGGAATAAAAGTGGTAGATAGACGAGTCATTTATTTACAATCTGCAACAGTAAGTTTAAGTAAAATTGAAGAAGAAATCAATAAATTTGAAGAATAACTCTTTCCTAATTGGTTATTGTGAAATATATGAAAAAATATATATATTATCAATTAAATTGTTATTAAAAACCGATAGGTTTTAATATTTATATATATATAACAATATAATTTATCATATTTTTATTAACATTCAATTTTTCCGAGCTTTTATTATTTTATTAAAAATTCTTTAAATCAATTTTAAAGTTCAATTAATAGAACACTCTTTACTTATAAAATCATTTGAAATAATATTATTTCTTTTATCATAGTTTATTCAACATTGAAAACATGTTGGTAACATTCTTTCTTAATATAAACAAACAGGTAAAAGTTTGATATTAATTATTAATTGAGATTACCAAAAGCTGTTTTTTTATTTATTTAATCAATATATATTTATAATTTCAGAACCAAAATATATGAATACAAAGACCTTTTGTTTATAAAAGAGTAGAGTGAATTCGGAACAAATGAAATTATTATAAAGAGATGTACTTTATGTTATCAATTTGTTTAGCCCTAATTACTTATACTAGCATAACAATTAAACAGAAATCGAACACATTCAAATATTTCAACATCAAAACAGATCAAAGTAGGCAGCTAATCTATCTAAAGAATAAAATTGGACTCTATAAAAGCAGTTTACAATGATGATACTTCAAATTAAAATGAAGAACAAACAAAATAAAAATAGAACATTACTAGTAGATCTGCTTAATTTACAAGAAAAATTAACATGAATAATCATATTTAATTAAAGAAAGTCCATCATGGAAACTATTTTTTTGATAAAATAAAAGAAATTTTAACAAGCGACCTTAAAGATAATTCACCTATAAAAAAGATGAGTAGGGATGCTCTTAATTAAATACATATGATGATTACCTATTAAGAATTTATCCCTGAAGTTTCTCTATTATATTAAGGGAATTCATAAAAATAGTTAAAAATAGCATTTGATCTTGATGAAACTCTTATACATACAGAAGAAGTGCAAAAGGATAAAGTTTATGATTTTTAAAACAATGAATTTGGAGTAATTATTAGACCCTACTGTCGCCATATTCTAAAAGAATTATGTCTATCAGCTGATTTATTTGTTTTTACTTCTGCTAATTAAAAATATGCAAAGACAGTAAAATATTATTTTTATTAATTTTAGATAATCAATCTCATTGATCCAGAAAATAAATACTTTAAAGGACATTTTTGCAGGAATCATTGTATTTCTCTATAAAGCAGAATTTAACTCAAACATTTAGGAATTTTATCAAATGACTATTCTAAAATTGTAATAATAGATAATAGTCCAATATTTTATATGTATTCTAATTAATTTAATTGAATTAGGGGTTAGCCATATAATGGAATACCAATAGCTCCTTTTATTGATGATAATAATGATAATGAATTATTGAAATTGTTAAATTTTGTGACTGAAAAACTTTTACAATCAGATGATGTTAGAATAACAATTAGAAGATTTTTCCAATATGATATGTTTCGACAATTTTCTGATGGAGTCTAAGCATTCAACATATTATATAATTGAAAGATGAATTTTAAAGCAATTGATGTTATATTAAATTCTCAATCAATTATTGTTTGTTAATACAATTTTTTTAATACTCATTCTTTATAATATAAGAGATATCTTTCATATTAGAAAAGGATATTTAGAGAAGGATTTAAAAATAATGAATATCAAATATTCATCTATAATTTATTGATATTTACAATTATTCAATTATATATAATCTAAGTGTTTTGTTGTTTGAGTAATAGTTCTTAGAATACATTATTAAATAATTTATTTAACAGCTTTTTGAACTTTGTTTTAATTAAATGCATTACAATAATCACAATAGCAAGACATCTGATGCAGAAGGTGAGATTTAGAAATGGAAGGATAGAGCATTGAAATTAGAGAGTGGATTTAAAGTAAAAAATGATTTGAATTAGGAATTACAATAATTGATGGAGGAAACAGATGATATGAGGAATAATTTAGAGAAAAAGATAATGGAAAATCAATAGTTAGTGATTGAGAATAGTAGATTGAAAGAAAGATTGCAAAATATAGATGTTTCTGATAAAGTATTCTCGAACAAGTTATTTGATGATCATGACATTAAAGAAAAAGAATTTATTATATAGAAATTAGAGTAGGAGATAATTGATAAGGATAATCAAATTTTAAAATTCAAAAGAGAAATAGAATCAATAAATGTATATGAAATTTAAATATTTAGAGAAGATCAAAGTTAAAGGAAGAGGAATTACATAGATAATATTAAGCCAAGCTAGAAGATTTATAAATATTATATAAGAATGATACAAGTGATAGCTAATAATAGAAGTTTCTAATGACTAAGAAAATGGCTGAAATGGAATAAGTATTTCAAATTTTCATTTCTATTTAGATTGTAAGTTTTAGAACAGAAGAAAATTAATTGTTGGTTAATGAATTAAATCTAAAAAATGAACAAATAGTTGAATTAAATAATCATAATAAATTAATTGTAGAACTAAAAAATAAAGAATTTAAAGATTCATAAATACAATATCAATTATCAACTTAATAGTAGATAAAATAGATGGAAGAATCTATTGCATAATATAAAAGAAGTTAAGATTCAAATTTAAGTGAAATTGAGCAATTATTATAATTTAAGCAATAAATGACACTTAAAATCAATGATGTATAAAACACTTTTTTATTCTTTTTAGCTTTCATCAACTAATTAACATCTATTAATTGAAAATGAGAGTTTGAAATCAACTCTTTTGTTATTCCAAAAACAAAAAGATTAAGATGATTATATGTATGAAGATTAGAAAAAGAAAGAATCATTACATATAAAGAGATATTATGAAACATTATTAGAATAAGTTGAAAAGGAAAATAGAAGTTTAAGATTACTATTAGAATAAAAAAGTAGAGAATTAGATGATTTATGGAATTAAAGTAAAAGATTTTGATTTCATTTTTCAATTACATATAGAAATCAGAATTTATCTTTATTTAGTTTTGATCAGCTTTGAAATAGCTTTTCATAATTTTCAAATTAATTTTTTATAAATTATGCTTTAATGTAAGCTTTACTCTTTCCTTCCTTTTTTATTGGTCTGATTATGTGTAATGGTGGTAAAGATGGAACTGAACTATTATAATATCTCTCATGCATTAATCTTAATATTGAAGGATCATCCTTTTATTAATTTTTATCAAAAATTATTTGATTAAAAAGTGGTTGAGCTGGCCTCTATATTTTTAGTCCTTAAAGATCCAAAAACATAAGATCTTTTTGATATTTATTTTTTTCAGTTAAATCCATATCATAAATAGGATTCGATAATTTTGGAAACATTATTTGAATATAAAAATATTAAATATTTTCTTGTTTAACTAAATTACTGTAGGAATTATTTAAACAATACTGAAAATAGAAAGGTTTAATTGATCAAATATTATGTTTAATAATAAAGTTATCTATTTAGCTCTCTAGGTTAGAAAGAAAAAAATTAAATTTGTGGATAGTTATCTATTTTAACAGGTTAGAAAGTGATTTATCAAATTTTAAATTAAAATCAATATTTATTCTCCTAGTAGTGATAGATATTATTTAATTCTTGTTAGAATTCACTAATTTTATTAAGGTTGCATGCCTAAGTTATTACTACATTTCATTCTTTAGTAAATTCCATTAAATTAAGGGTATTTTAAGCAGTTCTCTACTGATTTTCTTTTTCTTTTTAATTTTTATGCATTATGATATAAAAGTTGAGGCAACTTTCTAATGTCAAAATTTAGTCACACTAAATAATTATAGTGATTGTAAATTTCATTTATCTTCAAACTGGTCAGGATATTTGATAAATGATTCTTTACACGTATTGGAGATCCCTTTATTATCGCTTCAGATGATAGGAAGATTATTAAACTATATATGTCTCTGTTAATGATTCTTAAGGAAAACGAAGAATGTTTTAGGATATGGATTGTATTTTATTGAAAATATTCTTTTATCTTAAAATTTATCTATCTAATTATAAAATATAGATTCATAACTCAAAGAGATTAATTCACTATTCTAAGATTAAATTTTGTACTTTTCACAAATATTGCCTACAAAGATGAAATGTTTGAGAAAAGAATTTATAAATGTAAGGATGTAATTAAAATAGATTAACATCTTCACTTTTTTAATTTCCTGATATACCCCCTTACAATTTCTCAATTCTCATTATTTCCATATGATTTATCATAACATTTCTTATAAAACAAACATAAGTAAATAATGTATACATTTTAACAGGTATTCCTTCTCTTTTTTAATATTTTTTATATCTTTATTAAATACTTTACTATCAAATAATAACTAGTTAACTAAATATGGTGAAATAGGCAATTTTCAATTTTTATAAAAAATTATTAATTAATTAGTTTTATAATGTTTTGATCAATGATTTGTAATATTTTCGAAAATGATTGAATCAGTTACCAATTGGTATGAACCATAACTTCAAGAATCCATACATTTTTCTACCCACATTAGATCCCAATCATTTCCTTCAACTTCCATTTTTTTATCCTCTTATTAATACCTTGTTATTATATTTGTATATTAATTTCTAAAAAGTAGTTCCTAAATGAAGTTCTAAATTTAAAATTAGAACTGGATACATAAATCATTATTAATCGCTTTAGTAATAAACATTTTTAATATAATTTCTAAAATATTCCTACAATGTTGTAAATAATTTATTATAAAATTACTTTAATAACATTCTTAGATACTAACATAAATTTTCATCTAGTTATTGATATAAACTCATATTTATTATTTGATCAATTATGAAAAACAAGGAAATAGAAAAAAATTATTAAAAATGAATAAATTTATTTGCTTTACTTGCAATATTTTATAATATTAAAGTGATGTGGACTAAATATATTAATTATTTTGTAGTATAATTTTGACATTTAAATTAAATAGCAATAAATTTTATTTACTTTAATAATTATAACAAGATGTATTCATATGCTCCATTAGGTGTTTCTTATGCTTCACCATTAGCAACATCAATTGCTAGACCATTACCAGGTAAGAATCAATGCAAATAAACTTTAGTTGGATATGCTGCTCCAGTGTCTTATGTAGCTCCAGTGTCTTATGCAGCTCCAATGACTTATGCTGCTCCAATGACTTATGCAGCTCCAGTTTCTTATGCAGCTCCAGTTTCATATGCACAACCTCAATACTCACCAGTCAGAGGAGAATCCAGAGTGGAATATGTTCCTTATCAAAAACCTGTGGTTGAAATGGAAGAAGAAGTCAGAACAGTTTAGGTAGAGAGATTGCATTAAAACATTAGGTCCCAAGATAAAAGTGGGTTACAGATTATTACCCTGTTGAATATCAAAAGGAATACGTTCCATAAGTGTCTTATGAGAAATAAATCGATTACATTCCTGTTGAAAAGAATGTCCCAAGAGTTGATTATTTAGAATATGAAAGAGAAGTATTTAATTTATTTAATCTTTTCAAGGTTAGAAGAGCCCCTGCTCCAGTTTCTTATGCATCACCTCTCTCTTACAGCTATGTTGCTCCAGTAGCCCCTGTAAGAACAAGTGTTGTTGCACCAACCTATAATTATGGTTACGGTTATGCTCCAGCTTACAGTTATGCAGCACCAACATTTGGCTATGGATCAGTTTACAGATATTGATTTTACAATCATATATTAAATTAATGCAATTTTTAATAAAAAATAACGATCAAAACAAATGAGCAAAATTATAAATCATTATTTATAATGATTTTAACTATTTCTGTCAATCTCTAATTTTCATTTGTCAATAAATTAAGTTATTGTAATTTAATTAATATTGATTTTTTATTATAAATAGTTATAAATTCTAATTCATTTTGTTTGTTTGTTAATAAATCAAAAGATTAATCATAATATTATTTTATTAGAGATAAGCGAATAACTAATAGTTAATATATAATTGATCAATATCTATTGAGATTTATTAATATAGTAATTAAAACTTAGAGAAATGATTGTATATTTTTAAGAATATAAATTTCTAATTGAGTTATATATTTACTTTTGTGTAATTAAATAAATTGAAATAGAAGAAGTATTAATAATAATAAACATAAATTTGTGTAATAATTAAATGAATGCTAATTCATTTCTAACAACCAAATGCACTAGTTTTAGTCTCACTTAATATAAGATGAGATCTCGTTCAATTTAACACAAATCTTTAGATAATAGTCATTCTCATCCAAGTTAAAAAGATCTGTTAGAGAAATAAAAATAATAACGTAGAAGTGTCCATGTAACATCATAATAGTAGCAAACTGTTAACATAAATTAATTGTTTACAAAACCAATAATTGAAGAATTAATGTGGAGATAATCAGAACTTTATATGAATTGTAACATCATCTGATTTAGACTAGAATTCAAAATACAATTAAGTTATATAGTTGACAGTGGGAACTTACAATAATTTGGAGCCATAATTTGTATGACAGCCGAGATTCTTCTTAAAATCAAAGATTATAATAATGCTTGTTACTATTACAATTAATATGTATGTTGAACTTTTATAATTTGAGAGAATTTTTAATACACTCACCAAGAATCATGCTGAAAAAGCAAAAGCATTAATTGGTTTGGCTAATTGTGCTTAAGAAATGAAAATGAATAGTGAAGCTTTAACATTATTAAAGAAAGCATTGTAATATGCATGGTTGAGTAAGGAATTTGAATTACAAATATATGAAAAACTTGCTTTAAATTATTATTACTTAGGATAAAGTGAGGAATAATATTATTTCCATGAAAGAGGATTGTTAGGCATTTTTGAATCTGATGAATCTCCTATTAAATAATTTAGTTGTGAATCATTAAGAGATTAATTAAAAAAGAATAATATAGAAATTAAGACTCTTTGTCCTTAATTATTAAACTATATGAATTTACCTATCTTAAGTAGAAATGAGTTGTTGAGTAAATATCCAAATTCAATAAGAGGAATCTAAATTAAGAAATAAGTTATCTATACAGTTACAGAATAAATTGAAATAATATTATAGAAAAATGAAGAATTCTAATATTAAATAAATACTCCTAAATATTAGAAATTAGTTAAATATTAAAATAATAAAAAAGGAGATGAATTTAGAGTTGTAAATTCATCTTAATCAACATATTCTAAGGAGAGGAGACAATATGATCTAACTAATACAACTATTTATAAATTACCTTATGAAGTTTAAGTACACAATCGTATTCAGTATCCATATATTCCTGAAGACATTAATGCTAAATTACATGAACAATTAAGAAATGCAAATAGAACTCAAAAATTCGGATTAAGAAACAAAATTATACTTAATCATTAAAATAGAGAAGACATGCATTATAGAAAGAATGGAGCTTGTTTGTACAGATAATTATATGCTATATTTTCATATTATTCTCATTTATTTAATTGAATATATTTTTCCATAATGGGTATTTGTTTTCAAAAAGAAGATAACAATTAAGCAAATTTAATTGATAATTCAAAAACTAATACACTCCCAGAAAATGCATAATAAATAAAACTAAATGATTAAATGAATCTAGTTTGTTTGGAAGATTTTATATTTAACCAAGTAAATAATTGATAATTAAATAGGTTGTTGGTAGAGGATCCTTTGGAAAGGTAATGTTGGTATAACATAAAATGACAAAACAATATTATGCAATGAAAATACTCAGAAAGGATATTATATTATAAAAAGGATAATAAATTCACACAATGAATGAAAGATAAATTTTAGAAGTTGCTTAACATCCATTTATTGTCAAATTACATTTTGCATTTTAAACTCCTGATAAATTATATTTAGTTACAGATTTTCTTGCTGGAGGTAATTCTCATTTTCATATTAGGTGAATTATTCTATCATCTAAGAAAATCAAAAAAGTTTTCAGAAGAAAGAATGAAATTATATGCTGCAGAATTAATTTTGGCACTTGATTATCTTCATTAAAAAGGCATAATATATAGAGATTTAAAACCAGAAAATATTTTAATAGGAGTAGATGGACATCTAAAATTAACAGATTTTGGTCTATCTAGAATTAATTTAAAAGAAGGAGAAAGAACTTATACATTCTGTGGTACTCCTGAATATCTAGCACCTGAGATTTTGTTAGGTTAAGGGCATGATTATTCAGCAGATTGGTGGAGTCTTGGAGCACTTATGTATGAAATGATAGCTGGAGCTCCACCATTTTACTCCAATGATAAAGGTATGATGTTCAGAAATAGACTTGAAAAAAAGATTGAGATGAAATAATGGTTTTCTGAAGAAGCTGCCAATTTACTTACAGGACTGTTAATAAATGATGCTACAAAAAGAATTTCTATTGATTAGATCAAAACTCACCCTTTCTTTAATTCTTTATCTTGGGAAGATGTATATCATAAAAGAATTAAGCCATAATTTATACCGAAAATTAAAGATGAATTAGATTTATAAAACATTGATCCAATTTTTACAGAGGAAGAAATAACTGACACTCCTATTAATACATTAAAAGTAGGAAAATTTGATAGATTTACATATGCAAATTCATAAATATTCAAATAATGATGTAAAATTAATGCTTTATAAAATCTATTAAATTCATTATATAACTTCAACTAGATATTTAGAATTCTCTTATTATTATCTTCTTTCAATTACACTTAATACATATTCTTTTTGATGATTCCCTATAAGCATCATCATTATTGATTTAATCTATAATCTATAAAATCTTTAAATAATATACTAACTATATACTTTTAATAAATTATTTTTAATTTCAATCAATAGTTTCTTTTTATGAAAAATTAAATTTTAAGTTGCAATCATTAAATGATAAGTAAAATATTTTTTTCATTTCATCTTATTAATTTTATTGATTTAATTATAACATTTTGAATAGGATAGATATATTTAAAAGATAAAATCAATATAAAACAAGAAAAATTATATACTTGAATTTAAATTAATTATTATAATCATTTATTTATTTCTATTTAACTTATTATTTATTTAATTTTCTTAATGATATTGTAGTTTATCTTATTTTAATTATCTTTTGAACAAAAGTCTAAATATTCTTTTTTTACAATTCAATTTAGTTACACCTATAAGAAACCAATTCTATTAAAATTAATATATATTTTTTTATGTTAAATATTTCACAGTATATAGGTTCCGATAAAAATATTAACATATTATATAAATTAAAAATTATGGGATTGTGTTCATCTATGCATCATGAGACTGATTTATCAGCATCTCTTAGATTAAAAGCCATATAAATATTCTAAAAAATTGATAAAGAGAATAAAGGAGTGATTGACAAAAAAACTACACAATAATTTTGGTATATTTTCTCTCATTTACACATATAAGGTAATCTAACTTTGCTAAAATTAACACTGAAGCTCTATTTAAAGCAGTAGATTTTGATAACTCTGGTGATATTACTCTTTAAGAGTGGTTGACATTTTGGAAAATTGTTAAGAAAACTGGCTATACTGAATAGGAAATTAATGAAGAAGTATACCAAAAGTTCTATTAATAGCTTGATGAATTAATGCAAGGAAAAGCATGGGTTTAATTTAGAGTAGTAGATCAATTTATTTAAGTTGATAAAAATAGGAGAAGATCACAAATTCCTCAAATAGTAATGTAGGAACAATAAATGTCTCTGAGAAAAACTAAAACAACTGAAATGAAATGATTATATATTCATATTTGTACTATTTCATATCTTTGATATTATCACTTTACTTTAATTTAATAATCTAATTTATTAAATTACGTAATATCATTAGATTATAAGAAAGTCTGACATAATATCATTCTTATGATTCTATTATAATATCTAATAAGGAATCTTTATTAATTTTTTAATTATATAAAACTATTTGACTTTAATTAAATTTAGTATACTATTATAATAAAATACTGTGATGTGTTGATTTAAACCGACTACTTGAGCTATATATAATTAATATGCTTAAATTGCTATGCCTTACTAAAATAAACTACCTATTGATCTTCTATTATTAAGTCAATAAAATATATTAAAATTAAATTGAGATTGTACTAAAAATTTAAATATGACTAACCAACTTTTGGTCTCTCCATTAAAATAATATTCATCTGAAATATTGTATAAAATCTAAATTTTAAAACTAGATTAATATATTATTATATTTTATTAAAAAAGATATGTTGATTAAAAAAATAGAGTTTTATATTCAAAGAATATTTACAAAGAAATAATTAAATTAGAATTTCAAATGAAACTTTTATCCTTTAATCTTTCTTTGTTTAGAACCCTAAAGTGCTTTGATTGTCTTAAGGTGTAAAGAACGTACTATAAAGGTTGAATACAGGGAAATCAACACATTATTAAAGAAAACTAAGTAATGTCCTAATTTTTTCTTTGTTTTCAAATAAAATTTTAATAAGTTTCATTTTTATTTACTTTTACTACAATTTTGATCTTTAATTTCTAAAATATCTTTTATCAAATTAAGGATTTGAATTGGAAATAGTAAATATTTTTGTTTCTTCTCAAAAATTTACTTTTTAAGTAGATTCCTATTATTCATAATTATTGTTTTCCTAAAATCGGAATCTACAAATTAAGTTAATAAAGTAATCTTCAATTATTAAGGAAGTTTAAAACTGATTATTTTATTTCCAATTTAGATTAACCGTCAAAAGCTAGATTTACGAATTAAACCTCTTTAAGAATGCATTGTATTAATTTAACTTTTTTTAAATATTATACCTATAATAATACTAAGTTAAGACAAATTCTATAGAATTATTTATTATAAACATACATGTAATCCTAAACATAGGACCGACCAAGGCAACATTAGATAACATTACTATATAAAAGCTATTGCATATTTTAATATATAATTCAGTCAACGAAATAAAAAAAATATAAAATAAACTACTAAAATTTGATTTAATTTTCATTTAGATATTCAATATCCCTCAAAATATATTAAATTATATCAATTTACCATTGTCATCATTGATCTATAAATATATTGAATTGGTTGTGCCTACTTTTCCTTTTATTTCAATAATTTTGTCCTTTGAGTTCTCCAATTCAATAAATTAAATCTCATTAATCAAAGAAATGTTGTAAATATTAAATATTTTATCTAATAAAAATTTAGACCCATTAAAACTTAGTAGCTTTATTTAAAGATCAGAAAGTAAAATTAACTTTGTATCATTACTATACAATCTTGCATTTACAAACCTTTCTTCTTAATAATCTAAGTCAATATGTAAATCCAAAAGTTCAGATTTACTAACAATATCATATAATGTAAAAATGAAACATTGCAATATATAAAAATAATTATTATTTTCTGAAAATTGTATGTCAATCAAACCTCTATTCTTTTATTTAAATTAATAAACAATTTTATTTTTTATTATGTCTTTTAATTCTAACGATATTTAATAGTCATCTCCTTGAGAAGTAATTTAAAGTTAATTATTAGGTGAAACAGATATTTTAGAGATTCCAAAATAATCCTTTTTTTTAAAATTATAATTTGTGATAGATTTAGCAAAAATGGAAAATTATTGCAAGTATTATATTTCTAAATTATCATATTAAAAGATATTTATTTTTTCTTTGAATTCTAACTAAATTTACTCGCTATTTATATTTAAATTAATGAACTTTAGTTTTGGTATTTTTTAAGATCTCAAATTTTGTACATTTAAATCCATTAGCTTATAAAGTTTTCTTTCTTGTAAGAATAATTCCTTTATTTTTTCTAAAGCTATTTTCAGTTTACTGTAATTCTAATAACATATATAAAGACCATTTTGTTAAAATATAAGATGAAAGGAATAAAAATATTGATAGCAATGTTAAAATGGAATTCTACAAATTTCTTATTAGTTAGTGTAAGAAATTGAAAGTCTTTAGATCGAGGATTTAAGTTTCAAATCATCTGGATTCTTAAAAATTTTATCTATCTATTTAATTCCCTCCAAACTTTTTAATTTATTTGTAAACTTTAATAATTTCTCAACTTCTTATTCTTAAAATGATGTTGATTCTAAAATTCCTGAATATATCTAATTATTAAAAATAATTGGAAGAAGGAAATAGTAAAATTTCATATAGTCTTCAATTTGTATATCACTCTAAAATTTTTCTAAATGGTCATAAAACTCTACTAAAAAATTAAATTTTGAAAAGTATTATTATGCATTAATAATATGCTGTTTTAGTGTTTTGTAGATATTATAACAAAATTTAAGATTCTCCTTATCTTTAAATGTTAGTTTTGATTAAAAATGAGCAATTTCTGATTGAAACTCTGAATATTCTGATATATTCTACATTATAATTAATATTTAGAATTTATTTAGTATTTTATATATATAGATAAAATCAATTGACCTTAATTTTATTATTTTGATTCTTGATACTTTACAAGTGATGTCTAAGTATAGAATATGAGATACATTTAGAAGATTTAAGAATTTAATTAATTGTATCTTTTGAATAGTGTATCATTAAGATCATCTTAAGAAATATAGTCTTGTTTTGAATCATAATCATTTGCAACTTAGCTAAGCACATAAGAGTTTTAGTTGGATTTATTTAATTCATCTTATAATAATGCAAATTATGATGTGTTCTAAAGAGATCTTTTTCTATCTTATAAAATATCATATGTTGAAGGTATCTTGAGTGATTAACTATAATATGGCTGTAGTATTACCACTTATTTTACAAAGCTTTTGGAGATCTTTCGAATTGTTGTAGAGAAGATATTTACTTTATAGTAATTTCTTATTTTTAATTATTTACTGTAATTTAATTCTATGATTAAGTCCAATCATAGACATCATCATATTCAATTCTTCGAGATTAACCTAATTTTCTAAATAGTTAAATTAAATAATCGTAATCTGGATCACTTTAATATTATAATGATTT
Organism: Paramecium biaurelia; assembly: GCA_000733385.1. Lineage (NCBI taxonomy): Eukaryota > Ciliophora > Oligohymenophorea > Peniculida > Parameciidae > Paramecium > Paramecium biaurelia. The sequence goes on from JPFL01000001.1 coordinate 839,432, forward strand.
TATGTATCTATACAATTATTTTTATAATTACTCTAATGCCTTCGAAAATTCAATAGGTAGATCAAGGCAGACCTCTGTTGGAGTCATTTTCATTTTCTTTTCACCAACTTATTTCTATCTTTCTTTGTTATTTTAACCTAACATGTTCTACCATGGTAAAGTTCTTTATTCTAAGTTAATAAATTGATAATACCCTTTTAACAATAGAATATCTATATAAATCAATGATTCAAGATCATCCTTTCTTCCAAGTTCTTAACCTTTATGTGCTGCTATTGATGCATATCTTGTGGTTCCTACAAATGATCGACCTTCTTTAAAAGGACTATTTTCAATTAATATATAATTCTTACACATGTTTTAAATTATTATCTCTATAAAGTTTACTTATACCAAAATCAACAATATAAATTTGTTTTTAATGATACATAATATTTTCTGGTTTCAAATCTCTATGAACAACTGATTTATTATGAATTCTCTTTATTATTTGTAATAGATAATCAGTTATGATTAATACAGTTTTTAATGAAAATATTCGATATTCTTTTAAATATGCTCCAATATCCCTTGTTAACAGTTATTAAACAAGTACATTGGAATTGTTGTCTATCCCACTCCAAATTAACTTTGGAACTCCTTATGTACCTAACAATCTTGTAAGAATGTGAATTTCACGATCGAGTGTTGAATTTTTCTCTTTTTTCTCTATTTTAACAGCAACCATTTGTTTTTTTAATAAGTCTTCAGCTTCAAAGACAACTCCATATGACCCAGCTGATAATTTCTTTTTTATTGCAAATTAATTATTGATAATTTTAGTGGGAGTGCTGGGTGAATTCATTTTTTGATAATGAATTTTAATTAATCAATATGTATAATAATTCAATTTACTTAATATGTTAAATTGCTACTATTAAAGATGTTTAACTTATATTTATTCTACACTACTATTAAGCATGCCTTAATTAAATTTTAAAATTTTTGTAAGAATTGAAATGAATAGATTAATGTTTTAGATAATAAATCGAAAATATAATTACTGAATATTTAAAATTTTTAGTCCAAATTCATCTTTCTTAATTATGTAAGATGAATATATATGAAATATAGTTTTATATTAAATTCAAAAATAGTATTTAGTCTAATTAGAACTTTTTCTATTTCTATATCTCCCTAAATATAATGTGGGGTCTTCATAAATTTCAGGATATGTTTTCATTGAATGGCCTAAACCACTATGAAGACCAAAATTAATCGAGGAGGTGACAGCTAAAATAAAATGTTTAACCATAAACACTATCCTCATCAATTATAGCATAAATAAGTAATCCACTTAGAAAATGCTCTGATAATTTTAGGCAGAATATAAAAAAAAGAAACCTGTTTATATTAATAGATTATCTACATCCAATTTTTGAATCATCAAAAAAATAATCTTAGATGATAATTCTCATTTACGGTTTAATACAATTTTAATAAAAAAATCTTGAGATTCTCATAAAATTGTAATATTAACTGTTTCTAAGTGATGCAATTACTAATAATTACTTTTAGCTTTAATGATCTTATAAAATTAAATTATTAATCTAAAATTCAACTTGTATTTATATCATAATTCTTAACAAAATCTTCTTTCTTATCTACTCCTTAAGTAATTCTAAATTTTTTTTAAATTGAAAGATATCCAGAAATATCTATTTTTTATTGTGACTAGATCTGTTTCAATTCTTATTCAGTTTTTGAATCAACATAATTTGCAATTTTTAAAAGAAATCCTATTTAAGAACAATTTTAATGTCTATTTATAAACCATTTATCCTAACTTATTTCAGTTATTTTAATTGTACAATCATTATAAGATAACAAAAATGTAAATATAAATAAATTAACTATTTTAAGTTTATAGTTTAATTATTTCATCAAATCTTCTCTAAGAATTTTATTTTTTCTTAAACACTTCTTAAAAATAGATCATCCGCTTCTTCCTTCAGTTTCTCATCATTCAAATAATATGCTTGATGTTCCTTTTGTTAAGCCTCTTTTTCAAGCTGCTTCCCTTTCTCCAAAATTGATCGATAATCATAATGTAATCTTGGAAGACTATTGCTATTTAATTATCCTAACTTTCCTTATTAATTAATTCTCTCTTTTTTTAATTCTTTCAAATAATTTATAGGCTTCTTTTTTTACAGTTCTTCAAATGAAGCTTCACTCTTCATAGGTCTTGGCTGATAATAAACTGATGGATTTGGTACAAACCCTTTTAACAATTATTCTGTAACTTTGGTTTTGTGTACATGATATAAATTTAAAACATTTTAAATTTAATATACATTCCTTTCTACTATTATTTACATATATACCTGATCCTAATTATGCTTATCTATACAACTTATAACGATTTGAGTCTACTTTTCTTGGACTCTATTTTCCTTCTCCTTCTTTCAAAAATCTAATTAAATGTTTAAATTTAATACTCAGGATATTTTTGTATTGAATTGTCAGCTTTAATATCCTAAGGGTCTGTTTTAAATTTAATATTTGGTCTATGATATTCTTTAACTAATTTTGCGTATTTTTGCTGTCTTAATAGTTTTTCAAATTATTTCTATTTTTCAACAATTTATTAGTTTTTGAATTTTTAATCCGAATCAATAACTTTTTGTAAAATTTTCCTAGCTTTATAATTTTATTTTGTATCTTATTAAATCTAAATCTCATTTTCTAATTGTGTTTATTATTTCTCTAATTTTAATAGCTATTTCTTATTTAGGTAATCTTCCTCATGTTTATTTATTTCTTCTAATCGGATAGGAACAGCTAATTTTTTTTTTATTTGTAATTTAACCTTAAATAATCAACAATTGTATTACCTTGGCTTCTTAATATTTCTATTTTATTATGAATTCTTCTCTCGCTTCTATTTTTTTTATTCTCTCCTTCTCTATGTTTTACAATAAATTAATAAGTTTTTTCTGCTCTTAGATTTTTTATTATTATTATTAAAAACGTTACTTCATTCTTTCTAAACTTTCCATTATCTTGTTGCGTTTCTCTTAATTGGTATACTCTTGCTATTATTCTCTGTCTAATTTATATTTCTCGATGCTTTCCTCCAGTTGATCAGATTCGTTATGCTTTTGTTTATTCTTTCTGTCTTCTAATTCTTTTCTTTATCTATTCAATTCAGCAATTAATTTTTTAGCTTTCTCTTATTATGTTGGATCTTTCAGAATTGCAATGGCTTTCTACTTCCTTTCTAAGAATTTTTTAGCGGCTGGACTTATTATCTTAGTTGTTTTATTGTCTTTGCGACCTGAATTTTTGTTTGTGTTTATTTATAAATCACCCAATAATCCTATAACAGTATCATTATTATTTTTAAGATGATCATCCTCTTGCTTTATTATACTTGGGTCTTAACTAGTAGTTAAATGTTTCCCTTTTTCATTTTATTAAACTTTCTCAGCAAAATGTTAAGATTTTAATCTGGACACCTCTACTATTTTATGTGTGGCATCAACCCAGAATGACAATAACTTATTAATTTTTGCTTTTTCTGTTGTTTTTGGGATTTCTTGTACAGTAGAACTTTTCTTCAAAGGCTCTTTAAATTCATCACCACTAGCTTCGATCTTTTATGTAGATATAAGGTTCCATTTTTCATTTTATTAAACTTTCTCAGCAAAATGTTAGGATTTTAATCTGGACACCTATACTATTTTATGTGTGGCATCAACCCAGAAGGACAATAACTTACCAATTTTTGCTTTTTCTGTTGATTTTGGGTTTTCTTCTAAAGTTTATAAAGTAGAACTTTTCTTCAAAGCCTTTTTTAATTCATCCATATTAGTTTCGTTCTTTTAGATGAGTGTTTAAAATTTTTTTTATACTTCTCTCCTCTTTACTTTCAAAGTTAAAGTTTCAGTTTCAAGATTAAATATAATTTTATTAACTGATTCATCTAATTTGAGTAATTAAGATTTTAAAAATAACTATAGTTCCTAAGTACTCCAATCTTTATTTATATTCTATTCTCTAATAATTTTGATAAATTCCTAAACACTTGAAGTTTCAGAGATTTAATATTCTCCTTATGATTTATCTGGTAAAATCACTCTAAATGTTTTCATATATCAATAATTAGTTTATAATTATTATCAAAAAATATTTTATACTATTATTGTTAAATACATTGGAGATCTAATATATTTCGTAATTATAATCATTCAGAATATATTAATAAATATAATGAATTCATTGTAAAAGATATTTTGCAGTATCTGTAAAATTCTACTTATACTTATATCTTGAAAAATCAAAACAATCACTCCTTATTTTGGTATTGTCATCAGGTATAATCTCAGGTAATCTATGTTATTATTAGATTTATTTACTTATGCTCATCTTTATCTCTAGCTGCTTCAAGTCTCACTGCTTCTATCATGAAATCTTTTGCTTCACCCTTCTTTCCTGCATTTAATCTTCTATTAAATTCCTTGTATTTCTCGTCTATTTTCTTTTGTAATAGTTCTTCAGGTGCCCTTTAAAAATCTATATGGTTTAATTGAAAGCAAAATGAGTCCCAAGGTAATGGATCCTCTGACATAATTTCTTTAAATTTTTCAAAAGACACAGCTGGCACTTTACCAATATTTGCTATGTCATTCATTAAATCTCCATATAATCCTTACAATTTATCCTAAGTAATTGTTCCTTTCTTTTCTAATTTAAATTTTATGTTTATTACCTTTATCAAATGACTTAAATATCTTCTTAAGTTTCCCCTTTTCCCATTCATTCACTAAACTCATTGGATTATCATGAAGTCGCTACCTTAATTAATCTTTCAATTCATTTGTTGGAAATTTATTTGGATCAAAAGTTTTTTCCTTCTATTTAATTCTTGTTCTTTCCCTTTATATCTCATCAGTCTTTTCTTATTCTCTCTTCACTTTAATTTCATCCACTTCCTTATAGAGTAATTTCTCCCCAGCAGAGAAGATTTAAGATGGAAGTAACTTTTATTTTTTTTACCCTTTCTTTTTAATTTTAACTTCTGCTTTGAAATCCTTGTACCATGCTTCAACCTTAATTTTTTCTTGGATAGTTATTATTGATCTATCCAGTAATTATAATTGAGGAAGAGCTGAAATCACTCTATTTCTATAATAGGGTTCCTCTGCAACTGGATTATTAAATAGATCTAAGACAATATAAGAAAAATTATAAAACCCAAAGTTGTAAGTCCTGGAAACTCTTTTAAAATCAAAAGATTTTTCTCTAAATCTCTTAATTCATTGTTGAACAAACTCAATGTTTCTAAATGTTTCAAATTTTATAGACCCTCAAGAGTACTAATTTTATTCTTTTGCAAATATAGATGTTTAATTCTAAAATTTTACTCAATGCCTTTGATACAGGTTAACTATAATCAAATAAGTGTGATTCTGTACTTAGTTTTCATTAAGCCAAACAACTTCCAAATTCATGAACTTATCAAATTGTGCCAATTCATTAAATCCTTGATCAGCCATATGAACTTCTGTTGTATCTCTTGCTTATTTATCATTTTTAATAGGAATGCATTGCCAAGGTGTTCCGACTTTAACAATGGGTTAGGGAGTTGCTCTTTTTATTAAATGATTAAAAACTTAATCCATAATTTATTTATATGTTAAATAAGTGTAAGTATTTGTTTATTTGTGGTGCAATTGCATCTGGAATTGGAAAGGGAACCATAAATAGTAGTATAGGAATGTTGTTGAAATAATATGGTTATAAAGTATCATTTTTGAAAATTGATCCATATTTAGTATGATTCAATTAATAACTTAGAATATAGATGCAGGTACAATGAATCCTTATGAACATGGTGAAGTCTTTGTTACAGGTGATGGGTAATTAATAACATTAAAATATTAGAGGAGAAGTTGATTTGGATATTGGAAATTATGAAAGATTTTTAGATATTGAATTATCTTTTTATCATAGTTTGACTAGTGGGAAATTATATTAAAAAATACTATAGTAATATATATAGGTTATAAAACTAGAAAGGAGAGAGAGGGACACTATTTAGGAAAAACAGTTTAGGTTATTCCACATGTTGTTGATGAAATTAAAAATTGGATTAGACATTTAACAACTATACCGTTGAAACATGACACTGTTGATAAGCCAGATATTTTGTTAGTTGAAGTAGGAGGAACTGTAGGTGATTTGGAATCAACTTGTTATTATGAAGCGGTTCGATAAATGATAAATGAGGAGGGGAAAGATAATGTTGGTTTGGTAATGTTATATTATATAGTAGATTATGCTTACATATATTTTAACATTGAATAATGAACAAAAAACTAAACCTGCATAAAATGGCATAAAAGATCTAAGATATACTGGATTAATAGCTGATTTCATAATATGTCGATCTGAAACTGAATTGTAAATTCAATAAAGAGATAAACTTGCCATGTTTGGAAATATTTCTAAGGATTCAATATTCTCTGTTCCAAATTCTCAACACATATATGATGTCCCAGAAGTATTATAAAAATAAAAGTTGGCTGAACACATTTTAGATAAGTTCAAGCTTCCACTTTAAAAAATCCCTAATATCTAATAATACACAAAGTTTGGACAATACTTAAAAGGATTAGAGTAATAAAAACCTGTTACTATAGGAATTATGGGAAAATATATGAAAAATTTGGTATACAATGTTATCTATCTAGGATGCATATATGTCTTTGATTAAAGCTTTAAAAGAAGCAGGTTATGCCATTAAAGTGAATTTACAATTAAAATATATCGATCTTGTTGAAATCTAAAATTGTCCAAACCCTGAAGAATAACTTGAGAAAGAATGTAATCAATTTGATGCTATCCTTGTGCCCGGGGGATTTGGATATAATGGTTTTAATCTTAAAATCAAATGTTGCTAATATGCCAGAGAAAAAAAGAAACCTTTTCTGGGAATTTGTTATGGATTCTAGGCAGCTGTTATTGAATATGCTCAAAATATATTAGGAATTAAAGATGCTACTTCAGAAGAATTAAAGGAAGAATAAGCTGGAACAAACTTTGTTGTATTTATGCCAGAAATCAATCCAAAGTTGTTTGGAGGTAACATGAGATTGGGAAATCATGAAACATTTATTGAGTAAGAGAATTAATTTATTTTAAGAAATAAGGAGAGTATAGCATATTAAATATATGATTCAGAAGTTGTAGAGGAAAGACATAGACATCGATATGAAGTCAATCCTGAAAAGATACAAACCCTAAATGAAAAAGGGTTGATTTTCTCTGGAAAAGATAAGAAGACTGGTTAAAGAATGGAAGTAATCTTTATTAATTAACTCAAGATTCTGGAATTACCAAAAAATTAGCATCCATTTTATGTTGGAGTACAATATCATCCAGAATTTACTTCTAAAAACTTTAAACCTAATCCATTATTTATTAGTTTTGTTTCTGCTGCAGCAAATGGAGAATATCAAAAATCAAAAATAGATATCAGCTACAATTATTAAATATGAGTCAATAGTTGGTTCTAATATCATTTTTATAAAATATTTTAGAAATTTTACAATGATGTTTTCTCTATTAAACTCAAATAATTTTATTACCTTTAAATGAAGTAATGCTTATCTATTCTTTCCTATAGTTTAGATAATATAGTCTATAATCTAGTTCCATTAATCTATTGAATTTCTAAAACGTCCTTAATTCATACTTGTGATTCCAAAATTTAACATTAAAATAAAAATGAAAAATTGTAATCAAAACAAATTATTGAAATAAACATCCTTTTCATAGGAGTCATCATTAGCCAGGTCTTAAATTTCAATTCAATCGTAATTAAACTCATCTCAAGTATTTATTTTATAGTATTAATTAGAATTTGCTAAATCAGTTTCTTCGTTCCTCCTTTAAAGTATATTCAGAAATGAAAGAAGAATTATTATAGAATCAATAATGTAAATTATCCTTAAAATACGAATAAATTTATTTATTAATGGCATCATAGAAATTATTCATGTATCTCTAAAAAATGTAAGAATACTATAAAAAATTGCAATAATAAGAAGCATTTTATACCATTTTAAGATTAGCTGCTATAGATTATAGTAATTGCAGTAGTTTTTTCAAATCTCCATAAAGATGCAACTCTCCTGGAATTGTTTCCAAAGATATTGGGTAATTATATATCTTATTAAAGAATGGAAAAAAAAATTCAAAATTAACAATTAATTAAAATTATTTAGGAGCTTTAATTGTAAATTGCTGGTTAAGAAATTAGTAAAGCTCTTTATTCTTTTTAAAACAAAATTTTAAAGGAAACATTTTATAAATTAAGATGGACTATAAAATTATCATAACTTTTTGATAAAATTAAATTAATAATTGAAGTCTCCATTTAGAGAAACGTCCTAAATCAATTAAAATAATAAGCAATTTAAACAAGAAAATTTGAATCAGGTTTACTTTTGCTTAATTTGAAAATTAAAAAAATTATTTTAAGCAACCAATTTTATTTTTTTTATTCTCTTAAGGTTTAATCTATTCAGTGTTATGCTAAAAAACCACAAAAAACAAAAAAAAAGAAAATTGAAGTTTCTTTTAAATTATAAGATGAATCTTTGAAACTAGTGAAACTGTATTAATTTTTTATTAGATACTGTTATCGATAACCCTTTGATTAACTTAGAAAGTAACAGTACTCAAGTTAATAATTTGATATACCATTCAGAAATAGCATATTTGGTTAAAAATTACCGACCAACCCAGTTACTTAAGTAATAACATAATAATAATCTTAAATTTTGGAGCCTTTTCAACATGAAGACAATTAATAGTAAGAATAATTGGAAAATTCATAAAATTAAGATCAAAAGCCAAAGGTTGAAATTAAATAAAGTGGAAAAATTGCAAAATCAATTAAATTATATTGTATTTTGTAAATATATAATAGTAAGCCAATATTAAGAATAATAGTTATAAATCCAATAATAGATAATTAAATCAAAACTATACAAAAAACCTAAAGCTGAATAAATCTAAGTGAATAACATGAAAAGATTGCTCAACAATAATAAATAGATTATCTGCGTGATTTTTTCATTAATAATTTTTTGTATTGCATTTATCTTTTTATTTTAATGAAGTATATTATATTTAAATTTAAATATAAAATAAGTAAATCTAGATCCTTAATGATTAAGTAAATCAAAAATCAGATTATTATCTTTATATTTTTAAATATCAAAAAACCTATGTTGTAAAACAGTATTTATACTTAGGAATTATGGGTTTTACATTCTATCAGTTTTCTAATCTTATCAATCGGAATTTCCTGTTAAAAGATTAAATCAAATAACGACATTAAAAATGTATCTATACTCTCATTCTTTCATATTATCAACAATTCAATCCCTTTGAGTTCTTTAGAATTTCGGCCCTCATAAGATTACATATATTTGGTTTCTTATAAGTGAGGATAGATCATTCACAATCTCATTTTTATCAGCCAATATATTTAATTAATAGTTCTAAATTACCTTCAAAGCAAAGGAAATTTTATTTAGTAACAATTCTAACATTTATCTACAGCATTGAAATGCAAGCAATTGATAATTCATTGACCCTAAATTATGTATATATTATATAATTTTGTTGACCCAAAATAAATATAATATTATATATATAATTTGTAATATTGAAAGCCTCTCTAAAATTCCATTTCATATAACTAATATTAATTAAAAATTTTAGAGTGTGTTATTGTCATGAATTAATAATTTTAATATATTTATCCTTTAAAATTAAAAATTAGTGAGACTCAATTTTAATGAATACCTACAACTATATTGCTTTAAGCATTCAGATATTTATGGATTAATAATTTTTGTATATTTAGCTGTTATTTCCTTATAGTTTGTTTTGGTTGCAAAATTAATATCATATCAGATAATATGATTATTTTGCTAGAACTCTATAATTACTGGGAATAATTATTTCTATGAGCAATTAAAATATTCAACAAACTGAATGAAAACATCAATTAAATGAAAAGTAAAATTACAAAGGTTTGTAGGACATTTATAAAAGGAGATTGAAATTTTAATCATTACTAAGTTTTTTTATCATTTATTTCCATAAAGAGATGATAACAGCTCTTTGATATAATAAATAATTACTATCATATCATTAATTCAAACTTATGCAATCAAAATCATTTGATATCTAATGATTAAAATAAAGAACAAATTATAATAAAGGGTTTAGTGAAAAACTATCTAAAGTATTAATATTATTAAGATCATTTTGTAGAAAGTTTTTGCTTTTGAAGAAAATGCTATTGATAAAAAAATTAAAATATTTAGTGGTGAATTCATTTATTATAATTATACTTAATTTTGAATCTAGCCATAAACCTAATTTTTTGAATGTTTAAATATGTAAAGAGTTTAATTAATTGTTCTCTAAGAGAATGAATATATAAAAATAATACAAGTCTAATGAAAAATAATAAATTATTGAGTATAAAAATTATATTAAAAAAAGTATCCTTTATTTAAATTATATGTCTTCTTCTAGTTCATCAAGGTCACGGTCACCTAGGAAGAATAAGAAAAGAGTATATGTGACAGGTTATTCTCTTAAAGAGGATCAACACGATATAAAAAAAATATTCAAAAAATTTGGAAAAATTGAAGAATTTGCTTGGAAAGGAAAATATTGCTTCATTGTAGATATTTTGAATTAATTTTAGGAATTTAAAGATTCTGATGATGCAGAGAAAGCTGTTAAAAAAATGAATAAGGAAGAAGTAAAAGGATCGGTGTTATAAGTGGAGATGGCTCGTGGTAATAAGCCAAGCAAAAATAATGGCCTTTGCTATTCTTGCGGTCACTCAGGACATTTGTAAGTTTTATATCGTCTTAACAATATATTATAGAATACGACATATTTTATATCTATTCATTTACCTATTTTCTTAGTGCTAAGAATTGCAGACATAGATCATCATCTTCTAGTTCATCTAGCTCTAGTAGGTAAAGAATAGATAATAATAAATTTTAGTGAGTCTAGAAAAAAACATAAAAAGAAACACAAAAAAAAGAAGAGTTCATCCAGTTCAGATTCCTCATCAAGTAGTTCATCTAGAGATAAGAAAAAGAAATTGAATAAGAAGAGAAAGAGCTCAAAACGGAAATCAAAGTCCTCATCAAGAGGCTCATCAAAAGACTCGCACAATTCAGAGTCTTCCGGCTCGTACTTTTAAAGATGAATTCTGTTTAGCGTTGAAGGAGAAAAATAAGAAAGTAACAACATCAAAGAAGATAAACAACGTTAAGATGAAGAGAATCAAGGGAAGGGAGTTGATGGTAAGTAATGAAGTACCAATGATAATAAAATATATAAAATTAGTGTCCAACATATTTAGTATTTTAAAATTTTTGTTAATAACAATAAGTCTACAGTAATTTTTTCATTAAAATTCTTTCAATATTGTATTATCATATATTTTTGGGAAATAAATTATTACTACTCAACATAGTAATGAACAACGATTGCTTAAATTGTAAAATTATATAATAAATTCATGAATTTGGTATTTGATAATTTTATTAATCTGATTTGATTTTGCAATTCTCCTTATTTAAATTTTATTTAGTGTTGCATAATAAATTCTAATATTTTTTATTTCTGTTTTATTTACATAAATTGTTAAAATCAATAAAAATTGTTATTTATTTGATAAACAACATCCCTACTTTGATAAACCTATTCATAATTTTTTGATTTTAATATTCTCATCATTTAATTGATAATTTTTAATAATTAAGAGTTTTCCTCTAAAATGACTAAAATTTTTTGTAAGTCAATCCTCATCCGCCAATTCTATATATTTTTATTGTAGTCCCATAAGTAATACTAAAGTTCCCTAATTTTTTAAATCTTTTTGATCCATAGCTTGTTTTATTATGTATTCTATTATACTATTTAATAATACTAATTAATATATAATTTTTATAAGAGAAAGAATATTTAAGTCTTGATATGCATCAACACTTTATTTTGGGAATAGAATATGATTAACAAATTATATTTAATGAAAATACTTTGCTATCGAATAACTTAAATGTTATTTAGGATTTTAATTATAATTTAGATTAATAATATTGAATGTGAAATTTAATAAAGTATGAGTAAACTATTTACAATTAACAATCAGTATTTCGTAATTAGATCATCTTATTTGACTGATTCCTTTAAGTGGAAGTGAATTCATTTTCAATACAGAGGTTTGTTTTTGCACTTGATTGTCAAATTAATCAAAATCTAATTTTTTCGACACGCTTGAGATTTCTTCATTTGTAAAAGTTCTCTAAAATTTGCTGTTATATAGTATGCTAGTCAGGTATAATTCTTTATTTAATGATTTGACTTGGCGAGGTGTAAAGGACATTAACTGCTCAATAAATTTATTAATAAAAAAAAAATAATAATGTTTTTTAATTCATTAATTTTAGAACTGACTAATTCCGTATTAAAATAAATATAAAATAATAAAATTCTAAAAGTATGATCATATTTAAGAAGGTTTTCAGTAACAAATTCTTAATTCTTTCCATTTAAGTTATCATCAAACTAAAAATAAAAATAAATTATCATAAAATCAAATTAAAGGTTCTTTCATAATTTTTACCTCGTTTACTACAGAGATTATGTCAATTATTTTAATAGGCTTTGAAATAAATGCATCAAACCCTTTTTATTAACATAACTCTTTCTCCTTAAGATCGTCATATCCTGTCAGGGCAATAATGAAACTTGTATCAATCATATTGTCCTTCTCCTAGAATTAAATAACTTAAAATATGATACCATAATTCGAATCTATTCAGTAGCTTCGTATCCATTCATAATAGGCATTGTTAAATCCATAAAAATATATTGATACTATTTTCCATTTTATCTATTCACCCTAATCTTCTAAAGTGCCTATTCACCATTATAAGCTTCTTCGATATTAATAAAATTGTATTTCTACATGATCAATCTAAATGCAAAAACATTAACTGGTGAATCATCAACAACTAAAATTGTGCACTGTTCTGGAAACAAGATTCTCATCATTTCCTCGATTGATTCAGTGAATTATAATGGTTTATGTTGTGCAATTTACAAATTTGAAGACTCTATACCTTCATTTTAATCATTTAATGTATTTAATGGACTGCTATTCATTTAAATATATCTTTAGTTTTTTTACACTAGTGTGATATCATTATGTAACTCTAAATAACAATCAATATTTTTTAATTTTGAATTATCAGAGTCCTCTAAATTTAGGGATATATTATTGATAGAATTCTCTCTTTATTATATTTTTATGCTGTTTGGATTTAAAGATCGAAATTATTGAGTTTTATTAGATACCAATCTATCATTGAACTCTTAAAATGTGCCTAAAGATTTCTTATTTAATTTTTATGTCATTCCATTTAAATTATTGTTGATTGATGAAGAATTGATTGATTTGTTAAAAATAGTAAACTAAGAAATTTATAGTTAATTAGTATTTTGATGATCACAGAAGCTTTATTTAGTATCTTATTTATAAAAGTTAGTCATTTCTTTTTCATTTTGTTTAGACACTGTATTTCTTTAATCAATATCTGTATATACATCAAAACTAAATGTTGATCCAATACCAACTTGACTGGTCAACTCAATTTTATCAGAAGGACCCAATAATCCTACTAGTTTTTTACAGATAACCAATCCTAAACCAATACCATGTTTGTTTGATCCATTTTTTGTAAAATCAAAAGTGCCATACATCTAAAATAACTTTGGTTTAATATTATCTGGAATACCTACTCCTGTGTCTGAAACACTTATTGTAATGATTTTATTTTAATTTTCTAAATTGATATTTTTATAATCAACTAAAATACTTATTTTACCTTTTTCAGTAAATTTAAGTGAATTGCTTAATAAATTTAATAATATCTATTTAATTCTATTAGGATCTGAATGCATCATTTTATCTTCAAATATTATTTTTTTTTCAACCAAAATTCCTTTCTAATTAGCTTATAAAGAAATCAAATCTATAATTTCTTAAACAATAACTTAAATATGAAAAGTAGTGTTTGTTAATCTTAGGGTATTATTTTAAATTCTTGAGAAATCCAAAATGTCACTAATCATAAACAATAATAATTATGCCCATTTCTTTAATATTTTTAAATAATTAATAGCATTTTAGTCAACAACAATCCTTAAATTATATTAAAAATGCTTACTATTCTAAAAATGACACAATAGCCACTATCCCATTGATTGGTGTTTTAAAATCATGTGATACACTTGCCAACATTTCATCTTTATATTGATCTCTCTAATTTAATTCTTTAATCTGTTTCTAATCTTATCGCTATTATTAAGTTTGAAAAATGAGCATTGTAGCTGGTTGTTATTCCCAAACTATTTCTGCAATTTCTATATCAACTGGAAAGCATTTATTAACATTACAAAAGAATTCAATTTCACTATCATTTTACAAAATGTTGCAATTTTCCATTTTTTTCACTCTTTAATACATATAGAAATTATTGTCTTCCGATCTCCTATTTGATAAGTAGATACTGAGATTATCTTTATCTTTTTCTGAATGTATTCTTTATATATTTTAAGGAGTGATATCTACGTATTCTGTTATAAACTATTCAGTCTTAAACAAATATTCTAGCAATACCTAAATTTAATACAATTATTTTGAATTATACAGATTGGTATAGGAATGCAGACTTTAAAAAATTCAAAAAGTTGATGAGTTTAAAGATTCTTAGATTTTCCATTACTTATTTATTAATGATAACCTTTGTCTTTATCCAAAATTTAACGATTTATCACAATCACTAAATACCCACAAATAGTCAAATAAGATAATGGTTATAAATATAGACGAGACCTAAAAAGTAAATAAAAGAGGCAACTTAAAAAGTATATAAATTTCTATTTTCCCAATAGTAAATTAGCACTAAGAATAAAACGCATACTCATATAATAACATTTTATCTAGATTAATATTAAACTTACATTTTCATCAGCAATTAGTAATTCATTTGATAAACAAATACTACCAATTAATAAAATCAATGATAAATTTTACCCATATTGTCCCAAAAGTAAGAATATATCCAACATTAAAAAGTAACTTTACTATGTTTAGGTAATACCATTATATATTGACAAAATGATGGATTATATAATCAATGTCACAATAATTTTTGACATTTTTATTTGTATTAATTTATATTGAAATTCTAAGTGTTTTTCTCCAGAAAACATTATCCTTTTATTATTCGACTAATTTTGAATACAAATTTCTAAGATGAAACAAATTTCTACTTAGTACATCTTAGTAAAGTCAATTTACTTGGTTTTAAGTTCATAATTGATATATAAAACATAATTGAAACAAAAAGTGGGTTTTTTACAAAGTGAAATATAAAATAAAAATTATAATCAAAAATAATAATATTTTATTGAGTCGATTATCTTCTATAGGTTTTGGATGAATATCCTTCATTCCGCTCTTATAAGCAATATCGATGTTCTCTTTGCTATCAAATTTGCTGCACATTATGATGACAGCACTCATATTATACTATTCGAAAAAATATTAAATTTCCTTAGTAGTTTAATATCCATCTATCCCAGACATATCAATATCGATAAAAATTAATTTATAAATGCATTAACAAATTTATTATTGATTTTTAATCATTTCAATAGCCATTTAATCATCATATGCACTATCACTTTTAATGTTGAAATATTTCAAAACTGTAATAATGATTAAAAGAGATGTCATCCATTAGTTATTCTATCAAAATCACTTGTGAGAAAAGCATCATCACTTATGAGAAAAGCATCATCGCAAATTTAAATGATTAATTCAATTTTCTTTTATTAGCATTCGATTTTAAAATACTTTTCGATTGTTCTTATTAAAATAAAAAATAGTAGGCCTCAATTAGAATGTTTAAAATTTAAAATATCATTTATTTGATATAGTAATTTTTTGTTAGAGATTATCACAGATTTTAGATATGTATTGTTAATGTCATTAAATAATGATTATTTGTTTTAGGAAGATGTCACTCAGTTTAAAAAACCTTATATAAAATTTAATTTTAATTAAATAATTTGTTTAAGCTACCACTAAAAAGGAGTTCTTGTTGCACAAAAATTATAGGATTTTCGAAGGTATAAAAAAATCTATATAAATTATAGAATACCATCAACTTTGCATTCTCTATCACCTAAAGTGATAAAATATATTGCTTTTTTATCATCTAATAAAAACAGTTAATCGTCTATAGTTTAGACTTTAATTATACTTAAATTTAATTTAATTATGTATGTATGATTTAACAATTTAATTTTATTTCATATATCAAAACTCCTTGTTTTTTCATCTATAATAATCTTTAATGTGTTTCATCATAATGATCATAATTAATCTTACCCACTACTTCCAAATGATCAAATTTTACTTTAGGTAATATTCCATTTTACCATCTCTTATAATCAAACCTAATGGCTTCTTTCTCTGTGATAACAAAAATCTTAATCATTTGCAACTATAAATTGAAGTTTTACTTTTTGGAATTGATAACCATTTAATCTGAGTAATCTAAATGCTAGGAGGCAACATTCATTTTCTATAATTTTATATTGAAAGTGATTTAACTTTAACTCATTTTCTTTAAAATCTAATACCCCCTTAATATTTTATTATAATATATAATCCCATAAGTTTGTCTTCCAACAACTATCATATCAGTCAAATTGAACTTGCCTTCATTAGGCAAATAAAACTATAATTAATTTTCAACTTTTATTTTCCTTTTAAAATAAGAACATCTATGCTAAAATTATGTATCATTGATTTTTGAATATTTGCTAATACTTTTCTCATCAGGTTCTAAAATTCGAAATCAAAAGCATTTGGATACTTTAAAATGCTTGAAATATTCAGTGCTAATTGAGATGGCTTATTCAGTTTTGATAAACTTATCAATTTTTATTTAAGGTGTTCTTGTCCAACCACAGAATGCTATTTCTAATAATACAGACAAAATTAATTATGATAACATTTTTATGTATATTTATATATATATTATTAAACCTTTTTATATTGAAATTATCATAATCGTATAGAATTTTATTCAAAAACTTTTTGTTCATTAATATTCAATCTCTATTATTTTATCTGAGATACTAAGCAAAGCACATTGTAAACTGAGATTTATATATTGTTTTATAGCAAAGAAAAAAATCAAAATTGAAAGTCTCGTTAATTTTTTCTTTCGGTTTTTATGAGAATCAGATCTTTGGAATTTTTTAAAGGGTGCTATGTTAGTATTCCACTTGTCCCTGAAAATTTATGTAAAGGTTAAGATATTTTTAAGGTTTTAACTATTAAGGCTTTTTTAATATCCAAATGGACCGATTTTGAGATAGGATCTAATCTATTGGATATCATTTTATTTTGATTTCTTATTGTTTCTACTTAATCCAACTGTTTATTCAAACATTCATTCTATGTTTTTAATCGTTCTGATTCTTTCAAACATAGGTATACTTATTATCTTAATTGATTTTCTTTTTCCATATGCTACTCCAATTAATTTTTGAGATATGTATTTTCTAATTCCAATTCATTAATTTTCTCAATCATTTATTAGGTTTGACTATTTTTACTTGAAGTAGATGTGCTTACAGTTTGGAACTCATCCTAATCAACAAATGATACTATTTTCATTAAATCTTCTTTGTTATCTCTCAATTAAAATTCTGACAATGATTAAAGGCTACTTTAAATGTTAGGTAAAGATGGATTCATCAGTAGCTCTGTTAATTATTCGATGGTCACTGTTATTATTGTATTACTATTCATTTTGTTAAATTAAATTTAGAGATATTTCAATAGATTTTTCTAAATATATAAATAAACTTAAGTAAAATTTCTCAGTTATTATACTACTAAAGCTAAAAGTAATAAATTTTAATTCTAATTAGATAATTTTTGTACCTGCTTAAGGAATTGAATATAATATAAATAAATTATAATATGTTAAATTTATAAACCATATTAAGAGGATTTGAAGAAAATGGATTAAAATAGGAGAGTATGTATAAGGCAGATGAAATATTGGCAAAACTAGATAGTATGGGAAGGAAGGAATTTGATAGAGAGATTGCAGAATAATTATTTTAACAATGCAAACCAACTTAATTAAATTTGAAAATTGTTTATAGACTTGCAGACATTGGATAAACAATAATAGAAGCAATATAACTATTAGGAGAAAAAGTAAAGAATGCTGAATAATAACTAAAATAAATTTAATAAAATAAAGTTATTTGCGAAAATCATTTAACAGAAACATGTTTGTTATAAATCTATAATTAGCTGTTTATTCGGATACTAGATACATATTTCTGACATTATTAAGTGTTAAAAATATTCCTTCAAAGATTAAATACACAAATTGTCATATTTAGTTAACTTTAGGGGTTATAAATTAAATTGCTAAACCAGAATAACAATATGATAAAGCTAATCCTGAATTCAATTAAGACTTTGAATTGTAAACATATTATTATTCAAGACTAATTCTAGTTCTGTTCCTCCTTTGATCTCTACTCTATAAATATAATTTTACATCAGGACAGAAAGCAATTTACCTTCACTCTGGGGATAAACTTAATTGAAAATTTAATAATTAGATGATCAAGTGATTAAACAAGTTGAACTAAAATTAGTAGATCCCGTTGGTAGAGAACTTGACTCTACTGTAGAGTTGGAAGCATAAATTGTTTTAAACAAAGTAATTTTAAATTTTGCTAATAGATAACAGCATTAATATTTATAGGCTCAATTATAAAAATTTGAATAGAAACTATTTACTTTAGATAATGATGTAATAGAATATAAGGACAATTTAGAAATAATTGAAAGACCATTCAAAGCTAAACAATAATCAAAAGAATAGACTAATAAATAATTGTCATCAAATATCTTTAATTAATAATTACATACTTCTTAAAATTAATAAGATTAAAATGTTTATGAAATAGATTAATTATAACATTAATTAAATTCACCCTAAGAAAACAAAGAATAAATATTATCTATTTTATAATCAGAAAAATAAATAGAAATTTAGGAAGAAACTCCAGAAGCACCAGAAATACTACAATATGGTGTTATCATTTTCACAATTTATGGATTAATAACCTTATTTGTGTGTTCTGCTAAACCTTCATTTTTAGATGTATATAATAACACTCTCATTAATATAGGTGTTAGTCTGTCATGGATTGATGTTCACTATTTTAATGGATAGATTTGAACCATTTCATATTAAATTAGTAGGTGGAGGACTACTTGCTTCAATTTTATATGATATTTTGTGGATGAAATAATATCATGTATTAAAATTCTTATAACTTTAGTTATGGTGGTATAGTAATGATTAAAATAATCCAGAATGGGGATTAAATGCTGTTAATTTATTAAGATTTGTTCTAATCTTTACCTATATGTAATTCCTATACAAAGTATTTTACTTAAATTATTAGTAGTTTGTTGTATGTTATTATTTATATTAATTTCATAGAGAATCTATTGACCCAACTAAAAGATATGTATTTACTATTTGGAAAATACGATATAAAGTGGGTAATAGTAGAGAAAGTGTTTCTTGGTAATGATAAAATTTTAACTATAATTTATGCAATTACTTTGCTTTTTATTTTAAATAATTTAATTATGAACATCTTTAGAATCGTTTATAGATACAGTAAATCTATTTCTTATCGATTGAGTGAATAAGGATAAGGTTTCTCATATCAAATCAATCTACATTGTAATGATACAATTAAATCCTTTTGGCATGATATACCTATTTATCCAATAAAAGATTAATATAATATAATAAATGTAGGAATTGAAATACCAAAGGAAAGACTAGCAAAATTCGAAGTAAGTAAAAACATTAAATATAATCCAATTGTGTAAGATTAAAAGAAAAAAAAAAATTCTGATTAAAAAGAACTTAGGTATTATGTTTAATTTGCTCCATTCAATTATGGCTTTATTCCTTAAACATGGGAAAATTCAACAATTGATTTACATGATGGATTTAAGGGAGATGATGATCCTTTGGATATTTTGGAATTAAGTACCTAAAAAAATTATAAACCTGGGGATATATTTTAAGCTAAAATAATTGGAGCTTTTTGTGTTTTAGATCAAGATGAGATAGATTGGAAGATATTAGTATTGAATACTGAGGAGGCTGATAAATTAAAGATAAATGATTTCAGTGATATTGAAAAAAAGAATAGTGATTTAAGTAGATGTATTTTTAATAGATTTCGTTATATAAAGACTTTTGAAGGAAAAAAGGAGAACTAAATTTTATTTAATAATAAAATCTTTGATGCAAATTAGGCAGTTGACATTGTTAAAGATGGTCACAAATCATATTAAGATTTGCTTAAAGATCCTAAATTGAAAAATAAAAGAAATGAATTTTAAATTACTGAATGAATATCATATTAAATGTACAATTTACTCAAGATAATAATAAATTATCTCCATTAATAGAGTTAATAAAAATTTAAAAATGAATCATGATTTTCTAATTCATTATTACACTTGTTATTAATTTTCTTGTTGCTCTAAGGCTTGTTATTCTAATAATCTTGCCTATTCTTCTTCTGCTAATCTTTTATCTTCAATTTCTTTCAATCTTCTTTCTTCTTCTTATCTTTTCATTTCCTCTTTTTCTCTTTTCTTTCTTGCAATTTCTTCATAATGATTTTCTATAAATTGTTTTCTTCTTAGAATAGAATTAGCATGTGCATTTGTAAGAGAATCTTCTACATTAAACAACATATCTAAATATTATTTTTAAATATACTATTAAAATTAGTTTTGTTATCATCCTCATCAATTAAATCACTCAAAATATTTGAATACATCCAAGGTAGATATTCAGATAATAAAGCAGTTTCTAAAGGATCTCTAAAAACTCCTAAGTCTTAAAGTTTTTTGAATGTATTTGATTTTAGAGGAACAATCAAAGATTTAGATAAAGTTCTACAGATAATTTTCTAATGACTTTGTTTTTAGATTTTAAGAAATGTTTCATATTATAATTTTCTTCTTGCTTCTTCTTAATCCAATCTTTATTAAACAGCTTCTAATCTTTGCATTTCTGATAAGACAGATGTCTTTTATTTTTCATGTTGCTTTTATTATAATTTCATCAATTTAATTTCTTCTTCCTCTAAGACTTCCATTCTTGATTATTCCAAGATCTTATTCATTAATACTTATAAAATGGGTTCTACCTCTTAATCAAAATCAAATAGATCACCTTCCCATATTTATGTTTCCTAATGAAAATAGATAGCTTATTATACCTTATCGATTCCATTTTTCTTTGGTACAAATAATCTATCAGGAGGCTTATCTATATAATAATCTGTTTAGGCATCCATTTCTTGTTCTGGAGGTTTATCAGTTAGAATTTCAAGATACTCATCAGTTTGTATATCTATATTCACACGATTCTAAAATGGTCTTGGTGTTTATGGATGTAGATAAGTTGTTTATGTTTGAGGAGCCTATTTGGATATTTTGATTATGTAACTGCTTTTTAGGTAGGTTTTTTGAATGATTTCAAAGTCATTAATTTCTTATCACCTTGAGTTTGTACACTTGCATAAGTATTCCCCCTTATAACTCTCTTGTCAAACATTATGTTGCATCCAAGTAATGAACTTAATATAAAATTTGAATCTGAACCTATCCTTTTGTTCTTCAGATTACTATATTACTTATGGTCTATATTTGCTCTTTGGTTTCACTACTTCAGGTGCAGCTTTAAATTCATAATTTTCTGCTGCCAATGCTTATGCCATCTTTATTTAATAAATATTATATATATTACAAAAGGATTTTAAATAAAAAATAACAAATAAATCATTCTAATTTAGAATTTTTTGCTGCTTATTTTATTGCTTCAATCATTTAATTCCAAAACTCTTCAACCACTACTTTTCTACCAAATTATAATGTTGGTTCTAATCCAAGTACTCCTTGTTTATCAACCACTGTTCTCCCATAACATAATTTAGATTCACAATCTACAGCTACAAATAACGGTTTGGTTATATAAAGTTCAGGATGAAGAGCATAAAAGACAGCAACAGCTATAATAGAAGTAAGGATGAAATATATACGATCATGAATAGGAGGATAATCAAATTCTTAGGCTTTGTAAGCAGCTTAGAATTCTTAAAGCATTTCTAAACACCAATCTGAAAACTTTGTATTGATTTCTTTGATCCTCTTTTATAATGATTCAACTAATTAACATGTCTATTTAATTAATTAGTGTTATTATCATACGTATGTTAGATCTAATGCAATCATTACTAATTTTAATTGTTGTTATTTGCAAGTGTCAATTACAAATTATGCTGCTTCTGGATCTGAATAAATATTATATTCTGAATTCGGAGTCACATTTCCAAATCCTGAAGTACCTCCCATAAAAACAATCTCTTAAATTTAAGGGATAATCTCTGGATGATCTCTTAATAAAATTGCTATATTTGTTTAAGGGCCTGTTATTACTATCACGAACTTATCTTCTTACTATATTAATACCTTTTATTCACCAGCTGTCTTTTTTATTAGATCATATAATGGGATATTTTAAACTGGTTCAAAATTTTGGATCAACTTATCTGCTGCATATAATCCTATTCATTTGATTAAAACCATTATTACCTTGATTCCCATGCATTTTGGTTGTAGCCCTTATAGATTTTAATGAATATTCAGCTCCTTTGAATACTGGTACATCAGATCTGCCAACAGAACTTAATATTCTGATTGTATTGGTTGTACAGTTTTCAAGACTATGTCGTTATGTAAAACTAAATACCAGGTATTTCCAAAACAGGTTGAGATTCCGAATAAATTTGACTTGGGATGAAACAAGGCCAAAATGATTGCCATTGCATCATCATTACCAACATCACAATCTAACCATATATTAACTTTTTCAACTTCCATAGATATATGAATTTATATTAATAATATTTATTATCATTCATTGTCAACATTAAAACTCCTTTTATATAAATATTCTGCCTAATTTATAAAAATAATTCAAATACTAAAAATTCAGCTGGATCATCAGGTAGAATATGTGCCACTTCCACTAATCCTTCATTTAATACTGGTACAACAAAATCCATTAAATAATTTCTAAAAGGAAATTGTTTGACTTATTATAATTCTTATTCTTATTCTGATATATATTTTGTATATTTTGTAACCAA
Organism: Paramecium biaurelia; assembly: GCA_000733385.1. Lineage (NCBI taxonomy): Eukaryota > Ciliophora > Oligohymenophorea > Peniculida > Parameciidae > Paramecium > Paramecium biaurelia. The sequence continues at coordinate 862,895 of JPFL01000001.1, forward strand.
ATCTTATCTTTTATCCTTTTTCACTTTTGTTATTTCTTTCCAAATTTAAATAGATTATTTTCTAGTATATTTAATTGTTAAATCTTTAATTCTCTATAAATTGAAATACAAAACTATTAATTCTTATTCATTTTGTAAATAATTATAAGGTCTTCCATTCTAATAAGATAAAATTAATTATTACTCTTTCAATATAAATTCTTAAATCTTCGAAAGTATCATGATTTGTTTTCTTTCTTGGATCTATGAAATAAGCATCCAAATTTCTTTCACTAAAAAAATTAATCAATTTTCTATTATAACCAAAATTATCAGTTTTGCCTAATGGTTTAATTACTATATAAGATTCAGGGAAAAAGTCCTCTGGTTTTGGACCACCTTCTTATTCTTCATCTTGTTATTCTTCTTCTTATTGTTCCTCTTCTTATACTTCTTCTTATTATTATTCTTCTTATTATTCTTCTGGCTATTCTTATTCAATTGGATCTCCATTCTCATCTACAGCTGGTTCTTGAGGTTGCTTCTTTTCTTCCTCAGTAACAATAGGTTTTTTCTTAGGTTTCTTTTTCATTTTTAATTTCAATTTATTAGGATAAAAGATAAAATCAGCCTCTTCAAAGAAATTTGGAAAATTCTATAAAATAAATCCTCGATTTTAACAATCATTTTAGGTTAATCTCCATTTTATTACTTTATAATAAATCTTCAATTATTCTGATAATTATGCAGGAGCTTAGCTATTAATATATTCTTAAATAGAAGGCCAATATTCATTAAAATCTTCTTGCATTTCTTATGGGAATACATAATTTGGATCTTATGCATCTTTAAATATTTATTCTTAATTAATAACTGGAATTCTATAATGATCACTAATCATAGTTAAAATGTCTTAAAATCTCATATTTTCAGCCTTTGATTCCATTATTATTTTAATTGGTCTTAATTTATGTATTGATGTGAATTCTTATAATATTTTCTTAGCATTTATAGCAATTCCTTTTTCACAATGCCATTCAAAATCAGAAGGAGCTTCTTCATTTCCAATGAACATTTGAGATGTTTTGCAATCCAAATGTAATCTAAAACAATCCATTTCTTCAGGTGTGAAATCTTTAAAAAAATCATCATTTTATTCAATCCAACCACTGCCAACTCCAGTAGCTATGCCTTGTATTATAGCTTTTTAAGTTCTATCTTAAGTATTATCAACAGCAAAAATGTAATTTGATTCTGGAATAGATTCAGAAACCTTTACAATCATTTTCACTAAATCAGTTATATGAACTGTAGGTACTTTATTATTACCATCTTATTAATAACTTAATTTATATGGTTATTATAACCATGCTTTCTTATTAATTATATAAAATAGTTTACTTTAAAATATTGTTAAAATAGTATTTCTCCTTTGCCATATATTAAGCCTGAACATACAACGATCACTTTTAAGTTTTCTTTTTATAAACCTAAGACCATATCTTCCCATTCTTTTAATTATGAATATTAAGCAGAAGCATTTCTCAACTTATAATCAGTTTCTTCCCAAGGTACATATTCTATAACCTCTGGAACATCATTAATTGGCTATTATTAAATTTATTATTATTCTAATTCCTAATCTTAATTTTCATCTTCTTTAGGTTCTTGATTTTCTTCTTCTTCTGCTTCTTCTTTCTTTTATTATTGTTCTTGCTACTATTATTAATCTCCCTCTTATTCTTCATCTGCTTTTTTTTCAACTTTCGGTTTAACTTTGTCTGGCATAGCACTCCATGTTAATACAGAAGATACTAGAATTAAAACCTTTTTAATAGTATATATTTATACTTTCTATTCTTCTAATGTTGTTTTGCTGTTCTTAAATATATCACATACAAAATCTAAATCTGTTTAAGTTGCAGAAGCTACATCATACACATAAACATCACATTCTTCAAGCATCTTTTTTCTAGATAACTTGGGCTTGTAACTAACATATCAAATTTTCATACCGTTTCAATATTTTCTTAAAACCTTTTGGTGGCATTTTATTTGGATCATCAATTGTATAAGTTGCCATATGTACACCTTCTTCAGTATCTTCCTTTACTAATTATGAATAGAACTCTTAGCCTAATGGACTATCTAAATTATTGATAAAATATCTCTTAGACATTTATACAAATTTTTATTTTTTTAAATTATTTTATATTAGAGTAGAGATTAATAAACATATACAAAATCAAGCCTTTTTATTCTGCTTAAGAATATTTTTCTTTTAAATTTTTGGTAATAAATGTTCTTTTAATTTGTTATTAAACTTTTGTTTTGAACAATTGTTATCTTTTTTCTTTAACACAACTGATTATTTTAAAATGTCATTCAACTCATCCAAATAATTAATTTCACTTAATTATACAACAAGGAAATCATCTTAAACAAAATCCTCACAATAACTTAAATTTGAAAGAGTTTCTAAAGATTCAAAATTTTCTTTTTTTTCTAAACTCTATTATTTTGATGAATTTTTTATTTCGATAGAACAAATGGTTTTTTGAATAACTTGATTTAACTAAAAGCATTCATTCTCTCCAACTTTATTCTTTTTTAAAATTTCATTATCCTCTTTACAATCCATAAGGATACATTTTCCAAAAAAATCTTCTGATAAATTTTAAAACCCTTCTGAATCATTCTCATAATATGAAAGTCCATAATAATCATCATTTACTATAATTTCTTTCTTATTTTCTTCATTTGCTTATTTAGTTTTCCTTTAAATTGGTCTGATGTAAACTCTTTCTTAATTGTTCATTTATTTAATTAAATAGAAAATAATTTTTAAATGAGGGTCTTAATAAAATGGAATTCTATAATCGAATTCTATTAACTTTTTAAATAATTTTGCTATGATTCATCAAAACATCAGTTTAACATTAAATTTAAACAATATTAATTTATAAATGATAGAGATTTATATAAATGAGAGAGATTCATTAATAAGAATATTAATTAATAAGATATTCATTAATCAGTTTTTAAGCATTCCAATTATGTTTGAGTAATGACAATTAATCTTATGAGATTGTTAATTATTTTTTTTATGTTATTTTTGCATATTATTGAATTTATAATAAATTATTAATTTAATTTGTTCCTCTTTAAATTTTAGGTTTTACTATAAGTTCTGTTTTCTATATAACAGGATCAGATCCCTTACGTTTTCCTCTTTTTTCTGGTAATAATTATTCACTCATATCAGAAGTAGTTGATTAATTTTCTTTTTTAGAATAATAAGTTGAAGAGGACTCAGCATAAGACCATTTTAATAATTTTTTCTTTTTTTAAGGTAAAATCCCTATTTCTTCACTCATAATTTCATCATTTTCATTTGAAATATCTTCACTATCATTTTATTGTTCTGATTTTGTAGCTTTAAATTCTTCTTTTTCTTAATTTTAATATTTATCTCTGTCATATTAAGTTTTAAAAACATAAACTTCAGCCTTTAGATTTAGTTTTTCACATATCAAATAATGATTTCCAGCTTTACAATCAAATTTACATTATTCCTCTAATTTCAATGGCTTACTCTTTTATTATATAAATGTAAATGTTAATCCCTCTTCTTATTTATTTTTTATAATTAGTTTATCTGTTTTTAATAGATATAACCTACATGGAGTCAACTCCTGATTGGAAATGGTGATCATTAATTAAATAATTATAAAATATCAAAATGCTATCATTAATTTAAGAAAAAATATTTCAATAATAAGCATAAGCAATTGCTTTACCATCAGATATAGAATTATTAAAAGCTAATGATTTGAGAGAATTACATAGAATTATTTTATTATCATGTGATGAATTGATAACAAACTAAAATGTCTTTGCTTAAATTTAATGTACAACTGCATTAACTTTAATTCTAAATTAGAATTAATTTAAATATATCATTTATTGTAGAGTACCAAAATATGATGTAAATAATTAAGAGTTGATTTTGTTACCTTTATTAGAAATATTATTCGAAAATATGTAATAATAATAAGTCTAATAGATAGTTTTGAATAAATTTCTATTCAAAAAATAAAATCTATTTTAATACCAGTGCTTGGTTGTGATAATGCAGATTTTTCTATACATGATTTTTTGAATGCTTTTGAAACAACTTATAAATAATAAAGAGAATAATTTAAAGACGTAAAATTTATATTGGTTTCCTAAAGCTCATCAGAATACGAAGTCATCAAAAGATTTATAGATGATTAAAATCCAATCACTCCAAATCACATTAATACAGAAATATATATTCCTCATGGAAATTAAACATCTTTAACTTAAAAATTTCTTTAGTTTACTCAATAGAATAATTAAAATTATATTGAAGTTTAGAAATCGAACTTCTCAGATAAAAGTGATTCTGAAATTGCTTAATATAGAAGGGAATACAATAATGCAAATAACTCTAAATAATAGTAGGATTATTAATATTTAGGATATTCTCATAATTAAGAATCTTTAAACTAAAAAATAAATTAATTTACTATCAATAATTCTAATGATAAAACAAAATAATAATAATAATAATAATAATAATAAGATAAACTTTTAATTAAATCTGCTCCTCTTGTTTAATCGAATAATATCTTTCTTTCTTTATTTATTGAAATTGACAATATTATCTTAGAATAGAAGGATATAATAAAATTTATGCTTTAGGTATGCTATGATCTAAATAAACTTCATTATAAATTAATTTAAAATGCAGAAAATCTTAAATAATCTAATTAAGTGTTTAATTATAAAATTTATTATAAATAGTCTGTGAATCTTTAGGAATTATAACCTTTTTGTCCACCTGAAATATCAAAATATTAATAAATATCTGAAACTCATGATTCATATTCACTTGGTGTACTATTCAAATTGATTCTATAAAAAATAAACTAACAATTAAATTAAGAAGACTGTAAATAAATAAATTATAATATTAGTATAAGAAATAAGTTAAATTTAATAATTATTAGATAAATTAGTTTCTCAAACAATTGAAAGACCATAAATAGATGATATATTCAGTTTTTTATTATCACTATAATTAAATGAATCATTAATTGAGGATTGGACTTAAGTTTAAAAGGGTATAAATTATTTTTATAGAAAACGTGGTATTTTGCAGAAGATTTAAGACATTAAAAAATAAATGTTACTGGAGCAAGATTCTAATAGTCAGCATAATTCTCTTGTAAATTTTAATAATCTTTAAACAGAGAATTAATTTCTAAATAAATAATCAGATTAATATGATCCTAATTAATCTTTATTCAATTAACTTCAATAAATTTAATTCAAAGAAGACTGTGAATATGCATAAAGGAAATAAAATTATAAATTTTGTAATACAGATTGTGTAGTTATTCCTGTGAATAAATCCTAATTTAAATAAAGCTTACCTAACTATATAAAATTAGATTCAAAATTAGATAAGGTACTTGATAAAATCATAAATTTGGCATAAATAGATAAAGAACATTATTTATAATCAATAAGATCATATGTACCAATTTTTGGTTGTAATTTTGTTCTTTTTGTATTTTGTCCAAATCATGATTAGACAGTTGGAAGATAGATTTAATTAACTAATTGCTTTAGGGATATGTATGATTTTGTTCATTTATTAAGATTATTGTATTCTTTAAAATGTTTGAAAATTAATACCTTTTGCCTATGTTTAGATGAAATTTCTAGAAAATTGATAATAAATAAAAATGATATATCTATGGATATGTTAGCCAAAGCATTTGATGATGCTTGTAATAAAAGTTCCAATCCAGTAATTTGGAATAAAATATAATTTAATAACTAAGAGTGGATTGTTGTTAAAAAAAGTAATTGTATAATTAACTTTTAGTTCCTATGAAATTTAAGTTACTTGAATAGTAAGTCATCATTCATAATTAAGATATTATTTAAATCAAAGGAATTGATGCTATTGTTAATGCAACTGACCATAATATTTCCAATCAAGGAGGTCTATGTGGATCAATCTTTTAGGCTGCAGGTGAAATTCAATTGAAATAGGAAATTTAGATGGTTTTGTAAAAACTTGGGAGAAAATAACTTGAACCTTCTGAAGTAGTTGTTACTAAAAGTTACAATCTAGGATAAGAAAATGGACCAAAATATATATTTCATGTTGTTGGTCCAATATATAATCCTTAAGATCCTTAATAGTCAACAGAATAATTAAGTAAATGCCTTATTAATATGTATGCTTTTAAAATTTAATTATATTAATAGATTATAAAAATGTCAGGAATATTAAATATCATCTATAGCAATACCTCCTATTTCTGCAAGAAATTGTGATTTTCCAAAATATCAATGTGCTTAAATCTTTTATTCAACATTTCTAAACTTTACATTTAAATATCCTATTTCTATACATTTAGTTGATGTAGTAGACAAAATAGTTGAAATATTTTAAATTATTTTTAAAGGTGAAAAATTAAAGGAAATTATTCATTCAAAAATAGATTTTGCTCCTCCGACCGATTGTTTAGTTGGCCCAATTGATATTAATAATTATAATTCTGATGTTCTTAAAAGAATTATTGGATTAGCTGGACCTTCCTTTTAAAATGAATTAGAAGATAAAATAAAAAATTACTAAATAGAGGGTTATTGTTAAAGCATTTTAATATAAGGTCATAAAATGAAATTCAATAACTTTTAACAAATTTTATTGATTTCTAAACCATTAAATATTATTGATAAATAAACACTCTTATATCAAGTATTTTTTTCAATGTATTTATTAATTTAACTAATTTAGATTTGTTGAGACATTCCTTAAGAAAAAATTCACTTCAATTACTATATTGTTGTATAGCATTCTTCAATAATGTTTGACTAATTAAGAGGATTTAAAAAGATATGATGGAAAACAAATCATCTATTTATTAATAAAAGTAATTCAGGATTACTAAAATAAATATGGGTAAGAATGTGGAAAGATCACAATATTATCAAATGTAGCATAATTTTGCACTGAGTGTGAATTAATTTTTAAATGAATTTAATATAAATTCAATTTTCTTAATTTCTTAATTATAAAGCAGTTTTGAAAAAACATCCTTAAGTTTTGATTTATTGGATTTTAATAAATTTATGATAGTCATTTCATTATTTACAGTTGATTCTCAAAATAACATTAAATAAATATAGATTAATCACATATAATCTTAAAGCATACTTATATTTTATTAGATATTCAAATTTCATTTATAACTTTTATTAACACATTGGTTCTTTCAAATACCAGAATGAATTGGGAATTTACTTATAGAAAAGTCTACTTTGATAAGTGATTATAAAGTTTGTCATTACTTAATAATTTAAAAAGGAAGCTATATGTTCTTTTGGTTGAAGAATAGTCTCTGGGGATAGGTGGAGTGATTTAAAATATATAGTAAAATCATCATACGGTTTAGGAAATAAATTATATTGGTGTTATCGGCTTAATTAAGAAAAGAATAAAATAAGATTTTTTCGAAAATACAAAAATTGACAGACTCAATAGATATTTGATAATTGTAAAGTATTATTGATTGATTTTTCAAATTTGAATTAACTAAAATAAGAATTTTATAATACTTTTCTCTAAATACTGGTTTTTTTCAATAAAATCCACTAATTGTATTTTGACAAGCGTATAATAAATTACTTATTTAAATTCAAATTTCAAGAAACTTCTTAATATTCCTAATAACTAACTACCTAAATTTTTAATATGAAGATATGTTTTTACTTTTAATAATTAAATTTACAATAATGTGCATAACAGAATTGCATAATTTTAAATAATCTTAAACATAATCTAGAGCCTTATCTCATCCTATTACAATCTCTGAAACCTCTCAATTTAAAATAACCAAAAATTATATAGAAATTTAAGATGTATACAACAATTTTTACATTATTTAGAATAAATTCACTAAGAAGCTTATAATTAACATCGATGATATAAAATTTATGACATGGATAATGCAGTATTTGATATTATAAATATTATAGTGAAGATATCTATGAGGTAACCTTTCAATATAAACAGAACATTTTAGATAAATTCTTTTTTGATATCTACAATGGGACATTAGGACGCTAAGCCCTCATTAAAAGGATTGCATAAGACAATTTTACTGATAACTATGAAAGGCTTGAAACTATTAAAAGAATACTAAATGGAGAGGTATATAAAAATAAATATTCAAGATTGTCAAGTGTCGAAGATGGGATAATAATGAAGTATTTGTTGCAAAAATACAACAGAATAATCATTTTCTCATAAAGAGAGAGCTATAAATCAATTTACACATAGCTGAAAATCCACATTAAAATGTGGCTAGTATGGTCGAATATTACTATGAAAATGACCAAATAATACTTATTTATCCATATTTTTCAGGTGGAACCTTAAATCAACTTGTAAACTCTTATGCTAGTGACATCAGCAAGCTCAAAGCAAAATCTATAATGAAAAAAGTTTTATCAGGGTTAAATCACATCCATAATCTCGGTATTATACATAGAGATATAAAAATGGATAATATTATGATAGAAGAAATTGATGATCATAAATGTGTTAAAATTATTGATTTTGGATTTTCAGCATTCAAGGATAATTAACAATACTTATCTGAAAAATGTGGCACTATTGGGTATTTTGCTCCTGAGATTATTAATGGATAGTTTTACAATGAGAAATGTGATATATACAGTCTTGCTCAAGTTTTTCACATGCTTTTAACAGGAAACCCTATGTTTGATAGAAATATGAATAGATAATAAATTATTAGGTTATCTAAAAATAATTTATTTTCAATTGATTATAAAAATATCAAAGAGAGCAAGGCCTAATAACTAATATACAAAATGCTTGGCTTTTAGGAAAAAAGATATGATGCTTAGCAATGTTTAGAGCATGTATATTTCTTTAAAGCTGAGAATTTAGAATTAAAGTAATTTTAATTTATATTTTTAGAATAAACAATTTAGAAACACTTAAGTTCAAATCTCCTTTCTGATATTTATTTATGACACAATTTCAAAATTAATCAAATTCATTAATCTATATTTATAAATTAATTATACATAAAATTTAGAATTTTCTTATCTAATAGTTTGATTCCTTACTCTATATTTTGTTCATTAATTTAGATTCTTCTTAATATATGATAATTCATTTATTAATTGGAATATAATTAAAATAGAATCATTTTTTTTTTTTGGTCAAAATGAAATCGCTAAAATTTTATTTTAAGATTTCATTTTTAATGTGATTTAACTATTATTTTTGATGTGAATTCAACTCTTTGATTTAACTCTTAAATACAAAGTTCTCATCAGTAATAAACATTTTTGATTTCTGAGACAATCATAATATATTTATATTTTTAATATCGAATTCATAATAATGTATGTTTAATTACAAATAAAAATGCTATAAAAATATTTAACCCAACTAAAACACAAATACATTTCTAAGCTCTGTCACTAGTTTCCTATTTTGTATTTGCTTAAACCAATTATTATTTTCCTTTTTTAATTCTTGTGAAAGTTTGATCAATATTGAAATCAATACGATCCAATAATGTTCCTTGTTCTATGACTAATCGATTCATTTCTATAAATAATTCATTCATATTTTTCAATTTCTCTCCTAATTATTTGATTCTATCATTTCTATCTAAAATTAATGTTTCAATATATTCCTATTCAAAATCAACTTTTAAGTTTTGTGATGGTCTTTCTAATTACACTTACCTCATCATTTAATTTTAATAATTTCTTAATTATGGAGTGACTTCTTTTAAAGATATTCCCAAACACATTTTAGCATTTTATTTAATTTTATATTCAAGATCATTTTCACAATCATCTGTTTCCATAATTTGTAAATTCTCTTCAATATCTCTAATCATCTACTATACTCAGATTTTAACCTGTAATGCTTAATCTAATTTTCCTTATATAACTTATTCATTGAATTATGCTTTAGGTCCAACATCTTTTGAAATCTTTAACTTTTCAATTTCCAAATTTAAAATTCCAACTTTCTATATAGTATCCCTAGTTTCCTCCATCTTATCAACCCATTAAGGAGGAAGTTAATATATCCTTCTACTACTATTTAGATCAGGTGATCTGTATTTCTATTTCTTCAATTATAACTCTTTGGTTCTATTCTTTATATAACCAATTGATCTTTGCATTATTTCAAATTATCAATATAATAAATAATTATCTATTATGAAAAATAAAGCCAACTCTTAAATCCCATTTCCAATAGCTAATAATAAAATGAACCATTTCCAATTGCCATTACTAGGAAAGAAAAAAAGGAAGGCTCATACTAAAAACCCTTTTAAAACAAAAATCTACTATATTCCTGATGACACAGTTATGAGAGTGAAATGTTTAGACGGTTTCTTAATGATTAATGTAACCAATAATGATAATCCACATGAAATTATCAGAGCAAATTTATCAAGTTTAGTATTGGTATAATTTATTTAGGACTTCGTATATAAAGTAGTAAACCTGAGGATTTTTAATATTTTCTAAATTTATAAGATTTAGATGTCTCTGAGAATTCATTATAATTAGAAGATTTAACTTCATTTCCAACATTGAAAATTTTAAAGATTTGTGCTAACAACATTAAAAATATTGAAATAACTCATAAGAATACATTTGAATAATTATAACATCTTGATTTATCATTTAACTATGTAAATAAAGAAGCCATAAGTTCATTAAAACATATTACTGAATTAAAGGAATTATATTTAGTAAGAAATGAATTACTTGAATTACCAACAGATATGGCAGAATTTACAAAATTAGAATTATTAGACATAAGTGATAATGCATTTTAATCTAATTAAACAGCATCAGTCTTATGGGAAGTATTAGGATAGATACCTGAACTTAAAACATTAAATATTAGTAAGAATTTCTTAAGAGGAATTCATACTGAAAGGTTAGTTGTTGGATATTTTAATAAATTAGAGACTTTAGATTTCTCATATAATATTGCTGAAAATTAACATAATCTAATTTGTGCTCGTAATTTTACTAATCTCAAGAAAATTATTATTACTGGAAATCCATTTGGAATTACTAGAGATCATTAAGGTTTAGAAATGGAAATTCATGCTAGAACTGGTGGTATTTTAATAAATGATGAAATCGAAAAATCTTATCTTAAGAAACCTAAGGTTAAGAAACCTCCTTGTAAATTTGAATAATTAAAGAGAGTTGAAAATGATATATTAAAATTACCAGTCATTGAACAATCTAAGGATGGGTTCTTATTATAAAATGAAGAAGAATAATCTCAAATTGATGAGAATTAAGAGGACAATATGTTTGTAACTGAAAATTAACAAATTAAATAACAATAATAAAAAATATAGTAATAATACTAATTATTAAATAATAATTAAAAACCATAATCTTATGAAGAATTTAAAAAGTTAGCATAAGAAATATTAGGTGATAGTAAAGAATATGATTAAAATTAAAATACTTCTGGAAGACCTGTATTAGATTTAACTAAAGCATACTAACAACTAAAAAGTGTGATTAATAAACCAGAAGTTGTTGATTATGAAGATTATAAAGAACCTAATTATATGAAACCTACAGCAAGTATTCCAAGATATAAATATTAATGTAAATATATCCATAATTCTAATAGAGGTTGATGATCCTGAAGATGAAAGTATCTAAAAAAGAACTGATAATAACAACATTAATTCAGAAGAGAATGAAGATTTTAATCTTGAATTATTATAGTAAGGATAAAACTAAGCAGAAATTTAATAATGATCTGATCCATTATTATTTGACATTTTTACAATTCAAATAATTTAATTTCAATATTTTTTAATATTAAATAAAGATGGAAATATTAACAAAAATTATAAAATATAAATACAAATACTCTTGTAAGAATTTATACAATCTATTCAGATGAGTACAAACATCAAATCTTTAAAAAGTATTCTATCACTAAAACTCTTAAAGTTTAAATATTAATAAATGAAATAAAAAGAAATTCTAATCGAATAAACTTTCTTTATTCTCTTATGAAGCTTTTAGATTATATAATTATTAGAAATCAAATAATAAAAACTTGATACAAAATTTAATAATATATTTAATTATGTTTAATTATCTTGTAAAGAGATAGAGCTTTTCTGTCAAAATCATAAAAGAAAATATTGTCAAATTAGTTGATGTTGATGCAATAGTAAATGCAGCAAATTAAGAACTACTACCTGGAGGTGGAGTTTGTGGTGCAATATTTTAAGCTGCTGGAAGAGAATTAGAAAGGGAATGTTAATTATACAGTTAATAATATGGAATTGTACCCACATCTAAATTGGCTGTGACAAGTAGTTGCTAACTTAAAAAAAATAACATAAAATATATAATTCATGCAGTTGGACCAAAATATTTTGAATCTTAAAGTCCAGAAGAGGAATTATAAATATGTGTATAGAATATGTATATTTTATTTATATAATTATTAAATTAGTCTAAATCATTCATTTAATCATTTGAAATTAAAGTCAGTTGCAATTCCAGCTATTTCAAGTGGAATTTATGGGTTTCCAAAAGGATTGTGTGCATAAATATTTAAGTTAGTTATTGAAGAATATGAATAGAATACATCAAATAAATAGGGTGAGATCATTTTATGTAATTTTGATTAAGAAACAACAACAATATTTCAAAAAGTATTTTAGCAATAAAACTCATTTTGATAAGATATACTATTATATGAATTAAAAATTAATTATTTATCTGATTTTTAGATTATTCTGTTTAAATTGTAGATCTAAAGAATTCAATTTGGATAATAAGAAATCTTAAAGAAAATGTCTAAATCTTACAAACAACTTTGATTTGATAGGTAAAATTTGAAATATTATTGTGACAATTATATTTAAATTAAATGGGAAATATTTGTAAATCCTAAATATAGTAAATCGAACCAGATGAAGTGAACTTACAAACATAACATCAAATTGATGAATAACGCAATGTTTATAATTAAAAATAGAATGTGGGAATTTACTAGAAATAAGAATCAGTTACTGAAGATTAAAAGGCATTGTAAGATTAAAATGTAGAATAGTAAAGAAGAACTGAAAATAATTAAGAAGTATCTAATAATAATTAATCATTAGTTGAAAAGAAGAGAAAATAAAAAAATGGCTTAAATAGCAGCCATCATTGATTAGGAAGTAATTTATGAAAATATTCATAAACAAGAAAAAGTTAAAAGTCCTTTTGATTTTTAACTATTATTGAATGGTTTTTCCAATAGTTTTATTTTTGCATAGTTATAAGGTGAAAACAAGTATCAAAAGTCAATATTATTTTGAGTGAAGGTTATCGATAAAATGTTCTATTGTACTGTTAGAGATTAAGAGTTTGTGTTTAAACAAGGAGATAAGGGAAGTGCTTATTTTTTAATTGAAAGAGGTCAATGTTAAATTATTATAAATAATGATATTAAGAAAACATTAAAATCAGGAGAATCATTTGGAGAGTTAGCATTATTGTACAATGCACCAAGATCTGCATCAGTAAAAGCTATAGGCGGTAACTATTTGAATATATTTAGGATTAGATTGTGCTTTTTGGGCAATAGATAGAAATACTGTTAGAAAGGTTATTGAAGAAATTTCACTTAAGGATTATGAGTAAAATAAATAGTTTATTTAGCAAGTGTAATTTTTTGGTATTGAATCAATTTTATAAATTTAGAATCATTAACAGATGAGTAAAAAACAGCTATAACCTCAGTATTGATCACATTGAATTTTAAAGCTGGTGAGATTATAGTCAATGAAGGAGATTAGGCTGATTCGTTTTTTATAATAAAAAAGGGTGAGATTGAAATATTAAAGGGAGGAAAATAGTTAAGAATAATGAAATAAGGAGAATCATTAGGGGAATAAGCATTACAATAAAACTCAGTTAGAGGAGCCAGTGCAAAAGCTTATTAGGATGTCATATTATTAGCATTATCAAGAGATGATTTAACAAGAATTTTAGGGGATAAAATACAAACTATTATGTATCTAAATCTATAAAGATGGGCTTTTGAAAGACATCCTATATTAAAATAATTAACAAAGCTTTAGGTTGAAAGAATAGTTAGTCATATGGAATAAAAATAATTGAAATAAGGAGATATTGTATTAGAGAAAGGATAATAATGTTCGTGTTTAATTATTGTTCTATCTGCTAACTTATAATATGGATAATAGTCAATTGAGAAAGGATAAATGTTTGGTGATAGTTTTTTGGAATTATAATAATAAACTTTATCTGATTCTTTGATTATGAAATCAGATGGATTAATAAGTTTAATTTAAATAAAAGATTTTTTCGATATTATTGGAGGTACTTTGGAATAGATTTTTTTGAAAAATGAAAAGGCACATGATAGATTTATGAAAAAAGAAGAGATTCAATAGAATGATGAATTTCAAAATTTTAAATTAGTTGAGTTGATTTCTATTAAGAAATTAGGACAAGGATAATTCGGTAATGTATATTTAGTCCATAATAAAATTGATAAAAAAAATTATGCACTTAAATGTATATCAAAAGGATAGATTATAGAGTAAAACCTTGAGAAACATCTAGCTTAGGAGAAATAGACTTTATAAACAACTAACTTTCCATTAATCATGCATTTTGCAAAGAGTTTTTAAGATACAAATTATATCTATTTTTTAGAGGAATATATAAAGGGGATGGAACTTTTTGATGTAATTCGAGAAATTGGTTTGTTAAATATATATGATTCGTAATTCTATATAGGATCTCTTATCTTATGTATGGAATATCTTCATCTTAATAACATAATTTATAGAGATATCAAACCTGAAAACATTATGATTGATGATAAAGTAAATTATAAAATTCATTATTAGGGTTTTATAAAATTGATTGATATGGGCACAGCAAAAAATTTAAAAAATAAAAACGGTCGTACTTATACAATAATTGGAACTCCTCATTATATGTCTCCAGAAATCTTATCAGGAAAAGGCTATACTTATTCGGTTGATTTATGGTCTATTGGAATATGTTTATATGAATTTATGTGTGGAAATGTTCCATATGCTGAAGATTCTGATGATCCGTATTTATTTTCTTCATTTAGTTATGAAATCTATAAAGAAATCCAAAAAAAAACACTTAGTTTCCCATCTGTTCTCAAAGATCGAAAAGCTAAAAAACTAATTGAATAGTTGCTTAGCAAAACTCCTGAATTGAGATTAGGTTCTTCGTATGCTAGTTTAAAAAATAATACTTTTTTCGAACACTTTGATTATGATTAATTGATGAATCGAGACTTAAAACCTCCATATATTCCACCTAAGAGTAAATTATAAAGTGATAAAGAGATTCATAAAGCAGTTCAAAGTGGTAAATTAATAACTGAAGAGATTAAAGTATATATATATATGTTTTTAT
The DNA here is from genome assembly GCA_000733385.1 of Paramecium biaurelia. Taxonomy (NCBI): domain Eukaryota; phylum Ciliophora; class Oligohymenophorea; order Peniculida; family Parameciidae; genus Paramecium; species Paramecium biaurelia. The sequence goes on from JPFL01000001.1 coordinate 878,453, forward strand.
CAAATCATAGAATGATCCAACTTCAGCCAATAATCCCTATAAGCCAGAAAAGGCAACAGATCCAAATTGGGATAGAGATTATTGAAAAAATAATATCTCTTTGCTAATACAATATATTCTTTTATAATATTATTTAGAATCCAATAAGCTATTTATATTTAGATTATATTAAAATATATATTTCTTATGTCTAAAAATCATAGAATAAATAATTTGTTAAAATAGATTTTGTAAAATTTGAATTTCATTTTAATTTTCCAAATATATTAGAAAAAAGAATGGAAATTAAATTTCGATTAAATAATTAAATTAGTATAAATTTGATAATTATTCAAAAATAAATGGGTAATAACTAATCTTAAAAGAATTAATCGAAATCGAAAAAGAAGGATCCTCTTCCATTTTTGTTTGGCAATAACAAAAAGCAAATGTATTATTAAATGAAATATTTTCTAGTATTTTCTCTAAGTTATCATTGAAAACATTGTCTTTATTGACTTGCTTTTTGACTATTTAAGAATTTCATAACATTTTATTAACTTCAAAAGCAACTTATCAATTGTTTATTCAAACATCAGGTTGTTATCAAATCGAATGTCAAAGACTTTTAAATGTTAAGGGAGATCTTATAATATCATAAAATTGGAAAAAAATCATCTAAAGCATTGTATTCATTCCAATTAGAGGAATACCTTTTAGTGATGCAATAAAAAGTGTTCGTCAATAATTAAAGCAAATTCCAATAATAATAGAACAAAAAGTTTATTATAGTGGATTTTAGAAATCCATTCTATATTTTTAAAACAAATCAAATCATCAACTGTTTTCAATTAACCAATATTAGGAATCAAAATAATTTGCAAGTTAAAATTAAGAACTAGTTTTAAAAGTCAGACAAGGACTAGAAGTATATATATAATTACCATCATTGTTAATGTAAGTTTACAATTTACATGATTATATAAAAATTTATAGTCTCTATTTGGAAATCAAATTTTAAAAATGTAATTTGTAATAATTTATTGAACTTTGGCATCATTATACAGGATGGATAAGTATATTGGAATAAGAGACAAAAGGTCTCATTACTTAATTTAATAATATAATTGATGCTACTTTCCCTTAATATAAATTACCAAATTATACAGTTAGATAATTTATGGTGAATTAATGGTTGAAAAAATCAGATAGAGGAGAATTCATAGTAATGTTAAGAGAAGAATTTAGATTAAAAATGATTGAAAGTAGAAATAAGAATATCAAATTTTAAGAATTAAGAGATTATGTTTAATACTTAATTGATATTAGTACAAACTAAACAAATATACATTAATATGGATATTATAATTTTGAATACTGTCAAGAATTAAATAAATTGGTTCATCTTGCAGTAGATTTGAGTCCTTTATTGACTATTGAATATAAAACTGATGAAAATATGCTAACCTATATATTTGGTTAATATATTTACGATTATTACATATTTGAATTGTTATCCTCTTTTAGAATTGAATAATTCAAATAGTAAATAAAAGAACATTAGTAATCAAGTCAAAAAATGACTAAACTTGTAATTAAAAATATAGAAGATTAACCATCTCTCTCTAGTAATAATCTCTTTGATAATTAAATATAAGGATTTAATTATCATATATCTATGTAATATAATGTTTAATCTAAAATACGATAATTGTTTAAATAACTATCTTATTTAGATGATGATATTTGCACAACTTCAGATAATATTTAAGTTGAGAGTTTAGAAGCATCAGAATTATCATTTGCATCTACAAATTGCAGTTCATTTTTTTCAAGCATCAAAAATAATGATTAATTATATCATTATGTCAAATATTACTAATAAGAACTAATCAATAAAATTGAACTATTTTATCAAAGAGAACTTGAAATAATTCAGTATAAACAGGATGTTGAACCAAAAAATACATTTATATATGATATTCCTGAACTTGGATAATATCATGAATTACAATTTGCATAAATATTGGAATTATTTTAAAATAAGTAGTAACGATTAAATGCAATATCATAATCAGAATAACGATTAACAATGTCAATTTTTAATTAATAAATAAATCAACAGTAAATTTGCACAAAGGAACTCTCCTAAGCTGAATAGCTGTTGATAAATATTCTTAAATGATTCTTTATTTTTGTAAAATAATATATAATTAGAATTATTTTTATATGTATATTTGGTGAAAGAACCTATAGATTATACATAGTTAAAGTCAAAATAAATTGGTAGTGGACTCATCTTTAGTTTGCCAAGCATTTAATTCATTCCATTATTCAAAATTTCTTACTCTTGGCTTTAGCAATGGTGTATACCTTCTTTAAAGTGGTTAAGGAGTAGCAGCTGTACTTCTATCTTATTTTTCAATAGCATCAGTAGGATATCGTAAATAACATTTCCTTAACCCACTTGAATGCCGTGGCTAGTTTAGGAAGAAGGGATTTTTTTCGTTTGATTTTACCATCCGTTATAACCCTTACATATTTAGAATATGAGATTCCTTTAATTCTTCTAAAATTTATTTTCCATTTTAATCTGTGAACATATCATGAGGGGATTATTATCTATTATCCTTAAAAATTCTAATTAATTTTGATTTGAGAGATTGGATTTTACTATGTATTTAATGTGTTTCCTTCAATTTTATTACTCTATTTTTAGTGTATGCTTAAAATAAGGTTTCTAATGGTTATTGATGGCTTTATCGACTATGAATTTTAGTTGATTAATGTTCTTCACTAAAATTCAACTCAAAAATGCTTTGTTTTTTCAATCTAAAAGCTTTTTCTTATGTTAGATTACGCATTGAATAATTTTTTAAATATAATAATTATTATTTTAAATTCAGAAATTCATCTATATTGTTAAAATTTATAGGTTAAAAGAAATTGATATTATTAGTAGAGTTTAAATTATCAACCAGTTAATTGTATTTGTTAAGGCAAATTTATCTTATATATTTTAAATCTATCTTAAAATTAATATTTAATATTGGTTTTAACTGGATAATTATAACTTTTTGTAAAGGAGGATTTCTTATAATGTTATTCAATATATTTTTCAAATTTTTTTGCTGGAATTTTTACATAAAATATTAATTATTTTATAAAATTCAACACATGGCCTAACCTTACGTCCCTTAGGAATTAAATAAAGAAGATGAGGAATTAAAATGCCATCCATCTTAGAGTGGATCAACTGCAACTCCTACTCTATATGAGAATACTAATACTGCAAAAGCATTTAGTACAGCATTTTTTGAAGATCAACTCCATTAAGAAGGTTATTATTTTTAAATATACCTTTATAGATGATCTATTTGATGAAATTAACTAATAATTAAACTAAGTATTGATTAATGACACTTAAAGACCTTCTCTTGTTTCAGCATTTTAAGCTGACATGTATTATTGAACGGTAAATCTATTAGGTCATCATACTTAAGTCATGAGAAGTTGACGAAAAATTCTAGAAAAATGCAATTGGAATACTAAAATGCAAATTTAAAAGAAAAAGAATATGTATTCAATACATTCGTAAGAGCTGATATAGAAAATATAAGTTTAGATAAGTATAAGCATTTCTTACTTGAGAAAATACTAGAAATTGGTATATATAAATACAAATACTTTTAGGTCCTCCTTCTCACAAAAATATAATACTTGATAGAATATTTTTATCAATAAATAAACTAATAAAAGATCTATATGCTTGTAAAGTAATGCAGAAGGGATTAGAAGTGATGATTTAAAATCCTAATGATTCTCCTTAATAATTAGATAATTACCTAAATTTCATCCATTCTGATACATCTTAAATGAAAAAGATATATGTGGATAAAATTGCAAATCAAATTATTTAAAAAAGTCTTGAAGTTTTAGAAGGGAATCATTTATATAAACTGCTTTAAGTGGTGTCAAAATATGTATAATATTAAATCAGATGATAGATTCTAAATAACAATAATGAAAAATTCGAATTATCAACTGATTAATATGGATGCTTAATAGTGAATAAGATTATTGATATTTATCCTAAATAATTCGACCTTTAAACTAAGACTTTATGTAATGACATTATCATTAGAGCAATTGAAAATAGTTCTGGACTAACTAGAAGATAATATGCTAATTATATTATTTAATCAATTTTGGAGAAGGGATAAGAAATTCATAAAAGATTGTTAATGGATTATCTCATTAAGGATTTTATACCAATGTCAATGGATAAATATGGTAGTAATGTAGCAGAAAAAGCAATAGTTTATGGAGGATCTTAATGGAGAACTAAATTGTGGGAAGAGGTAACAATCTCAGAAAGGTAGTCTATATTCTTTATGATTTTAGCTCTTTTAAGAGATTGGTCAATGATTAATTTGCTAACTATCCAATTTAAAGGTTATTTGAATATTTAGATTAACAATTAAGGTAGGAATATTTGGCACTTTTAAATAAATTTTCAGATAATAATTAATTGAATACTCATGGTTAGATTGTATTAAAATTTGCTTAATCAAATTAGAATGTGAAAAGATACACTTAAAAGATAGTATAAACTGAAAAAAACAAGCAAAACAAAAATAACTAAAAAAATTAAAATTAAAATTAAAAATCTTAGATTATAAATTAAAATGTTAGTAATATTCCTCAAAAATAATAATAAATTGATAATGGATTAAAATAAATATAATAATAATAATTATAAGTTGCTATGATGTAATAAATGATGTATTATTAATAATAACAATAGTTGTTATTTTAATAATAGATGCCATAGTTATATTATCAAGATTAAAATTATCTTCATTATGGAGCTATGAATTAAGAGTAATAAATGATGATGTTTTGTTGGTAATAATAGTAATAGTAATAATAATAATAATAATAATAATAATAATAATAATATAGTTTTAATCGAAATATGAATTAGAAAAATGGATAATGAATTGAAAATATATGTTAAATATAATAGATTTTAATTTTATTAACCTTAAAAACACTACTTTTTTCATCCATAAAATTATATAAAGAATATTTTAAGAATCATTTTTCTTAATCCTTTTTTTTTTATCTAATTTTTTCCCATAAAAAATTGAGTTATTATTTTTTTGGATTAGATATTGTTTACAAATCATTTTAATCTGGAAGACTTTAAGTATGCTTAAGTTCTAATTATTATTGAAATGTTTCCAACGACAATATGATATTAGTGGAATTGCTGGATTTAATAGATTGAGTATCAGATTTAATTTTTTACTTCTTGAATGCTGTGTCTTAATAATCCTTAATTCTAAGACTGATAGTTTATGAGAAAGCAGGATCATATATATCATGTTGATTAGTTTCAAAACTTATGTCTCCTTCTAAATGTCCTTTAATATCTTCTAAAAAATTCATAATGATTGGTTAGTTATCTTCTTCACTTCGATTGCTATTTTCACTTTAAAAAGAATCAAATTCTTATTCTATTTATTGTCTATTTTTGGTATTTACTTTATTCATTAAGAATTTTGGTTAATCTTTGAGCTTGTTATTTTATTATTTTAAATTTAAATGAATTAAGAGATTTCAAAAGAAATATTAGCACTATCAATTCATGTTGCAGCTGCTGCATCTTCGATTACGATATAAACATAATAAAGAATGACTTTAGTGACAAACAGCGTATTAGAAACTGTAAGTTAAACTATGAAGATAATAAATTTTTTAATGTTGTGCTCTTAGAAGCAATAGTCTTTAGAAGCAGTTACAGAGGAACAAGAAGATGATTGTTAGAAGGATTCAAAAACAAAGGAGTGTTTGAATGAATAGTTCTTAAAGACTGTATAAGCTGATTTTTTTAATGATGAAGTGATGGAAAATTAAAAGTAAAAAGAAAATTGTCATACAGACATGATCCTGAGATAAGTAAGTGAATTGAAAGAATAGAGCATATTGAAATCAAATAATATTTTGTCTGAAGAATATCCAAAATGCTATGTAAATCAAGTTGACAATACCACTCCAATTTAGATAAGAAAAACATCCTTATTGTCATAATAACTTTCCTAGATAAAGGTAGATAAATAGAAAGACGCAGAGGAATAGAGGGAGTTAATGAAATTAATAGAATCAGTAGATCCTGCAGAATTAATTCCAAAATTGAAATAAATTGAGATTTATGATGAATATAAAAAATCCTCAGGTTATAAGGATGTACTTGTATATTCAAACAAACAACAGATAGTGATTAATGAATAAGATGAGGAATAATAATTAATGGATTCTTCAAATAAATCTGAATGGTATGAGAGTTCTTCAGTTGAATATGGTGCTACATCTTATAATACAAATGAATCTTCAAATCTAGATCATCATTCTTATAAATGGAAAAGTAGTAGTTTTGGAGATGATAATATAATATAAGAATGTGGATTTCAATTTTAATCTTCAGTATTCGATTTTCCATTTCCTGAAGATTTCTGTGCAAACAGTTAAAACATACAAACAAACATATAAAATATCGAAAACAAAAATTAGCATACTCCAAAAAAAAGAAGACTCTATTGTAACAATAAGAAAATTCCTCATTGGGCTGAAAATTTAGAAGTAATAAAGTAATTAAATATAATTAGAGAGTATCTCAACATTAGAATTAATAATAGAATTTATCTTAGAATTAAATATTTGGTAGAATGAAATAGAGGGTTTTAGATATTGCTAAGTAGTTTTCTTTCAATAGATGTAACAAGAGAGGCAGTTCGGCTCAATGGCATATATCAAATGAGAAATATGAGTAAATGTAAAAGTAGATGATGAAGTTACAATAAATATAAGATGATAACATTGTTAAGTTGAAATAACATTAAGAGGATGTATAATATATGATCTAAAGTATTTTTAGTCAGTGAAAAAGAACTAAGGACTTTATGTTAAGACATAGTACTTTTTAACTAGTATCAAAAAAAAGATTTTGAATTCTTTTGAAAAAGAATACAAATACAAAAATATTTGATAATTCTTTATATTATTATTAATGACTTATTCAATATTTATTTAAACTCCAGAGGGTAGTTAACTACATTTTAATGGATCTGAAATAAATGATATAAAAGTGTTTATAGGTTAGGAACTTGGTATTCCAGAAGACATACAAAAATATCATATAGGAGGAAGACCTTTGTCAAATATTTCATAATTAAGTGATTTATGCACAATAACTTTGTTTTTGGGATTACAAGGTAATGAAATCATGAATATATTTAGGTGGTAAGGGTGGTTTTGGGTCATTATTAAAAAATTAAGCATAGACTAGAAGAAAGATTATAAATTGGGATCAATCTAGAGATAGAGATGGTAGAAGGATTATTAATTCTAAGAATACAATTAATTTAATTAACTATTTCTAAAGTAAAAAGGATGAACCAATTAAAATAAAGGAATAAAGAGATTAAGTTGAATTAACTTAAGCAACATTAAAAGCAAATGAAAGTAACATCAAATTGGATTAGGTTTATATTAGAAGAAACTAATAAAATGAAAAGAATATTGAAAATTCAATATAATAAGGAAAGAGTAAGTACAAGGTTTGGAAATAGACAGAGAAAGTAAAGGAAAAGGTAGAACTTGATTTTTTGAATTCAATTGATTAATTTTTAGAGGAAGAAAAGTTAGAATAATAATAAGTATAAATACATACTACAGATGAACATATTAATAAATCAGAAAGTTTAAGTACTGAAGAACCTTAAATATCAAAGAAAGTTAAAGTTTGAAATTGAATATCATCATAAATTATAAATTTCTAATGCAATAAATGAAGCATGTATATTCATCAATATCCCTTAAAGGTTACTCAATCAGAGCATGGTGGTCCAGAAGTATTTAAACTAGGAGAATCAGAAATACCAAAACCATTAGAGAACTAATCATTAGTTGAGATCAAATCAACATCAATAAATAGAGCAGATACATTATAAAGAAAAGGGTTGTATGCCATACCCAAAGGAGTTACAACTATATTAGGATTGGAATTTGCTGGTTATGAACTAGATGAAAATGGAAATAGAATAAGAAAAGTTATGAGTATATTACCAGGAGGAGGATATTCTTAATTTGTTGTGGTCAACAAAGATCATTTGATCGATGTACCTGTTAACATTCCTTTAGAAATTGTAATTAGATTAATATATAATAGGCTGGAGGAATTTGTGAGGTTTACTTGACTGCTTATCTCTTATATAAATTATCGGATTTAAGAAAAGGGGACTCATGTTTAATTTATGCTGCAGCTTCCGGAGTTGGATAAGCAGCTTTACAAATGTGCAATATATTTGGAATAAATGCTATAGCTAGTTGTTCTAAAGGAAAGGTTGATGCTGTAAAAAAATACACATAAAATATTATCATAAGAGATGAAACATTAGAAGAATAATACAAATAATTGTAAATTCTTTGTCCTTAAGGAGTGAATGCAGTGTTCGATTGTATAGGTAAACAAAATTACAAGTTAACTGTGGATAGTTTAGCAATAGATGGAAAATGGATTTTGTATGGTTTAATTACAGGAGGAGTAGTTGAAAATTTCAATTTAGGATCTTTATTACATAAAAGAATAAGTTTAATTAATACCACATTAAGGTAAGATATAAAAAATACTTTAAAAGGACAAGACCTGATGATTTCAAGAAGAATTTAATAGAGGAATTTAAATAAAGTGTTTTACCATATATCGCAAATGGGAATATTGAGATTCCAGTGGATTCTATAACAAAAATACAGTGGGATCAAAATGGAATTAATGAATTCATTCGATTACATACAGAAATTGAGTTGAATAAGAGTGTTGGAAAATTGATTGTAGCTTTTGAATGAATTTCAGATATTGAGATAGATTAATGTTTTATTATTTATTGCATTTATGATAAATTGAATCATCTTCTTATAGCTAATAAAGCTAATGACATTACAGAAGACAATCCAAAAAACAATGAATATGCTTAATGAGTCTAAGGTGTAGGTAGAGGCTTATCAAAGTTATCTTTGGTTGCAGGAATAGGATATAAATTAGCAGATTCTTCATCATATTCTTATACTAATCTTTCTATGTATGCAGCTGAAGAATCAGTCTATTTTAATATAAATCTCTACTAAATTGAATGATCTGTATAATCTAGACATAAACCATAAATCGATATAATTATAGACTCCCTCTCTTGGCCAATTTCTTCTTCCTTTTAATATATCTTCATCTTCTCCTCTTCTTATCATACCTACAAATTCTACAAAAGGCATTTGATAATCTTCTTCCATATTAGCAATATTTCTATTGAATCCTGTCAATTAATCATCATCCTCGTTATGAGGTATATTTTCATAGGTCTTATGGAATACAAATCATTGTACTGTTGTTCCAATAGGTTCTTAACCCATTTAGATATCACTAATGTTATCCTTGGGCACCCATCCTAAATTTACCATCACTTATGATTTGGTTGTTTATTCTGGATCTTGTTCAGTATCATTAAATTGCAATGCTGTTACAAATGGTGCAAATACAAGGAATCCATCTCTACCTTCTCTTTCTCTTCTTACAAAAAATCTTTCATCCTTTCATAATACACATTTCTTACTCTGAAATATCCATATAATTTCACTAATTTATACTCCCATTTTCTTATATTTTATGCCCAAGGGTATCTACTTGCATTCAGTCCATTTATTATAACAGGTTTCCATTCAGTAATTTCATTTTCAACTTTCTCATATAATTATTTTTGTTATCCTCCTTTCCATTAATGCCAAGCACAACCATAAGCACCTCCAAAAAACACACCATATGCCAATAATTTGATGATTCCATTACTTTATCTTTAAGCAAAGGAATTAAATACTTATGTTGATAGCATTAATATTATTATATACTCAAATTTCAATTTAAACAAACACATTTAACAAAATTTTACATAATCCAAAGCATCTTTCTGTGTCATAATAAGAATGTAAATTAAATATATTAAGGCCTACATTCCTCTAATTCTTCAATTCTAATATTTTTGAATATATAAGACTAATGATTATTTTGATTCTGTCCTAAATTGTAAAGGAATGATAATTAATTTAATTTCTCAGATTTGAGTACATGATGAATTTGAATAACAATTTAAGCTATACCTACAATAAATATCATTAAAAAGAAGCCATAATTTAACTATTTTATATAATTTCTTTGATTATGATATAATATAATTATACAATTGTTTAATATATTTAAATAATAGATGATACTTCATTATTTCGAATATTAATAAAAAGATGTAAAATAATCCATCATTTTCTTAAGGTTTAATACCCATAGTTTGTCTAGACATTGGTGGAACATTAACAAAAGTGACTTTTGCAGCTAAGAAAGACTTTATATTAAATTGTTAAACAAAATAGGAACTTAAAAGTATAAGACTAGAGATTATTTTTCATAGTAAAAAATGAGATTGATGATTATGAGATTCATTTTCTATCTCATCCTAATTCATTAGATGTGCTAATTCAACACTTAAAAGAGATAGGCTTTATTGTAGATGGAAAATCATATATCTAAACATTTTATATCACTGGTGGAGGATCATTTAAATATTATGATTAAATCTCAAACTATGGAAACATTGTCAGAATTAATGAATTTGATGCTCTAAAGTTTGGATTTAAATTATTAGATAGCATCAAATACAAAAATACATACTTTACTTTTAATAATGGTATTGAATATTTGTAATTGACGGTATTTTTAATTAAAAATAAATAATTTTTAGGCTTCAATTTATCCATTTATATTGGTTAATATAGGAAGTGGAGTTAGTATATTAAAATTTGATAACGAAGATTAATTCTCTAGAATTTCAGGCACTTGTTTAGGTGGTGGAATGTTTTTAGGATTGAGTCATTTATTTACAGGGATTAATGATTTTGATGAATTATTAAAAATGACTAAATAAGGTTCTAATGCAGCAACAGATTTATTAATGGATGAAGTTCATTTGGGATTTTAATCTCCAACAAGAAATAAAAATGAAAAGCATGTTGCTGTTAGTATGGGAAAATTGAAGTAGAATTCAAATATAAATTAAAAAGATTTAGTAAAATCTTTACTTTATATGACTACTTACAATATTAGTCAAATAGCATTCTTACATTCAAAATTACATAATATTGAAAGAGTATTCTTTTCTGGACATTTCATTAGAAATCATGAAGAAACATTATAATGTATAAATGAAGCATTTTCCTACTTTTCAAAGTTAGATTAATAAAATAGACATGTAAAAAACATCTTTTCTAATATAGCCTTATTTTATAAAACATGATGGATTTATAGGAAGTTTGGGATCATTTTGGAATGGAATTCAAACATATAAATAAAATAATCATTGATTTATATATAATTATCCATATTATTTAATTACTATTCGAATTGACAATCTACATTTTTTACAAATATATGAATTATATTTATATATATAATAATATAAATTTTTATATTAATTTATGATATTGCAATTCTTATTACTTTTAACAGTAGTGAAATCAATAAGTTTAAAATTCAAGATACCTCCTGGTCAATAATAGTGTATAAAAGATAATGTTTCATAAAATACTCTTATTTATGGATAATATGAATCAACAACTTTATTATATACTTTTACTTTGAGTGTATGAAATAACTAAATATGTTATAGATAGTTAATTAATAAGAAATCGAAAATACAATAGTTGAATATTCAAGTTAAGTAGTTTAATAATTCCATCATGTAATGTAAGAATCAGGAGAGATTTCTATGTGTTTTGAAATTGATGATTACTCTGAGATTGCAACTATTGATTTATTTTATGAAAGTGGTAAAAATATTCATTTTTATTTTAAAGGTGCTGAAATTTATGATCAAGATTAATTAGCTAAAAAGCAACATGTTTTAAATATTAATGAGACATTGTAATAGATGGAATAATTGTAATAAGAAATTTCAAGAGAATAATTATTAATTGTAGATAGAGAACATAAAAGAAAACTTAGTTTTGTAGATATTCAATCAAAAATTATTGGATTTGCTGGAATTACATTTGGTTTGCTTATTATTGTTGCAGCTTGTTAAGTCATTTATGTAAGAAGATATGTAGTGTATAAAAAATTAGCTTGATTAATTTAAGAACATGTTAATAAATAATATTTATCTCTATTTTACTCTAATCATCATTATTCTTTCTCTTTCTCCTTAGGTTTTTCCTGTTTATTATTTAATCCCTGAATAATAGCAAGGATTCCAATAAAAATAGCAGACATTATACTATATTAGATTATTGTGTCTTATTTATATTATGCAGTTTTTGCTATCTATTCATCTGTTAATTTTGCAGGTTCTTCATTTGAGATATTCAGATTTGTGTAATTTCTAAGCATAGCTATTACAAGTATTATCAATATGAAAATATATTTAATCCACTATTCTTGTATTCTCTTTTTTACTCTCTTTAAATATTATTACATAAATTAAATAATAAAATTATTGTAATCAACATGAAATAGATGGATTATTTTTGTAATATTAAGTATTTACTTTGTTATATTTTAAATTAGAAGAGCTCCTTTCTGGAATCTTTTAACTGAGTTCAGTTTACTCTAACTTTTTTAAAGTATGTTGTTATGATTTTGTTCTGGAATTAAATGATTTCTCAAAAAATTGATCTAATCTTAATGATATTATAATAACCTATATGATATAAATTTTATTTGCTTGATTGAGCATTAGTTAATTCTTCACTAGTCTTATTAACAAATGATAGATTTTTCTTTTATTTAGTATCTTTTTAAAGATTAATAATTTAATTTTTATTGCTAAATGTACTAATACTTTAATGATCATAATCTGTAAATTCTGTATGATATCGATTATTTAATTTTAGATGAGGTACTTTAAGTTTTTTATTATTATTGACATTTTAATCAGTATTCTTATTAATTAATTAAGAGTTTTACGCTAATTACATTTGAAGTTTCATAATTTCTATTTCTTCATTTATTTTTGAATTCTTACTAATTTATTTAACTAGTATAAATTTATGATTATTGATTTCCTTTTAATGTAAAATATTTTTATTACTTATTCAAGGTCTTTCACTTTCGATTTTAACTCTTAATTTTGATGTTTCAAATCTATACATAATTTATTGAGAACTTGACATTCATCTCTAAAAAAAATCAATTTATTTTATGTTTTTACTACCTAACCAAATATTACTAAATTTCTTACTTCTGTTTCATTTTCATGATATGAAATGTATTCATCAAATTTTTATTGTAAATTCTTAAAATCTGTAGACATTTGTTCAATAACCAATTTAAATGCTTTATAAAAGCTATTTTACTGACTTTACAATAGACTTGAAAACTTTTAATTAGTATTAATCATCAAAACTTCCATTTCTTTACAAATATCTTTTAATTTCTTAACAACATTATTATCAAATGAATCATATGTGTTTTGAGGTCCTGTAAGATAAAGAGTTGACATATTATAATAATTTTATTATTTACAAAATAAATATAATTAATTCAAGATGATTAGGATTACTAATTTTCTATATTTTTAAGAAACTTAGACCTATTATGAAAATGAATAGTAAGTCCTTGCTTTTAAAAGTTATTGAAAATTTATTAAAATCTTTAAATATCTAATCTTTATGAGGTTTTTAAAAATTCTAAAATAGAATATATTTTTTACTTTAAGAAATAGGTGGTTTCATACCATTTTGCTTGTAACAATTCTATAAATATTTATCAAATTTTTATTGATTAATGATTTCATTATGTAAGTATTAGCAACGAATACCATAAGGACAGAATCCTTCATTAAAGTATCTAACACAAGCTTTGGTCTTATAATTTTGATGTAAATGTATTTTAGGTTATAATTCTTATAGACCATGTGCAAAGGAACACTATTGAAAAAATATTGAATAAATTTATACTTCATCTCCAAATTTACAATAACCTAAAGCTTAATAATTTTTGCAAAGTTCAGTTTTCTTTTTCTTGGTATATTCCTCAATAAATTGTGTTTTTTATTCTCTAGTTTCAAATCTCTTTTTTTTAGGTTTAACACTAAAGTTATTAATGTAAATTTTTACTCTATTTCAAAGTAAATCTCATCATCTTTTTCTTCTGTACTAGTACTCTTTTCATCCCAATCTTCTTTTATACTTTAATTGCCAGAAATACTCATTTTCTAAAATTATTACTAAATTCTAAAACTGATTCATTAATAAAACTGAAAAATTAATACATAATAAAACTGAAATTTATTTAAAAATATATAGATATTAAATGTAAAATTATCTTCATTTAACACTTGTTTTAGGTCTAATTAATTGATTGGGGAAATATTACTAATATTGTCTTTAGGTTAATTATTTGTTTTCATCAATCAAAGAAACCTATTCTTCTGGAAAATGATAGAAATATGGATTTAATTATTGTTTAATTTAATTGGAATCTGAAAATAATATAGTTGTTTTATTAAATATATTCTATTTAATATCTTGAAAAGTTTAATTAATGTTACCCTATTGTATAAATTAAAATAATATACTTAATAAATTAATCTATTATTAATATATATATGAACTTGTTTTACACCTCTTTGCCAATCCTTAGTGTAATTATAAAAATCTATTCCACTAAAACATGTAAGTTTATCAAACAATATATATATTTTATTTATATCTTATCTCTCTAAATCTCTTGCTTTTTAAATTATGATAGCATTCTTATTTTTTAATTTCTCCATTGGAGTGTTTATGAATGGAGCCAAGAAGCTTCTTTAAGGTTAACAGTTGATATCATGTGGAGGAATCACTAAATTTTAAACAACTCTTGGATCATCCTCTAACTTACATTATATTTTAATTTAAATACTTATGGAACTGAATGGATTGTATAAGGAATTAATTTTCTTTATAATAAGGCTGAACCTTAATGGTCATAAATCTCTAATCCATTTAAACCAATATAATTATTATCTCCCCAAGTATTTAACAAATAAATTGTTATAAGCATCCCACAAGGAGGATGAGCTATAATATAATTTGAATGAAATAATTCATAATTAGCCATCAAATTGCCAGAATAAGAATTATTATTTGGTTAGTTCAATATAATTGTTTAAACAAAATTAATTTCTTCACATGGAGCAGGTCTCAAATCTATTAATATATTAAATAAATACTAAATATTTTAAATCTTCCATTATAAGTTATTTTGACTATTTCTGGTCCAGCAAATGTAGATTCACAGATTATTTAATTGCAATTATAAAATTTAATCATTGTAAGTTTTGTCTGATTTTTAAATTTCATATAAATTTTCTTTTATTTTAACCAAACCATATTTGATGAATCAACTAAAGTAGGATTATTAGAATAGAATAGACGTTATATGTCATAATCAGTTAAATTAGAATCTAAAATATCTTCTTAATGAATCTATTGATTTTTATCATCAATCAAAATTAAACCATTTAATCCTAAGAATCCCTTTGAACCATTATTAAATTCAAATAAAATATCAGAAACAGAAATGTATTCTGGATATTATATATAAACTTTTTCTTATTTGTTTGAAGCTTTCTATATATATTAATACTATTGTTATTATTATCTTTAAATTTATATTTGTTATTACTATTAATCATTATTTTATAGTTAATATATTCTAGATGATGATATTTTTGATGATGGAGATTAATCAGTTTATTATTATTATCTTGTATTCTATTATTATAATTTAGTTCCAGTATTTGGTCTCATTTATTATAAACTCATAGTCTGTTATAGAATCTAAATAGAATAATCTTCAGCTCTTTTGTTTAACCAATCTAATTCAGCAATTCTACTTATAATTTTATTATCTTATGTAAATAAAATGTATTCACAATTATCTTAAAACTTTTTTAGATCTCCTGTAGCTTTCTAAATGTCTCCATAAAATATCTAACTAAAATATTACATAAATAGTTTACTAATCTTTCATCTAAGGTTACCTATAATTATCTTACACCTTTATAAGATCTTATCCTTGATTTATTGTAATTCCAAATTCTAATCAAAGAGATCTTAATATTTGCAGTTAAATCAATAATTATTTCTGGTTTCAAGTTCTTTGTTTTCCAAATATGTTTATCATCTTTAACTGCTTAGTAACCGTCTATCAACTTTAATTTCTCTATATATTCATCTTACATAGGCATTTTAATGTATCTAGTTATATTTCCTCCTTATGAGTCAAACACTTCTATACCATTAAGACCAACTTGTTATTTATCTCCCCAATTTGATAGAACATTAAATTTTAGATATTTACCTGAGGGTAGAACAGGAATTTCAAATCTATTTCCAATTATACTTTGCTCAATTTGATGTTAATTATTTTTGATTCTCCTTTGATTATCAAAAACATTATGAACCTTTGGATGAGATTTCATTTTCTAATCATTAAAACTCATTCTTTCTGGTTATTAAATCACAATAGCATTTTCATTGAAACTCATATGTCCTTATTATTAATACATTTAGAATCCCTATTGTAAAATTTGTAGGGCATGTTCTTTAGATTAAGGCTTTAATAATTATTTTTACATAATAAAATATTAATAAATAATAATAATGTTAATTATTATTAAAATGTTCAATACTATTATTTAATCACAACCAGATCTACAAAAAAATTAGACTTATTATTTTTGAGGATTTCCATAAGAATTACAATACTATACTTTATATAGAGTTATAAAAGTAAATTCTAACCAAAATAAAAAAATAATAATTATAATCAAAATTATAAATTTATCATTAAACAAAACTACTTACAATAATTTCAAGACCCTTTATCAAATTTACAAAATAGTATTACACTTATTTCTATTTTAAAGATCTTTAACAAAAATTAATCAAAAATAGTAAATAACTCTAAGTTAAAATTTTGTCATTTCAATCAAAGAATTAAATTTATTTATCTACCCATAAAATTTCAACCTTCATCAAAACTGATAAAGTGATTGTCGTACCACCTCAAAAAATAACTGGAAACTGGGTGTAATAATTGAACTCAAAATGCTTAAAAAAGAAATCCTATCAAAATTCAATGTATCTAAATCACAACACTGGATCAAGGAAAGAGGATAATGATCTTATTATATTATGAATTTTGTCATATTCAATTCATTATGATTATTATTTTTAGGATTACTTTGAATACAGGTAAAAATCTGAAGATAGAGAATTAAATGAAGTATTTAAGATTGTCTACAACTATTCATAATTTCCTTTAAAATTGTCAAAATCTGGTAAATATTTTAAAAAAATATAACTATTTTTATACATTATTTAATATTATACTGTGTATATTGAAATGCTAATATGTCTTTTTCTTCATTTTTAGATAAATTTGTTTCTCCAAACATCTACCTCATTGTTTATATAATACTTTCTTTTGTTTTACATAAATTGTAAGTCGATTAGCAATATTTTCATAATTTTTTCTTAATGTTGATTTATCTGCTGATTATTATAAACAATGTAGAGCATCTGAATAGGAGGATAAAAACACTCGTAGATCGTATTCACTTTAATTCGAAAACATTTAATAAATAAATAAAAAATAATAATAAACCATAATTATAAAATAGTTCATTTTTTTGATATATTTATAATATTCAGATCATAAAGCTATCATGATGATTAATAGTTATCCCTGTCTGAAAAGATAGATGCTGAATTTTAGTGTATTTCTCTGACATATATCTATTTTTATTTAACTTATTCATATATATTCTTTAACTATTATTATATATATATATATATATATTAAGTGTTTATAAATCACAATTACTTTTAATACTTTCTATTTATAATATTAAATGAATAATAATTATAAATTGATTAATATATGTTTAAAGGATTATTTTAGGGATGATTGTAACATTTATTATTTAATAAATTATCTAAAATGAAAAGCGAATATATTTTGTAAATTAAATTTGATAAGGCAAATAATACCTTTAAGCCAGGAGTATAATTTATTTTTGAAATAGGATTTCATTTCAGGAGGAGTTACTGTTTTATTTACAGATCCAATAATAAAGAGACTTGAAATATAATAATTTATATGGAAATCAGAAGGGACAATAATATCTTAAAACAAAGAAACACACAAAGATTTAGAGAGGATGTCAAGTTAACTCCATCCTGTTCTATTACATTAATTAGATGGTCAATTAACTAAAGATAAATATATGTAGAATCCAATTAATTTATAGAATAAAGATTGTAAGAGAAGAATACATTACCATTCAAATTTCAATTAACTCCATATTAAGATAGGAAGATCTTAGAAACCTATGTTGGTGTATATGTTGCAATACAATATTCAATTGAGGCAGAATTAACTTTAGCAAATGGATTAAAGGTTGCTTCAACAATTCCATATTTTGTTTATGTACCTGGATAAGGAAATGATAGAATCAAACCTACAGATAAATATCCTCGAGTTGAGCATTTTTTGATAACACCTGATAAATTATTAGGAAATTCAAGCACAATGAATAAATCATAAAATGCTAAATTCAGAATAAATGGATTGATAGACACATCAATTTGTTTATTTTAAGAGGATTTTCATGGATCTTTAATAATAGAAGATTGTGATTCTGAAATAAGAACTATAGATTTATAGTTAATAAGAGTAGAGAAATTAGAAAATAACTTAGGCAAAATAAGTGAAGCTACAGAAATTTAGTTGATATAAATAGTAGAAGGAAATGCAACAAGAGGATTAGAAATACCTTATCTTATGATATTTCCAAAGTTTTTTTCATGTCCAAATTTTCAATTTAGAGAATTTAGTGGTATAAGGTTATGATATATGTTTAGTTGATTTTGAGGTGAATTTAGTTATGATTTTATATGATGGATTCAAAGTGACATTAAACTTTCCAATAAACATTATTAGAAAATGATTATTTTATCAAATCATAATTATATATATAAATAATTAAGATGTCTAAGCCAGATGCTAAAAATCTGAAAGAAGAAATTCAAAAGTTGTATGACCCATTGTTATTTTATTAACATGGAGATAATCCAGCTTATAAAAGATATATTGAAATAATGTAAGAAAATGCACAAGAAGGTAAACAAATAGATCCAAGAACATATTTTGTAAATAAATTACAGAGGTAATAATTATTATTTATTGTATTCAGAATTCATGTGGCAAGAAATATTCAAGATTTTGTTGAGAGAGATTTGAAATGCTTTAATTTTGTTCGAATCTTCCCAGTTTGGATATGCACTACTGGATTCTTTTTATAAGGTATAGATTGAATGTAAGTATTAATAAGCTGCCTTAACTTAGAGATAAATGTTTTTGCCTATAGGATAAAGAGGTATTACTAGTGTAAGATAGACTTCATTCTTTTACAAGTATGTGAATGTGATCATTATTATTAGTTTTGGATATGTAGGATTGGCAGGATATGGATTATATTTATTAGGAGCATCTTATCTCTGGTGGTAAGTTACAAAAATGACTGCAGTTAAATTTTATAGACATTGTTTACTTGGAGAAAGACAATGGTCATATGAGAGAGAGAGATAAAATAATACATATGGAAATTACTATTTCAAGGATGTTCCCTTGTCATGTGAAGAAAACTTCCCAGATTTGGCAAGAGGAGAAATTGCAAAGAAGTAGAGACCCAAACCAGAATGGTGATTAAAAAAATACATTCATAATTATACAAAAATATCAATTATAATGATTCTATTTTAAAAGACTAAAGATTTCAATTATATCTAATTGATAATTGTATAATAATAATAATAATAATAATAATAATAATAATAATAATAATAATAATTTAGATAAATTTATGGATTTATTCGAAATTTAACCAGAAACAGATTTATAGAAAACATTTCTATAATAGTTTCATAAAAAGGTTTCAATTTAAGATAATTAACATAATTATAAAATCTTTGGATTTGATAAATGTTTTACAAAAAGTAAACTATTAGAAACTATAAGGATGTAAAAGTCTATTTAAGAATTTTGCAATACCATATCAATAAATAAATCAATTTGATAATAAATAATTAATTTCCAGTTGTGAATGTTTGGATTGTGGTGGAAAGGTTAACAAGAAAATTTTAGTTTGTAAAAAAGAATTAATAGACCAACAATAATTAAACAATAAATCTAGATTACCAGCATCACCATAATTATCAATTTAACCATAAAATGTTAGACCATCTAACAGAGATTTAAGTTTAATAGGATCTTCAGCTCATTTTAGTATCAATTTTATTTATTTTTATGTGATAAGCATTCTAAATAGACTATTTAAAAAAGTAATCGTGTCTCTATTATGCCAGTAATATAATTGATACAGGCATCAAATTTAATGAAAAAAATTAGTACAACAGATAAAATTGAAAAGGACCTAAAAACTAAAATGAGTATATCAACTCATAGTTTATTTAATAAAGTTTAATAAAAGATGATTATTAACAAAGATCATGATACTGATATATTAAAATAAGTTTTAGAAATAGAAAATAATAAAAAAGAAGAAACAAATAAATTGCATAAATTAACACCAATTTGTGGTTAATTTAGAATTAAAACAGAAAGTTCTAATTATTATTTTGCCTCTATTAAATAAAAGAGATCTGTAAATAATATTCCTAATCTATGTCCATTAGAGAATATTAAAAAAAATAATCTAAGTATTTTTGAATCAAAAACACCAAGACTTTTGCTAGCCAGAAGTGAAAAATATAATTAAAAATAACCCTTAACTTAAAGACTTATGTGCACATATCTTAAAAAATAAAATACTAATTCTAAATTAATTAAAAGTAATAACAAAGCTTGAAAACATTTTTATGTATATCTATATAAATTGAATAATTATATTATGTTAAATATATATCTATATATTCTCTTCACAATTTCTATAGTTCTTACACACTTGGTACATAGAAATAATTTCCATATGAATTACTATTATAAATAAGAAATCATACATGGACATCTTCATTATTTGATCATTGATTCCATCTCCTTTTCCTGTCATTCTATCTAACATAATGTTAAAATTATTCAAATCTTTGGCATAAGCAATAAAAAGTAAGCCATGATCACCTGTAACAGTACCAAAAGGTTGAGACTATCTAACAATTAATAATCTCTTATTATCTTCACTTCTAGTTCTAGTAACATGACTGTCAATAGGTAGGGGTCTTAATTCAAATGAATTTGATTTCTTTCTTCCAACCATTTTCTCCTAATCTTCTTCAGTCATTTTGTCTAGCCAATCTAATTTATGATGCCATATTTGATGAATCATATAGCTGCCACCTCTTTCATTGACAGCAACTTTCTATCTTTGTTATTTAAGACTTGGGTTCATAGTACCATCTAAAAATCCACTCATATCTCTTCCATCCTAATATTTATATCCATATCTTTCTGAAACAACTCTATAAGATCCTTTTGGTAAACTTTTTACTACTTTCTATAATGTTAAACTATTATATATAGAATACTTAAACAGTTTCAAATGCTAAAGATCTATTTTATGCTTTAACATGTACAATTACATTTCCTTTACCATATGGCATTGATCCATAATTACCTGCTCTAGCTTCATAATCACTTTATGGTGTCCTTGTTAATTTTTCCCAAAATTTTGTTTAGAATCCAACACCCACAGTAACAGGATCAAGTTCATCTAATAAATATTAATGATTAATACATACCATCCTCATTGGACTTTTTTTGAAGGAGTTTTGGTACTTCTTTTAGTGCATTTAAGGCTTCATGTTATAGATTGGCATCTCCTTCAGTCAATTCTAAAACCAAAACACAACAGAATTCATTAACATCAGAGACTACTGTGCTTTGGAATTCATCTAATCTTAAAGCTTATTTCCATGTAAGACCTGCGAATAGGGTCCCTGCAGCAATTGATTTAACAACATTAGGTTTAAATTTATATAGTTGAGTGAATGGTAATCGTTTTAAAATGGTTGGAATTCCGAATCTTGCCAATCTCATTATAATTTAATTAACAATTTTTATGCAATAATATTTGATATATTAATGACATATTTTTTAATTAAAATTTTTTGTGAAGTTTTCTCATTTCAGAAAAATGAAAGAAAGAATTCTTTTTTGTTACATTCATAATTTAAATAATAGAGAAGAATTAAAACATTTAGTTATATTGTGTTTAATACAAAAATTAAGCTTGAATTGTGATAATTTTATATTTAAAGTTTATTAATGTTATATAGGATTATAGAAAAGATATACAAACAAATTCCTTTAAAGTATTAGTAAAGACTAAAGGATTTGGAATTAGAAAATCTTCAAAATATGAGAGTAATCAATTTTAAATATATAGATTGAAATTACAAATGGAATTGTTTAAAAAACCTTTAATTATGAAGTTTTGACAAACTAAATTCATTTAATCTAAGTATTTCTTATTTTTAACTAGACATCAACAGTAATTAAGGAATTAATTCGAATTTTATTCAAATTAGAAACTCTTCCAATATATCCTTTAATATATTTTATTATATTACCAGATATGTTGAAATCAGAATTGTATGTAGTTATATATACAATTCTTTGTCTGATTCTTGATTTATTAATCTCGTTTCTTTTACTATTTTATGTATTGAAAGAAAGATGGAAATTTGAGGAAACTATTAATAAATAAGAATGTCGAATACTATCTCCAATTGATCAATTGTTATAAACTTAAAATTAATAACCCTCATAAAAAATTGAATGGTAAAAATTGAAAGTTGGATAAATTGTATGTCTATAAAAAGGTGAAATGAGTCCTGCAAATATATTAATATTAGAATCAAGTTAATAGTAAGTTTTAGCTGATTATATAATTAAATATCCTTGTCCTTGTACGTTTGTTAATCAAGCCTCAAAAACTAAAGGTATAATGACGAAATTCTTAATTAATTTAAGTGGTTGGATTCAATTTTCAACTTTCCATAAAGGTACAATCAAATTAAAGAATGACCCTAAGGCTACACAATTTAATGATGAAAATGTAATTTATAGAGGACAAATATTAAATTAAACAGATTGGATTTTTGGAATTGCAATTTAAGTAGGTCATGGCTGCTTTTAATAAAGAGATAGGTTTTATAATTGGAATCATTACAATTAGAATAGTTTCTTTATATTTCTAATAACTCTCTTGATATTTATTATCCTAATAATTCCTAAACTAATTTATGCATCCAATTCTGAAATTTCCTCATATTCAAATTCAATTATAATCTGCCTTTTGCTTTTCCCATAAAACTATTTCCTCATAAATTAAGTTTGGCTTTTAATCTAATCAATATAATTGAGATCCTTTGATAGTAAATAATCAAAACTTCTTACTGCAAATATTACAAAACAAGGAGAAAATAAATCAGATCCAATTTTACAAGAATATGAAAATAAAGTTCTTGTTCAACTCTAAAAAATAGCATCAGTCAATACTTCTCTTGCTAACATTCCTTAAATTAAGAAAAACCCAAATCAAGATCTAATTTATTTTTTTCATTAATTAAGTAATCAGACTATTTTAGAGTTTATCAAAACTGATGTTGTAATTTTTGAAAATCCATAAAAACTTATGAAGAAAAATGTAAGAGTTTGCATGCTTTTCCATGATAAATGTAAATATTACTTCAATTATGAGAAATTGTAAGCCATTATTGAAAAAACAACACCAAGATAAAAAATTAATTATGAAAAATTATTACTTGATACTAACAGATTTTCTGCTTATGATGAATAAAAAACATAAGATATAGATTTGTTATTAGCAGAAAAACAATAACCTACATTAAGAGTAATTGAGGAAAAGAAGTCCTTTTAAAAAATTGGGTATTTAAAAGATTAATCCAAAACTAATCAAATGTAAAAAGAGATGAAAGACTCAAAAGAATTAAAAAAATCAGGAGGAGAACAAAAATTGAATCCTTACAGTTCCTTTAGAAAACAAAGTGCTAGAAATCTATTTTAATCAAATATGTTAGCTTAACAATAATAAAAAGAACAAAACAATTAATAACCAGCAGTCAATAATGGTAGTTTCATATCATACTAAAATTCCCCAAAAATATAAAGATAGAAAAGCAACTCTCACATATCCTAGACTAATGTTTTATCAAATTAAAAGTCTGTTACTGGATCTCTAAAGAACATTACTCCAACTTAATAGGATCAAAGTAGTGATTAGATTGTTGGGGATATATACAGTGAACAGGATTTCATCAATAAACTTTTAAATAAATCAGATGTTGTATCAAATGAAATTCTGATAATGCTTTTATTATGCAATAATGTAGAAAGCGTTTATGACAAAGAAGAGAAAAAGATAGAAACTATATATAAAAACACATTTGACAAAACTATCTTTGACTTTGTAAAAATTTTTGATTATAAATTTATTTCTAGTGCTATTATAGATAATTATAAGATTGAATATAAACAAGATTAAATAACAAAAAAAGCTATTTCAATTTAAGGAGTGATAAAGGTTTTTGATATAATTGCTACTCTTCATCCTACTGAAAATAGATCTGATACTCTGACTATTTTAGTTAAGGATCCAGAATCTTTTGAATTAGAAGAAGGTGTATTGTTATATACTCGAATTGTTGCTAATGATTCAAATGCTAAGGATGAAAGACTTACTTTTATTAATGATATTACTGATGATATGTTTTGGGATGGATAAAAATCAATTAAATATTATAAAAAATAATTAGATTCATAATAAACTGAATAATTTTTAACTAAACTTAATTCAATTAATGAAACTTATGGTAATAGGGAATAAGAATTAGATTTATTATATTAATAAATTGAAAGTGAAAGTGAATTATTATTTGTAATTGGCTTGAAATAGTTCATTCCTCTTAAAAATTAATTAGTATCTTAAGAAATAACCAATAATTATCTAAGCCCTGATAAATTGTTTCAAACTCTATAAAAGTATAATTATAAATCTTGTTTTTTAATGGATAAATATGAAGATTTGATTTCATTTTTGAGAACATATCATATTGCAGAAAGAAAATCAATTGAGCATTTCATTGAACAAAATACTATTCAATTTAAATTTAGGTAGTTTATATAAAATATTGTTGAAAAATAAAATATTTTTGAAGTTTACTAATAGAAAATAGTAGATAACTTTTTGATTATAAATGATCAAACTTTAGAAGCAATTGTAAAAGATGATTATTTAAAATATCATTTTGTTGTTCTATTTTATTTTTCATAAGGTGTTGGAGCATATGGATTAGATGAAAAACAAAAAGGGAAATTCTTAAAATTACTATAAATTACTGAAAGATACATAACTTCTATTGGACCTGGATTAGATAATCAATACTTCTTTTATAAATCTAACTATTCATTTAATGTAATACAATAAGATCCTTAATGTACATTATCAAATCCTAATTTTTTAATATAAAAAGTAGATCAATTATTTAAATTACTATTTTATTATTGTCCAACAAGTTATTTAAACTATGAATCCATTATTTTAATTTAAATATACAGAAACTTTCTTTTTGGATTTACTTCTTACATTATAGATTACTAAAATAATTTTAATACTTTAGATGAATTGATTATATTTTATTTAATTCCAAGCAACATTGTGACTTGCTTATTGAATTATGAAACTTTTATTACTCAAAGAAAATTCGATAATAATAATTTTGAAATTTATAGAAAAACATTAGAATTAATTAAATAATAAAACATTTACATCAAAATAATTAAGATTATATTTGTAGCATTATTAGATTCAATTTTAGTTGAAATATGTTTTAATATATTTGATATATCTTAAACATAAGAACTACAACATTATTCAGTTTTCATTTACTTGATAATAGAGTTGGTTGAAAAATAGAAATATCTCATATCATTTTTTAATTCATCTTATGAGAACGTTAAAATGTTAAAATTGATTTTTTCATTCATCATTTTGATATTTCTTTTGATATTGGTATATGCATTAATAACAAATGATATTTTATATCAATTCTCATATTTAAATTTTACCTATTGGATTTTTGGATTGATTTTCGCAGTAGTAATTTCATTTGTATTTTAAGAAGTATTAATATTAACTGAATTTAATTTGTCTTGTCCTTATGATATAAATTTTCATTTTGAATATTAAGTTGAAATAGAGAAGATAAATGCAGCTTTGAAATATCTGAATGTAAATGTAAATCAATAAAATTAACCAAAGAAATTTATTGAAAAATTGTTTTAAGGGAAAGATTTTATGGATGAATTACTTGTAAAAAAGATTAAAGGAGATCAATAAATGACTGATTAAATGGAGAAAGATTTAAAATTTACAGACAAAAGAACAGAAAAGGATTTTTAGAACTCTTTAAAGCCATAAAAGTACTATATCTATTTAATCTATGAGATAGCCATTTTTGGAATAAGACTTTATTAATAAATAAACAATCTTAACATTTCATACTTGGTCATTTCTGTCATTTAGTTTGTATCAATGACTTTGATTCCTTTAATAAAAGTATCAAAATATTAACCAATCTTTTTATTGTGTTTGAGATTTATATTCTTCATAATTTTACACAGTTTGATGGATACAAATTTAATAGAAACTTAAATGTTTATAATCGGATTTTCTTTGAGTCATCATCCATTATTGGGTATTTATGGTTATTATTGTGTTTGCATAATTTCAATATTATTAGATATAGTGATGGTAGGAGTATTTAATAATGGAAATCCTTATTATATTTTAAATCATGGATTGATAATTATAGAGATGTTTATACCATTAGTATTTTAAATCTATAAAACTGAATTTTTATAAAGATACTAATATATCTTATAAAATAAACTTTTAGATGAATATAAGAAGTTGAATGATGCTTTAGGATTGTTGATGCCAAGATTTATAAAAGAAAGGATGTCAAAAGGATAAATATAGATTTCAGAAGATTAGGGAGATGTTGCAATATTATTTTGTGATATTTATGATTTTGATGATATTATTAAGAATGAATAAATTAGAGTTGTGGATTTCTTAGATAATTTATATCGTTAATTTGATTAATTTTGTTAAGCAAATGAATTATAAAAGATAGAAACAGTTGGTAAAACATATATGGCTGCAGGTGGATTAAAAGATTATAATATATCTGATAATCTTAATCCTACAGAAAGAATTTTAGATACAGCTATGTAAATGTAAGAAAGTGTGAAAACTATGAAATATGGAGATAATAAAGCAGTAATATTGAAAATAGGAATACATTATGGTAGAGTAATAGCTGGTGTGATTGGTGCACATAAACCTCAATTTTCTCTTATAGGAGATACTGTTAACACTACGAGTAGAGTATGTTCTACATCAGAACCTGGAATTATTACTCTCAGTTAACAAGCTTATGAAAAAGTAAATAATTAAAAAAATCAATTCAAATTGAGAGAAGTTGAAGCCAAAGGTAAAGGAACTATTAATACCTATTAACTTGTTAAAACAAGTAAAAAAAAATAATAAACAACAATCAAGATGGCAGATGATGTAGCCAAATCACCTAATTGTCATACTCCTAATAAAATTTTCAAATAGATCTAATAGAATCTTTATACTAAAAAAAAAACAATTTTAAAAAAGGTTTCTTTTAGTGAGGAAAGATAAGATTTTGGAAATCCATTAACAATTTAAAATACAATTGCTAATGGGAAATTAACAACTAATTTGGCTCCATTAGTTGCATAACCTCTAATTAGAGCAAGTTCAAGATCAATTTATAATTCATCTTATTAAATGGGAATTAATCTCAATAATGAATAAGAATAAGAAATTAATAATATAAATGTTATGAATAATAATAATATTATTAATAATAATAATATTCTTAATAATACACTAAATAATACTCTAAAAGATGATAGAGATAAAAATAAAATAGAATAAACAAATATTATTAATATTTAAGGAGATGGATTAAAGTAGAGTATTCCTTTAGGAGGTTATGGTACATCAGGTACATATAGTAAAAGAGTTTCTAATTTAGCTATGGAATTAAATCCTATGAAATCAAGAAAATCTATCTATAAGAGAGGAGGAACTAAAACAAATATTGGAGAAGATCCAATATTGAATATGCCTATAGGAGGTTAAAAATTGGCTGAAAGTGTTAGAGTTGAATTATAAAATATTAAAAGAAAAAAGACTAGAGTAATAATAGCAGAGAATAAGTTGGATTTTATAGAAAAGCATGATTCTCAATCTGCCAACAGAACACCTAAAGAATAAAGAATTGTATAAAATATGGATGAATTAGAAATTAGAAAATTAATAAATATAGAATAAAGTTGTTATTAAAATTAATATGATATAAAAAATATGGAAGAAAAAGTAGAAATTGAAAAATATGGTATTAAAGAGTCTGATTATTAAAGTGAGAATCATCATCTTTATTTTACTATTTATGATCAATATAGAGATTATGATAGGAAATAGATTTAAATGTACATAATATTTCTAGTTATTATGTTAATAATAAAGAATTTATTTTATTATCTATTAAAAAGCATAAATATAGAATTATAGATACTCTTTATATGTTAATCAGTTATTTGTTTATTATTAGCTATAGCAATATATCATATCAATAAAAATATCATTTTGAAATTGTTAATTGGGTTATATTTTTTAATATTTTCAATAATTGATATATTAATAATAGATGTACATAATAATGATATGGAATTAATATTTTAAGTAAGTTAAATTACATCAGTGTATTTAAATTTATTTTATTTATAAATTTATAATTAGTAGGACAGATTAAAATTATCCATTTTATATATCTTATTAATCTTAATAAACTTAGTATATCATGAATATATTCTAGAAATCATATTCTTTTCAATAAGTGTATTCATATAAAGTATTATGATATAACATAAATAATTAAAAATTTTAGTTGAAAATTATCAATGTTACTCTTAATTTGAATCTAAAAATGCTAAACAAACATAAATATTATAATATCTCTTACCTTAACACATTATAGGAAGATTTTTTTCGACAGATGCAAATACTTCAGATAATTTTATTGATGTATTTGAAAACTGTACAATCCTTTTTGCTGATATTGCAGGTTTTACAAAATATTCAAGTTCAGTAGAACCAGAATAAGTAGTTAATATGTTAACAATCTTGTTTTAATAATTTGATGAAGAATGTCAGAGATTTTAAGTATATAAATTATACACAATTGGTGATTGTTATGTTTGTATGGGTATAATTGATGCTAACAATAGAGATCCTGTTGGAGAGGTAAATCAATTTTATAAATTATTATAGGCAATAAATGTTGTGTTATTTGGATTGAAGATGATTTAAATAATACAGTAGATTAACAAAGATCCTTAATATCAACATTTAAATATGAGAATAGGTGCTCATACTGGTAGAGTTATTGGAGGAGTTGTAGGAACTGATGTAGTTCGATATGATATTTATGGAGAAGATGTTACTACTGCTAATAAGATGGAATCAAAAGGTTAAGAAGGAAAAATTATGGTTAGTTAGGCTACTAAAGATTTGATAGAAAGTGATGATGAATGTGTTGGGATCTTTGATTTTGAATTCGCTTAGGATGTATTCTTACCTTAGAATAATATAACAATATCATCTTATTTTGTGCATTTTGATTAAAATAGTGATGAACAATGACTTATAACAGAATTTAACTTATTATATAAAAATTATATATCATAATCATTTTAATGTAGATCATAAAAACAATAAATTTAGAAAATAAAACATTTTGTATAAAGGAAATAAAGAAGTTATTGTGTGATTAATATTTAAAAATAAAAATATCATTTTTAAAATAATGGGAAGAACAGGAATTGCAATTGGTTTAAATAGAGGATTCATTACATCTTCATTAACAAAGAAATAATTAAGAAGAAGACCTTCTGAAAGAAAAGGAACTTTGGGTAAGAGAGTATTACAAGTGAGAAAGATCATCTAAGAAGTAGCAGGTCTGAGTCCATATGAAAAGAGAATTATTGAATTGTTCAAAACAAATCAACCAAAAGATTTAAAGAAGGCAGGAAAATTAGCAGCTAAGAGATTGGGTACAAATAGAAGAGGAAAAAGAAAGATTGAACTCATCTAAAACCTCTATAGAGCCATGAGAAAGTAACAATAAAAACATTGAAATATTTACATACATTATTCCAAATATAGTCAATTTGATTTCTTTCACTTTCTTAAACATAATAGCCATCCATAATTTAATTAATTTATACATAATTTATTTTTATATACTTTCTAATGAGAAGTTGTAATAATATTCAATTTTGTTAATCATGTATAACAATATTTTTTTAGTTTGCATATCGTTTATATATTTCTATTAAATCTTCATAAGTAGGAGTATTAAACATTTCAGGTTACATCAGACTTAAAGTGAAATCAAGTACTTTTTTCTTTTTATTTTTTTCTTGAATATAACTTTAAGCATATTATTAACATTTTTATTTCCTTTCTTAAATGAATTCATCCATAATCTATAATAATAAAATACTATTAACAATAGATAATAAGTTAATACTTATCAATATGATATTGTCTCTTTTTTATTTGACTATGTTTATTAATCAATTCAATCATAATAGTTTAACCATTTTTATTTAACAATCTCCATAATCTATCTCTATAAGCCTTATGTTTCTATTTCAAGTTTTTATACACCCTCTTAACAAAGTTTACTTTTTCAACCAAATAATGATGTTTTTATAAACATTAAATGTATAAGTGAGTAGTATGTAAAAATTATAAGACTAATTTACTAGCTCTAACTTTTGAGAACTCCCTTAGTTGTTAAGTAAATATTTTAATTGATAAACACATTTTGAATTTACTTCTTTCTTCAACTGTTGCTCCCATTCCTTTAATTTTTATCATTGTTATAGTTTTATATTACCAAACTATTAATCTCCCTTTTGCTAAATATTTATTATGTAATTTCCTTTTCTATAATAATGTATTCAATTAATACATCTAACATTTCTTTCATTTAAGCTGTATACTATGCTATCTTAATTAATTCAATCCAAATAATTTGATTACGTATTTTCAATTTTGATTACATTTCCATTTATTTTTGAATGTTTCTTATTTCTTTTAAAGATTCATTTGCTTTGAATTTACTAATCATATCCATCTTTTTATCCTCATAAATCACTTTTTTTCTTTCAACCGTTTATAATATTCTTTATTTTAACAATCTTTAATTTATTTTAATCTTTTGTTCAATCTCTATAATTAAAATATAATATTACAATCCTTTTAATATTATTTTGTATTTAAATTGTTAGTTATCTTATCAATCTAAATTGTATCTAATCTTGGAGTATTCAATGAATATAATTCTAATAAACATTATAATTTATAAATACTTGATTTATATTTATCAAAATCAAATTCTTCTTTTATCATTTTTATTTTTTTCTTAAAATAATGACCAAAAATGAAATTGATTCCTATAATACAATCTTCTTCTGAATACATTGATATGTATAAATTTTTCATATGAAATGTATCCCTTTGTTGTTAATCTGCAAATTTAAAATATTTAGATTATATTGCTTATTCACAATTAAAACTAGTTGGGAATTAGGCTATTGTAGATATATACATTTTAAAGGTTTATAATTTTGAATTTTCACTCCTAACATATGCTTATAATGGACTTTCTCTATCATAAATTTTCACATAGAAATAATTAAATCTGAATCTTGTTATCTAAATTATACTTGTTTAATTAGATTTTAATTCTTATAATGTTAAAGAACCATCATGTTTAATATCAACTTGTTTTTTTATTTCTGTAACACTTCCTAAGGGTGATAATTAAGGAATGAATTCCATAAAATGTTCTAGAGGATCTGATTACTGTATTAAATCATAATTTCTTGAGAAATTTTCCATCATTCTATGTATTTAACTTCTTGAACTTAATATTTTTTTCTCTAATCCGTTACATTCTGATGTCTTTCTAGGTTTTGGAGATTACAAACTACAAAATGAATTAAAATTTGAATTGTTTTATTTAAATTCTACATTACTATGATGTCTATTATGACTTATTGTCTAATCAGAATATAGTTACATTCCAGTTTCTTATTTTATATTCATAATTATTCAATTTTTATATTTAATTATTATTGAAACATATAATCAAGAGAGTATCCTACTTTATATTTAACTTTGAGTTCCTCTAATCGTGAATTAGGCTGATCTTTCTGTTTTATTTATTTATTCATTATAAGATAGATTCCTAACTCTTGATATACAGCTGATTAGCTAAATATTATCAATAAGCCTATTAGCAGAAAAATTTTATTCTTTTGTTCTCGATTGAGCAATATGTAATTCAGGTTTTATCAAGGGTAAATGTAATTGATGCATTACCAAGTCTTAATTTCTCCTTTTTTATTTTAATTGTTCCTATTTAAATAAAATTGTTGGTTTAGCATCAATTGATCTTAACTTGAATTTTTACTAAGAGTTCTTACTTATTATTTAAGATTTTCCTGATTTTAAAGGTTCAGTTATAGGAGGTAATAAAAAGAAGTTACAGGCTCCTGTCTCTATCGTTTACACTCCTTAATTTCTCATTAATTAAATGAAAATAATACAATACACCAAAATATTTCATAACCAATTTCATCATATCTCTCATATTTATACTAAATCATTTCTACTTTAAATCAAAACTAAAAATTATATAATACAAGGTAAATTAATGATTCCAAAGGCAGTTGAAAATTATTCCATCTTTGAAGTCTATAAGATTGTTAATATTAAGAATAACAACCTAGGAGAAGTAAAGTTGTCATAATAGAAAATTTAAGGAAGTTCAAATTATAGAAAGAATAATAATTCTATGTTTTAAAATCATTGATATGTTAAAGATTTCTCACAATTATTTTGTTATCTATGAATATTGTAATATTTCGATGGTGAAAAATTCAGTAATAATCCTTTAGAGTTTAAATAGAAAAAGAAACCTTATATACTATTGTGTCACATAAAATTTTGTAAGGTATTGAATACCCCTAAAGATTTATCAATAACATTGGTTGATTCATCAATATATATGGTACAAGAGATATTGAATGGATATAAAATTATTAAAGCAGATATATGGTCATTGGATTTTGTGTTGTATGAATTCCTTAATGGAATATGGCATAATTACTTTAAATTTAAATTAATAATTTTATTAATTTACTTATATTAATAATATAAATTCATTTTTCGTCTAACCAAAGCAGTCAAAGAATGCAATGTTTTATGTTGTTTGTTGGATCAGGTGACTATCATAAATTTTCATGAAAAATGTATTTTAGACTAATTGTAAATTCTCATAAACATTTTTCATTCTTTTTCTTATTATATAATGAAATTTCTTCTCTAATTATTTCTAATAATTATGTTGAGATCCTATTTTTCGAGTGTACTATAAAGGTATCAAATGCCCTGAAGTCAAATAGAATTCCTATAGATGTATATATGAATAATCTTAATTTCCTCTCACTCTATCTGTTTATCGATATATTATGGATAGTTAAAAATAATTTGGCAAAATAATCAAATATCCAAGAATATATTGATCATTTAATGCAAGGAATAAGTTAATAGGTTAAGAAATTTTCTTATTTTTAAAACAAAAATGAATATAAAAAAGAGACATTTAATGAAAAATGTAATAAAATTAATCGTGAATTTACTAGAGCTATCAACTAAATACGCTTTTCTTTGATATGAAAAAAGGTTTCCTGTTTAACTGTAAAATCGATTTCGAACAATTAAATTATTTTATTATTTTAAGTAAATTACAAACAAGATGGATTTCATCTGACAAAAATGATAAAAATATTGATTAGAAAATATTCTATAAAAACATTTATTGTTTTATTTGATAATATTAATTACAATTTATTTCATTTAACTTCTTTTGAGTTAATTCATTATTATCTCCAATTTTTTTTTATTTCCAAATTAAATACCCTTAATTTAAATGGAAGATATCCAAATATTCATATTGTTGGAAATTACTATTGGAAAATTTTAGAAATCCACTACAAGAAATCTATCATCTGCTTGTTCAGTTTATGAGAGTATTTAATACTGTTTCAATGTTGAAGAATAGAAACTTGAAAATAATAATAGATTGAGATAAAAAAAAATAGATAATCAAAATATGACTTTCAGAGAATGTGACAGTCAATTGCTTTATTTGATTATCTTCTATTAAAAAATTTGTTTCTTTGCAACCCAAAATCTTCTTTAGGAATTATATCATTTTGAGATCTGTATTCTTCTTGTTTTTTTCTAGGATTAGTGCAAAACTTTAATTCAATTTTCCTTAAGTAGTTGATAATAGATTGAATCTTAGGATTAGGTCGATGATAAATTTCTAATTCTATAGAGTCAAGACTTGAATTTAATTCTTCTGTCATTCTATTATTTAAATATTAATTATCATATTATCAATCGAAATCATTTCATTACAAATACTCATTTAATTAAATAGTAATCTTAATGATATTAATTATCTAATACTCATTTGAATAAGAAAATATAGTTATTTAGTTACATAACAATTAGGTATTGAAAGAAACATTAATTATCATTTATTTTTTCTTCCTAAAGATTTTGCCATTCTTTTTAACTTTCTTAATTTTGAATTTACTTTACTGATTCTTTACTATCTTTGTTAAATCTTCTAAAATGAGTTTTTTGTTGTCTGTTTTTCATTATCATATTTTAAAAATTGGTCAATTAAATCACTCTAATTTTTCTTTTTCTTTTTAATATTATAATTATCTATAAAATTAATATTATTAATACCCATTCCATCAACATAAGTTCCTACTTAAAAATACTTAGGCATAGTTTTAAAATCACTTGATTTAACTGGTTATTTTGGATCTAAGTATTTTTTTAATTTCATAATCATAAATTCTTGTTTCATAGTTTCATCTTAATCCTGAGATTTCATTCCAAACCAACCTTCTGTTAATTATTGCATTTTAGCCATTTTCCTTAATATTTTTTCTTCTCTGTTTTTTTTTAGACTAGGAATATCAACCTCCATTGAATCTGTAAAAAGAGACTATTATTCTAATTTTTGAACTTCCTTATCCATTTCTTTAATATATGTGGGCTATATTGGTAATAAATCAAAGTTTGCATCATTATTTTAATTGACCTAATACTATTTCAGATTTAATAGCTATTCCAATTATTCTTATCTCATATTAAACACTTTTAAAAATTAATAATAAATATTTATATACTTATTTAAGTTAATCTCAATTATTTATAATACTATTGGAAATAGATGATAATTGTCAAACAGTTTATAAGAATTATCTATTATCCTCATTACAAAATCTTAACATTAAATTAGTATAATTTTATTATATTAAGAAAATCATAAAATTTCATAAATCAATTTCAACAATTAACAATATTTTATCTTAACATCTCTCATTTTCAATGTAAAGAAATGATAAATTTGAATGACATATTGCAAAATAATATTATTGTTAGTAAGAAAAATGAAAATAAGAAATAATAATAATTCTTACCTTCGAAAATTGATTTTATGTAAGCAAATATAATGAATCAATTATTTATTAGAGAAGTCTAGAGCAAATTCTTATTTAAACAAATATATTTATAAAATAAGTTCTATCTTGTCTCTAATTGATATATAATTTTATAATTAATTTATTAAAATGAGAAGTACAATAAAGCCCTTACCATAAATTAACAATAGACCATCAATTGATGATGAGGATTCTTATCCTGGACGATTGCATACTATATAGAGAAAGTTGAAATTCGGAAGCAACACTTATATAATTAGTAGTAATACTACTGTTTCAGAATCTTTAAATAAAAAGTAGAAATAAACTCCTGTGACTGAGTCATAGTTGTTAAGGCAAATTGATACAAAACTAGAAATGCATAAGAAAGATATTGACTCACGAAATGATATGATTATTTCAATTGAGAAAGGCTTTGAATCAATGAAATAAGAGTTAGTTAAAGAAAAAATCCAAAACGAAGAGAAATCGAAATAACTCTAAGAATTATAGGCCAGCTATTAAGCAATATAATTAAGATTAAAATAGGCAGGGGATTCATCTAAATTAAATTTATAAGCTGAAAAAGATAAAGAGAAAATTAATTCGTTAGAAATTAGTATTAAACAATCATAGGCGAAAGAATAAGAATTATTATAATAAATAGAATCATTAAATTAATAAATATCTCAATATTAAGAAAAATTAAAAAGTAAAGAAGAAAGTAACGAAGAATTTAAAAAATTAAAAGATTAGCTGCATAAAGCTGAAGTATTAAATTGTTGTTAATAAATAAGGATTTGCATAGTAAAATGGAACATTAAATTACAGACATCTAAAAAAATATTGAGAAGGAAGTTAATGAAAAAAACAATATAAAGAAATAATATGATTAATATAGGAATGATAGTTAATTAAAAGAGTAGAATTTGAATAAAGAGATATCAGCATCATTGATACAAATCAAATAATTGGAATAAGAAAAGAGTACAATAATGGAGAATTTAAAGAAATCAAAAGATTAAAATGATCAACATTCTAAATTAAATGAGCAAATACTAAGTCTGAAATTATAGATTTCAGAATTATCTAAAACAAAAGATGTATGATTATTAACTTATGTAGAAAGAGGTTAGTTAATTGAGATAAAAAATTGAGGACTAATCCAAAAATTCTATAGAAATAAATGGTCAACTTGAAAAATTAAAGCAAAGACAATAAGAAATATAATAATAGTTACAAGATAAATTATAATAATTAGAATCACTAAAAAATCAAAAATAATTGCTAGACTAACAAAATCAAAACAATTAATCTGAAATTAATAATTTAAATATACAATTAGAAGCTTTAAAGGAATAGTTATCCAAACCAAAAAATACAAAATAAATTACAGATACAATTCAATTATTAGAAAAAACTGATGTATTGATATTCTTATTAACATTTCTTAGAAAGATATACAGAAGAATTTGTCATGCACATTTTGTAACAAATTCATAAAGTAACCTGTTACAATTATTCCATGTGGACATTCATATTGTTTTGAATGCAAGAAAGGGTATAATAAAGAATGCTTTAAATGTGGACCTAAATTAAAAATTGAAGCAATGTATAGAAATGAATTACTAGATGATATTATTGCAATGGTTAAATTAATTGAATAAAGTATCAACAGCATGAAATAAGTTACTAAATAATGATAGTACATATATCATATTACAATCAAATATGCAGTTCTAGCAAATGTTTTTTGTAATTTACCATATTAATTATTCTGATACTCTGTTTTAGATCTTTTTTTTTTTTTTGATTTTTTTTATATAATTTCAGGAAATTGGCAAAAATATTCTTATTCTAATTATTTTTATGAAATTTTATTTAATAGTTAAGCTGTGAGTACCTTTTAATTATCTGGTATTATTTTAGCTCTTATC
Source organism: Paramecium biaurelia (assembly GCA_000733385.1). Taxonomy (NCBI): domain Eukaryota; phylum Ciliophora; class Oligohymenophorea; order Peniculida; family Parameciidae; genus Paramecium; species Paramecium biaurelia. The sequence goes on from JPFL01000001.1 coordinate 916,238, forward strand.
ATTTCTGGTTTAATTAGATGATCCAATTCTTTAATTGAAATATTTCTATGTTTTGGTTACTAAAGAATTAATTTGTCTAAATACAGATTTTGGCAATTATTCTTTATGATTTGATAGTAAACCTAGTTTAGCTCTATATTTATTTAAATAAAGTTGTTTAAATTTAGTTTTCGATGGATTTTCTACTTATTACCAACTTAGATTATTTATTGACATTATTGATTAATTTAAATAAATTACCTTTAATTTATTTTATAAATTAATTTGTTTAATTGTGTCAACTCATTTTATTATTATGATTTTTTAATTAAGAAAATAAGAATAAGATACACTACAACTTTAGAATTATTAATATAGATATGCTCAATTATTTGATTTGATTTAATTTAATAACGATTTGAATATTAAATATTAATTTATAAATTAAATAGTAAGGATTTTCTTAAAACAATATTGAAATCATTATTATTAATTATTAAAGTATAGCGAAAAAGGTATGTAAGGATGAACAATTCTTTATTTAAGCATTAATTAAAGACAATCATTTTAGATCAATAAAATTGAAATAATAATCAAATTTTAGTTTAATAAAGAAATATGCAAGACTTCATAAGTATTCAAATATTTTAGGAATTATTAGAAATAATCATTAATATGAATTGATAAAATAATGGACCTCTCAAAATTAGAATCAAAATTATCACAATATTATTATATAATCAAATATTAACAAAAAGTGTTTTGTGGATTTGTTTTAGGATAAAATAATGATTTTATTTTAATTTTACTAATGATATTTCAATATGTTTTTTTAATTCTCTCTGCATTTTTAGGAGAATCATAAATAGTTGGAGGACGACGCATCTCATGTTGAAAATGGTTATATTCAAATGTTCTATTTGATCTTCTTGTATATGCTAATTCCATGAGAAAATCAAACATATCATCCTAAGAGTTTGGATTAAGAAATTACAGTGCAAGCATATGCAGCCTCATAAAACATTGCATAACATGGATAAACTTTGGCTCTTTTCAAATAATCGGCTTCAGTCTTATCCATTTTAAAATGCTCAGCTTAATCACAATCAAACCACTTCTAAAATCTTAAAGCACATAAAGTAAAGTAATCTTATTATGATTAATATGTTGGATAAGGAACATACACTTTTTATTTAGGTGGTAATCCAACTTAGAAACAATTAGTTCTCCCTGTTGGTGTAGTACCTCTAAATGGAAACAGACAATCTTCCAATGCCCCTAGATTGGATTAATAAATTATAGATTACATCCTTCAAACAGAATGGTGTACACATCGTCTGGCTCCATCAAAGAATATTTATTTGCTGTGGTGTCAAAATAGAAACACTAAAATTGTAAAATTACATACTTTAGTATATAATCTGAACCAATCCTTTAATTACTCTTTTTCCCATACTGCATCAGTCCTTAATGCAAAATCTTTTTCATAATCTTTCCAATTGATTCCTTCGATAATAATTTTTTAATACCTCTATGAGAAAAGTCATAATTTTGAGGCATTTTATGAAAGTCTTTGGGCAACGTCTCTAGCAATGGTTAAGTGGCCATTTTTATATGTTTAATTAATTTATTAACAAAATTATATCTGATTCATACAATTGATAAAAAGGTTAAGGAATCTTTATAGTGTTTATTCACTATTTAAAGTTATCCTGATATTAAATATCTACTAATAATTATATATTAAGATATTCAATATAATAGTAAAATTAGAATTAATGACTAATTACATGGATCCTGAAGAAGATTAAGAAATTATTGACTCTATTCTGAATGGTACCATTTAGTTAATAGAATTACAGCTCTTGAAAGTGATGAAGAGAGATCCTTTTCACCATCAACGACAAGATCTGAAACGAACAGGACTTATTCTCCTCAAATAATACGATAGTAACATTAATTACAGTAAACTACTTTCAGCTAAATAGATATTCAATAAAGAAAATACAAAGTCCAATTATAGGATTTAAACTAGATTGTTGGGCAATATAACCATTTTCATTGGATGAGGATTCATACCTAGATGGAGATTTAGTATTCAATTTATATAATATAGATTCTTAAATGCAAAGACCAATAAAATAGCAGAAAAATACAGAGCCTATTTGAAAAAGGAGATGACGAATAAAAAGAATACATATTTTTTAAAATATTACCAGGGATAGTGCAACTAGCTAATGATATTTTTGGGAATTATGTTGTATAGAGAATTTTAGAGTAAGGAAATGAAAAGCAAAGAGATTTAATCTTTGATAAACTATCTTAATCTATTTTAATATTAAGTTACAACACTTATGGATGTAGAGTGGCTTAGAAATTATTAGAAATTTCTTATAATACTGATAAATTCGAATAGATATTTTCAATTCTTTAATCTTAAATACGAAATCTTGTTGTCGATATTAATGGAAATCATGTTATATAGAAAATAGCTGAATTGATGAAATAATAGAAAATTGATTGGCTTATTGAAGGAGTTCTGGGATAAATTTAAAAGCTGTCCAATGACTCTCATGGTTGCAGATTGATTTAACAAATTTTAGAATAGTCTGCTTTGCCATAGGTATATTTTTTGCTTATTATTTACAAATTAGTTAAATAATATATACAAAGAATTATTGGCATTATAAGATGAATTATGTTTTTCTCAATATGGAAATTATATTATTTAAATTTTGCTATAGAAAGGACCTTTTGAAGTTGTCTAAAAGATACAAAATAGCATCATTAAAAACTTAGAAAAACTTAGTTGTGACAAATTTGGAAGGTATATATCACTGTAATCAAATAGTAATGTAGTTGATAAAAGCGTCAACATCTCTTCTTTTATGAGGAAAGAGATTCTGAAAGTGTTCATCAACAATATGAATATTTTCTATAGGATATCTAACAATTGTTATGGGAATTATGTTATCTAAAATTTTTGTAAATAACTTGATTATAATTAACTATTAAAAATACATCCAGACGGTAATTCACTTAATACTTAATTTGGTTAACATGTACTTTAAACCTTATAAAAATTAAAAATTTGATTTGATGAATAAGGATAATATTAATAATCCAGAAATATTGTAAAGAGTTAATGGATTATAAATATTATTTTTTGTATATATTGTAAATATATAAATCCTAGTAATATTATTAAATATATTATCAATTATTTTTTAAAGAAATGGGTAAAGATAAAGCTAAAGAGAAATAAGTATAATATTAGATTTAGTCAAATAGAGATCGTTAAGCAAGGATAAAAAAAAAGAAAGGAAGGAGAAGAAAGAGAAGAAAGAAAAAAAGGAGAAAAAAGATAAAAAGGACAAACACATAAAAAAAGAAAAAAAATAGAAAAATGATACTATAAAAAAGAAACCAAAAAAGAATTAATGGGGCAAATATGGTACTATCAGGTTATGTGTTTTTAATATTAAAGTAATACAGATATGTATATAAAACGTGAAGAGTTTTTGATGTGGTTATCTGATGTTAAAATGCTAAATGTTGAAGCAATTACACCTTAGGAAGAAAAGAAATACTTTGAAGAATATATAGAATGCTATAACACTGCTACATTTCCATCTTAAAAGTTCTATAATTTTAAAGCATGGTTTGAGAAGGAACAACTTAAAGAAAAAATACAATAGGCGGAATTAGAAATGCAAACTTTTGATGATGAAAAAGAAAAATAGTATAAACTTGTTGTATTTTTAGGAAGGAATATTAAGAATAAAAAGAGTTGATAAAAAAATAAAAATTATAAAGAGAATATTAGCATTTACATGAATTTCAGAATATTGTAATTAAATTATTATTTATTAAGGCACAAGACATGCAAAAATAGAAGCAAATTTAAGATCTCGTTAGACATTACAATTCAATGGGTAATCATGAGGTTGCCTTGAGATACTACAAATAATTGAATCCCATTCATACTATTGATGCTCCTCAACTGTAATAGTAACCTCCTATGGAGTACGATTATGAATATGAAAACTTCTGATCTAATCAAAATGTTTTACATAAACAATAATAATTAATATTTAATATGTGTATCAGTTAATTTATATAAATAATTTGAATATTAAATGGCAAAAATTATAGATAATTATATACTAATTGAAGCAATTCGATAAGGAACCTATGGAGAAAAACACAAAGGTCAGAATTTAATTTCCAAAGAGGCGGTTGCTGTAAAACTATTAGAACATAATAAGAATGATAAAGATGATAAAATCTGCAAACAAAATCTATCTAGTATATGAACATCTCAATAGAGGGTCTTTAGCTAATTATTTACAGGAAAAAGGTAAGTTAAATGAATAAGAAGGCTGATAAATCATGGCAAATGTATTTCAGTAACTTTTATTAATAATATCTAGAGGATTTAATACTTTAAACTATGAAAAAATTAATTCATAGAAATGTCAACCCTACAAATCTATTTTTTAATGATGGCACTATTAAAATTAAGAATTTTTTTTGCTGTAAATAATCCGCAAGTTAAAAGTTATTTGATCTAGGTATAATAATATATGAAATGCTTAGAGAATTATATATATACAGCTCCTGAATTTTATTTAGGACTTAATAATCTTAATTTGAGGATAAATGTGACATATTATCATTAGAATTGGCGTTTTACAAAATGTTTTTTGGAATACTGCCATTTCCTGAAAATATTGCATAAGATTAATTAGTAGAATTATATCGTTCTTAAGATTTTAATCCTCTTTTTGGAGATTTATCTGAAAATGTAACTTACATTTTAAACGGAATGCTCTAAATTGATCAATAAAGAACAATTGAATAAAAATAATTATTTAATGAAAATTTAATATAGTTATAGATTCACATTCGCTCTACCAATCACCCTAGGGCTTGTGAGTTCAATTAATAAAAAATTTTCATCTAATTACCAAATTATTTCACAAATTTAATAATTTGAGACAGTAGGTTAATAAAACTTTTACATATCTTAATAATCTATACAAAATTAAATACAGGAAAAGTAATAATAAATTTGTTTTAATATTCCACCTTCTTTCATTTTTCATATGAATTCAAAATTCCAAACGTTATCATTCTGACCGTTAACTACAAGTCCAAATGAATTGATCAAAAGAAAAAATAATTTATTAGATATAGAAATTATTAAAGCCAATAAAGAAAATGATAATATAATAATAATAATAATAATAATAACAACTTCAAATTAACAAATACATTCTTTAATTGCATAGTCAAATGTAATTAAAATAAATATAAATTTAGGGAATTATGAGAATTAAATAGCTAGAAGATTGGTCAGTAAAGTTAGAACTGAAATTTGCATGATCTTGTTAATTAAAAAGCCATTAAATACATAAATGAAATGATTGACATTTGCTAAAATAGTGATAGGTAATGGATAATGTCTAAAAATAAATATGACCTATTCAAAATTTTATAGAAAGATTATGATGAACTATTATTGTAGTTCAGATTGCTCAAATAAATTGTAAATTAAGATATTTTATTTTAGAATACTTGTTAGCATGAAGAACTTCCTTCATGAAATTATAGATGAATAATATATTGATATGATAGCAAAATAGATTTCAATAGACTTAGGATAAGTAAGATCAAGTATGTGGGCTAATTCTTAAAATAAAAGCAATGTAATATATATCTCTAATATAGTCTTTTAATTATGAATAAACTAGTTAAAGAAATGGCAGCTTTATTGAATAAAAGCAAAATAATACAAATTAATAGATTTTCGCGATCTTTTTGATTGATTTCGTTAAAGGATAATCTATGATGAACAATAGCCTTACTTTAAAAAGAAAGGAGAATCAAAACTGACTGAATTGTTAGGCTTTAAGTTAAAACCAATCTGATTTTATATTTTATTAAAATATTATTATGTTTTAGCATTAAGTTGAATAGATTTAGTGACCTAATAACAGCCAATTTTTATTGATTCAAAATTAATAATTGTTGAAAAATTTGAAAATTACAAAATTTTTCTTTACTCATAAAAATATCATCAAATTTTAATAATTTACAATCAATATAAATTATTATATAAAAATGAGAACTAGATCTTGCCTTCCAGAAATTTCATTTAAAGACTATTGCTAAAAATACTTAAATGATTCTTTTATTACTAGTGAGAGATAAACAAAAAATAAATTTAAAATAGATGAAATGAAAAGTACCTAAATGGGAAAAGAGAAATAATTAGAATTTTAAAATTTTATTAAAACCGCTATTGATCAAACAAAATAGGTAAGAATCGAAGCAACAAAAGAAGCGACAAAAACTTTTGGTAATCCAAAATAATGGCTTAGAGCTTAAAAAGAATATTTTAAATAGCCAGAATAAAAACATAAAACTTACATTGAATGCTATCAACTCTAATTACCCACTTAAATAAATTTTAATAAATGGAAATATACAGAGAGACTAGAACAAATAAGAAATCGATCCTATTCTGTTCGTAAGACACCGAACAGTCAGAGAAGACAATATTTATTTTGATAATAATTGTTTGCTCGTAAATGTTTATAGAATTTCTTTTGTGAGATTCTTCATTTAATGTATTATTTATTAGATTAAGTTCTGAAAATCGAATTAATTATCTAAACAAAGAAGCCTTTTATTTGGCTGAACAATAATATTTATTAATTATAAATAAAAAGTATAGTTCTTAAAGTCAGTTCAAAATAAACCATGCTTTCAACCAAGAATAAATATATAGGTGTAGATTTTTCAGGTTACTTAGAATAAAAGGTTTTTGAAGGTTCTCTTCAAAAAAATGATAATCTTTGTTAATTTCTAAATCTAAAAGAATACTCGAAATTCTCTAAATAAGAATTAGAAAAAGTAAGCTTTTGAATAATTTAGCAATTAAAAATATTATGGCAAGAGATAGCTTAAGATTGGCAAAAGTATTAAAGAGACGTTAAAGTTATTTAATTAGCAGAATTTGGAATACCTTTTAGTGCTAGAAGATTTATTTGGCCTTTAATTGTTGGTAATAAGCATCAAATTACTATGGAATTATTCGAAATATTATCAGAATAAGTATAATGCATTATCATTGATGGCAAATACAATTACGGAAGATTAAACTCAATGAAATTGATTCAAAGAGATTTAGGGAGAACTTTTGATGTTCCAAGTATGAATATTGTAAAATAGGTCTTCGAAACATTTTTCAATCAGGAGGACCTCTTAGTGGAAGTTTATAATCTATATTGGAGACATTTTGCCTTTACCGTCCAGATATTGGATATATTTAAGGGATGACTTATATTGCATCTATACTCTTGACTTATTTAAATGACTATTAAACCTTTATAATTTTTAGCAGTATCATCACACATCCATAATTGCTTCCGATATATTTAGTTGATTCAAATTTACTTTAGATAATTTTTTCATAATTTTAGAAATTGATAAAAATAAACATCCCCTAAACATATCATTTGCTCAAATAATACAATATTGATTGCTCAAATTATTTATTAGAATGGACTATTACATTATATGCGAAAACTTTAAATCCCGATATAGTTGGGAGGATTTGGGATAGAATATTTTTTGGTGGAACCAATGTAATATGGAAGACTGGCATTGCTTTGCTAAAGTTATTATCATCAAAATTTAAGGATATAGAAACTACCCTTTAATTATTGAAATAACCTTAGGTGAATGAAGAAGAATTACTGTATGAGATAAACTTAGTAGAATATCCGGATGATGTTTCTGAAATTCTATCTAACATATAACTATGAATATACAACCTGTATATAATAAAATTAATCTACAATATATTATAAATATATTTTTGTACAAATAAATAAAATCATTATTGAACATTATCTTAATTAAAATAATAGAACATAGATTTTAAACTATAAACACAATAAATCCTATTTTATTTTATCTACTAAATTTTTTTGAATAATTGTATTAATTGAATTAGCAAAAATAAACAAATCCAATTCTGTAATTTATTAATATTAATCTTACTAGTAATAAAGAAATTAATTATGATTTTAACATATAATTTTAATTCATTCAGGTAACAAGGACTTGTAAATTTTTTCTACTTTCTCAGTTTATTTTTTCAGGTCTTCATCAATTTTATCAGCCTATCAAATATTTATGTATATTACCTTTGTATTCAATAAATCTAATTGTTCTAACTTTTTTTTATCTTCTTAATTTTCATCTGTTATACATTTAGCCTTCTTTATTGGTAACCAACCTAAATCAAGATTTTCCATTTTATTGCTTACAAAAGTTTCATTTCCATCATATTCTGTTGGGTCTTTGAATTACAAGTATGCGAAATAAAACACATAATTCCACATGTGATGTTCATATTTAATATGAAAGGCAAATCCTTTATCACTATCACTTGATTTGTCTAATGTTTCCATATCAAAACCACATACAAAACATTTAAACTCCATATCTTTGTTTTTTTCAGCTAAATCCTCCCTTAATGATGAAAATGTGTCAATAATAATACCCTAAATCATGTTTAATAAAATAAACACCAACATGATGTTAAATAAATTATCAAAAAAGAATCGTTCATAATATATAGCGGTTTGGTCAGCATTTACATAATCATATGAAGCATCTTCATCTCCTTATAAAACAGCTTGTTTTTATAATTCTTCCAAAGTAGCTGGATCTTATAAATGAGCACCAATTGATCCTGTAAATTTGAATGTCCAATCGAATGTTGTAATAAGGCATCTCCAAAATTCATTACAATACTCTTGACCTGATTCTCCTGATGCAGGATATTAATTATAAAATACAATCCAAGCCAAGATATTAAAATAGTATTCAATAATGATTAACAACATTAGAGCTAAGCCTAATTCTACTTTTGGCTTCCATATAGCTTGAACAACTGTCTTCAATTAATCTAGCTTTAGAAAATCCATCAGGTGAACACAGAAAAAGAATGGATGAGCAGCTAATCCCACTATTCCAGCTAGAATATAAGCTGAATAATAAAGTATTTCAAAATCCTATAACAGTACAAATATAGAAACTAAAGAATTTTTAATTAATCTGATAATGATTTTAAAAAATCCTTATGTACTGAAAAATCCAACCCAAATATGATAAACTTTTAAGGGGGCCCTCTTTAGAGCAAAGAAGAATACAATTAAGGAAGAGAATACTAAATCTAATATTCCCAAGATTAAAATAATTTGTTTGGTTATACTTAATTAATCGTACCAGAACAATCTGGGTTCATATAATCTATAAAATTAAATTCTACTTTCATTATCCATATATTGATCAGGAACTAAAAATTAGGAATAACTAAACAATATAATTAAATTGATAGCAATTGTTGTCAAAAATAAGCAAAGTTCCCACAATTTTCCTTAAGAAGCTATAGCTCCAAAAATTGGATTAATATTAAACAATATTCGCAAATATTCTTCATGCTTCATAGTTTTAATTATGCTCTCAGATTTAGTCATAAGATAATTCAACTTAGTTTTAGCACTTGATCTATTGACTTCATCATGAAATTCAGTCTTTAAATCTTTTGGTAATTAATGACAATAGGGTAATTTTGGAAAGAAAACCTAATAAACTTTTTCATCTCTAACTATCTCAATGGAACAAGAATTTTTCTTAAAGAATCTAATTGAATTTTTTAGTAATTCCTTATTCTTCTTTTTCTCTTCCATTTCTTATGCTTCTTTCTCTTTTCTTCTATCCTCATCTGTTTTACCAACTTCTTCAATTCCTTATTTGAATTTTTAAAGTCCTCCCAATCCTACTTATAACATCTAACCCCCTAATTTAGAGATTCCACTAAATAAACCGGTTGATTATTCATCTGCTCTGTCAACATCAAATTCATTTAATATTTCTCTCATTTCGATATCTTCTTATAAAATATCCTTGCCCTTTTTACTTGCCACAAATATTTACATCAAGACGTAAATATAAAACCCTATTTCTACAACCAATTCATACTTTTCTTCTTCCTCTGTCAATACTATTAATTATTCTGCCCTTCCAAATAATTCTTCTTTATATTCATCTTTAAAATATTACTAAAATAATGAGTATACTCTTGACATGTTATTCGTTAACACTCTAATGGGAATAGCTCTAATTATTCTTAAGATTAAATTATCTTATAGATCACAACATTCTACTAAAGAAACTAATGATATTAATGCTTTTAATTTTAATCTTGCTAATTTTGCTAAATGCAATGTTAGATTATAAGGTTTTGTTGGATCCATAATTTTATTTCTTTTAATTCCTTATTATTCTTTTGTTTATCCCATTTGATTAAAACTTTTAAATTCTTTCTTCTGTGTTTAGACTTATTTAAAAATAACTCCAAGTAATTTTGCTTCTTGTTTTTTCTAGATTTCTTATGTCTCAAATAACTTTTCATTTTCTGACAAGACATCTACTACATATTCCATAAATTTAGAGTTTGATAAAGCTATTTAATTTGTTTTGCATGGACCTTATATCACTTCTGTAATTGTATCAAAACATTATGTTACAATACCATAATTTTTATTATCTATTTTTATACATTATTAAAGTCTAACAATTTGTAAAATTAAATCATAAGATGTCTTCGAATTTGTTTATTGATGTAAGTATTCTTATAATTATAAATTGTGTCCTTCACATAACAATTACATAAATTATAAAGTTTTACAAATTAATTTTGTTTGCAATTTACCTTATTGTTTTAATTCAGCTGGATTCGAATTAATATAATTTGAAATTATTAAATTCAATTTAAAGTAAAGTTTTTCGCATTCCTGGTTTGATTTAGAATATTCCAATATTGTTGTTTATACTACTAAATTACCTTTTTTTAATAACATACAAAATAAAGATAGAAGAGTTGTTAAATATTGTAGATCATTTTCATCTTCACTCCATAACAATTACATTAATATTTTAGTTGCATTTAATTTATTCAAAATTTCTTATCTTTCTCTTAATTCATCCAAGTCATCAGATCTAAAAGGATTCTTTAATATCTATTTTAACGCTTTAAAAATAAAAAGCACACTCTTCTTATCTGCTGCATTAACTGACCAATATTATATATAATTTAATAAATTTTTGACAACATCTTCTTAATTTAAAACTAAATCCTTTTAATCAGATTTTATATCAGATTAAAACATTTAACTTACATTCCAAACACTATTGGCAAATATTTATTTCTCTTCTTTTATTGCCTCATGTACATGTTCATTATCTGATAGTAATGAAACAAATAATTGCCAATAATAATTGATTTATTTTGATTCATTATCTTCATCATCTTTTTTGTCTGTCTATAATTATTTTGCTTTCAAAGATTTAAACTTCTATAAAAATGCTCTAGCTGTGTTTTCATTGACTAATGGTGGTCCTGTTGTAAAACTACCTTTTTGGTGGGTATTTTCATTTGAGATATCCATAGAGATTTGTTTTGCTTTATCATCAACTTCATCTTCTTATTCTCCATCTTCATCATCCTACTCATCATCTGAATTTACTGGTCTTCTAAAAGATTTAGGAATATCAATTTTCAAAGCTTTGCACACCTCTTCAACCATTGTTATTTTTGGAACATCTTCCATAATGGTTTTTTAGCTCATATGATTGAGCGCATTTAAGAATGCTTTTCCATATTCCTAAATTTTCTTGCGTTCTATTTTTGATTATTCAGCATTTTAAAATAATTTAGCACCTGCATCTTTGTAAAAAGCTTTGAAATATTATAGTAGAAAAGGAGATTGCTTTTAAAATAGATAGATCAACTAAGCATTAGAAAATTATTGTCTTGAGTTTAAGAATTGAGATTCAAGTACTAGGAATTCTTAAATTTTCTAAGAACATGACATTATTTCTAAATTCTTTTTCTCTGCTCTTTCTAAAACAACCATAATAATTTCAAAAATGCATGTTTTAACTTCTAATTAATTAAATTATTCAAAAGCTGTTTCCCTTTCTTCCGAAGATATCTAAACTAAACTCTCTAATAATAAATTCAATTTAAAAGTTTGTTAAGCTCGATACGTTAAAGATACACCAATGTAATTTTTTAAGCATTAGGCTAACATCTAAATAAATATCAAATGATAATTACAATAATAAACTTTCCCAAATAGGATGATTAAGTTTTGTGTTAATAAAACAATGACTTTCCTTTAAGTTTTGGTTATGGAACAAAAGGCTAATATATATATATTAATAAAAATTACATTGCAATATTCAAAGTATTTTTTATCTAAAACAAAGTTTATAATATGCATTGATAAGACATTACTTTAACCAGTTTTATTGCTTTCTGCATTTTTTAGAATGATTAAGAAAAAGTCTATAAATTCTGTGTATCTCCCATGCTTTTTGATTAACTTAAAAAAGTATTCAATTTCCCTATCTCTATTGATATGTTGAGTTAGTTTAGGATTATCATTTAATAAATCAGTAATAAACTGTGATTGATTAAAATTATTTCTTCTATATTTAGTCAAATGAGGAACAACTTTATGAAATACAAGTTCTTGATTTTCAATAGAATTTTTTCCAAAGAATACCATAATTTGAAGGATGCATTCCAATAATTACAAAATCAATTTTGCTAAATGTTATTAATACTAAGAGAAACTTGTCGGTGCTTCTTTGAATGTAAATACCGATCTATTATTTACTATCATTATCATACAGGATAACATTAATTCAAGCATAGAATCAAATCCTCCTACATGTTTAAATATTCTTTGTTTTATTTTCATTCTTTAATTATCACCAGCATTTTCTTAAAATACATCAATAATTTTCTTAACCAATTTTAGATTTTTCTAGAAATTAGTCTCATTTCTACCATTTAATTTCTAAGGTGTATCCAATTATAACCAAGCTTAACAATTTGGGATATTTCTTTTTAATTTATTTAATAGTCTTGACCATTTTTTATAAAAGGCAATGGTTTCCATAGATACAACTACTTATAATTCTGTTAAATTTTAGACTAAATCATATCTTTAACTAGAGTATTTTTCAATTAATTCAACAATTTTATTTGATAATTTTGCATCAGTTGAAAAGAATAATGATAATATTAATGTTTCATAAAATGGTCTATCAAGAATGATATCAAAGTTTCTAACAGTCTAAAATTTTTCACAATATTCTTTCATTATTTAAATAGAATCTACATCTTCTCCTACTTCAATTCCTAATTCAGGTAATAAATCAGTATAGTGGTGATTTTCATCTAACATACTTACTTAATAAGGAACAAATTATTATTTAAAGAAATCAATTGAATTATCAATTAGAAAATCTTATCTCATTCCTAACATTAATATAAATATTTCACAAATTTCCATCTTAATTTAAACTTCATATTATGTAAATTAATCTTCTTATTTAATTGAAAAAGTCTTATTTGAACATTTATCTAATATTTTCTTCAATTATTTTACTTTTCTAAATAAGGGATCATTAATAATTTCCATTTCAATATCTTGATGAATAATTTTTCTTTCCTTTTTTTATTTTTCTGCACCATCCAATAAATTCATCATATCAAGATTAATATTACCTAAATTAGCTAAATCATCAAATGCATTTTTCTTTTTTCTTTCATCTCTTTTAAGTTTATTTTCTATATATTTTCTTTAGACATTTGCATTTTCTAGAGCTTAATTGTATTATTCATCATATTCCAATAATTATGCTAATAATTATATAATTTATTCTATTTCAGAATTTTTAATTTATTTTTCAATTTCTCTCATAATTGCTTATGATTTCTTTGTATGTTAATTGGGAGGTTTAATATATTCGTAATTAAAAAAACCAAATTAGAATATTAATTTTACAATCTAAATAACTTCTAAAGTTAATATATTATAAATTAATCTTCCTTACTTCAAAGAAGTCAATTTCTAAGCAGATTCTTATATGTGTTAAATTAAAATTTTAATTAGTGATTATAAGAATTTTTTTACTTCTTCAGATTCTTCTACCTCAGATTCATCAATAGCTTACTCCTTTTAGATTCTTTCCCAATTTATTTATTATTATCTTAATTTTTTCACTCTCATTGTTTAATATAAGATTGTATCCTTTGATATCAATGGTTCCAATTAACGTTTTTAAATTTCTTCATATGATACATAATTATTAGCATTCATTTTTAGCATTGATAATATTCCACCATCTTATTTTAGTAATTTTGTTGTCAATATAGATTTATCATAGATAATTTCTCTAACTAATTCTGGTCTATTTTAAGTTTAATAAGGTTCTTAATCTATATATAATACTCTTATCAATTTTAAAAATACTGCTCTAATTTCTTCTTTTAAATTACTATTCTCTACAAATGGTAAGGTTTTATTAAATAAAAATGTTTATTGAAATGTCTTACAGGCTAAAGTATTTCTACTTAAACATAGATTTGCTATTAAATTTAATTCATTCTTTATGTATTCAAACTATCGTTAATAATTAGATCCAGCTTCTAATCTAGGATCATCAAAGAAATCTAAAAATTTAATTGTTACAGGTTAATCATTTTTATCTTAACAAGTAAGTAATAAATCTCCAAATTTATATGTTAATTTCATAAAAGCATGATTATATATTAATTTATTTTCAAAAAATGCTCTATAAATTAAATTTTGATTAACAAAAACTGGAGATTCTAACGATTAACATACAGTTGCCAATAAATAGATAATATCTGGTTTTGAAAAAGGTGGAAATTCAAGCAATTTCAAAATAATTGCTTATAAAGAATTACTTTCATTTTTTTATTGTTTCTCTTTTTCCTTTTATTTTTCTTGTTATTCTTTTAATTTTTATTATTCTTTCTCTTTTTCTCTTTATAATTCAATTTCCTTTTATGAAACTCTGTCTTTACTTTTGTTCTAAGCTGTCATAGATAAATTAGATTAGTCCATAACCCTAATTTGATCGCCTTATAATTAAGATTTATCTTAAGAAGTTGATTGATTTTAATGATCATCTTAATTGGGTTTTTAAGGCATACTTATCATGGTTTTTGGCAATTACTATAAAATAGATTTAGTTTTAGAAATAGAATTTGCTAATGTATCTACAATCTAATCACCTAAACCTATATGATTATAAAAGATATTTAATAATTTCATCAAAGTCTTTTAATTATTTTTATTATCTTTACAAAAATCTTTTATTGTCATATATACTTTATATGACAAATAAATCTATCTTTTATTATGTCCATCTTCTAATTTATTAAGCATTCTTGGATGATGTTTAAGTGTATTACTCTATAGAAATGATTATACACGAAATATAAAATCTTTTTCATCCATAAAATCAATTTTCATTGCTTCAAACTTTTGTGGATATTTTTCTATAATTTATCTATTAGGAAAACATCTAAATAACATCCAAACTAATAAAATAAATATATTCTATTCTCTTACTACATTTTATCTATTTGTTACAATATAAGAATATTCTTATTTAATACTTATATTAGAAATTAATTTATTGTTTATAAATTCACAATACATATCTAACATCCTATCTAATTTTAAAAATATTTAATAAAAGTGTAATTTACTTTTAATATCTTCATCATTATAAGCTATAGTACTATTTACAATATGTTTTGAATGCAATTTTTATATATAATCAATGGCTTCCAAAAAGAATGGTAAACTATATTATAACATATATGTTTCCCACATATCTGAGAAATCAATCTTTTTGACTCTAAATGTAGTATAATGATTCTAAACTACAGATAAATAAGCCTATTTAACTTCCACTTCTGCTTCCTTTGATAATTGTTCAATCTTTGGATTTATTTCATTAACTTCATCACTAATTCCTAAATATTAACCAGTCACTATATGTAATAGATAATAAAATGAATCTCTCTTAATGTATGTTACTTCTAAATCTTCTGAATTCTGAATTTATGAGAATTTAAATAATGCATTTTAATTAGGTTCTGAAATTAATTCCATATCTACTAGATTTCCATTTTTTGTAATTTATAAATATCTTCCTGTTTAAAAATGTCTTAATCTATACATTTTATTCCAATCTACTCTTCCTCCACTCATCTAATCTGCACTTTCAATTTTCCAAAAACAACTATTAGGTAAGTCTGATAATTTCTTTTAAGATTCAGTACTATTAAAGTAATTAAAATTTTAAAATGTAACAACTACATCTTCAATTAATATTTTTTTTAAGATTTTTGCATCTGATTAATTTAAATTAAATTCTTTATCTAAGTTTTAATGTGTTTTTGTTAATTTTAATAATGAATCTTTTTGTTTTTATTAAGGTTCAGATGAATTTAGATTTTCAATTTTTAGTATTTACAATATCTTTTTAAATGGATCATAAGGTTTTAAAGCATTTACATGTAATTTTAATTCTGACAAATAAAGTGCAATTACATCACCAACATGAAGATAATCATCAAATTCAGATTATTTTTCATTATTGCTTGCACAATGATATCCCTCTACTCTCCATCTTGTTTAATATTCAATACTTCCAATAATCTTACTCTTCTTTATTTCCTATTGAAATTATTTCTTTAATTGTTTATCTTTTGATTCTTTATATTTATATTCTTACCCTTTATAGAAGGTATATAATGAAGGTGGTCTATTGCAAACAACTTTTGTGCTTGATAATATAACAGCATCTTTATTATATACTATGTTAGTTCTTAATTTTTAGAAATTAAGACAAGGAGTGAATTTCATTATGCTACCTTCTTCTGGAAAGTCTTTTAATTAAAAATGTAGATCTTCTGGATTTTCATCATTTAATGTTAAAAATTTGAGTGAGGTTACATGGACAAGCATAAAAGTAGATGAACCAAATATAAGAGGTATTCCTGTTAATTTACTAGTTAATGAAATGTTAGATGTAACTTCTCCATCTAAATTTGTTCTTAAACTCTAAATCTAACCTTTTCTTTGTTTTACGACTTTATTTATTATAAATCAATTACTTTAAATCTCACTTAGTTTCTAGAAATCTTCTTATACTATTTCCTTTAATAATTTTTGAGTCCATTTAAAGTTAAGTACAGGTATTATTCTAAAAACAGTATTTTGAAAATCATGAAATAGATTTCCATGGACACTATTAAAACTAATTAATTGAAAGTCGTTGCTCATAAATCCATCTGTATACATGTAAACTTGAGGGAATTTAGCTAATGAAAGAGATATTAAAGATGAATAAGTAATAGGTTAACTCATTTGAACCTATTTTAATTTAATATATAATAATATATTATAAGATTATTTGAAATTTGATGATCTCAATAGATAATTTATATTTCTTCATTTTAGTATCATATATATATTCTATTATAAAAATTAATATATATAACCATGAAAAGTGTTATAAATTAAGTATACAAATTCATTCCTTCTTTTTCTTTTTCTTCTTCTTTGATTTTTTTGCTACTTCAAAAGGATTACTCATTATCATTGATCCAATATCTGGTATTTTATCTTAAAGATTATTTTTATCAATTGTAGGTGCAATTAAACCAGTCATTATTTTTTTTAAAGGTACTACTATCTTATGTTTAGCCATTCTATTTTTAATCTATTTTATAAACAAAATTTGTATACTTCATATACTTCTTTCAATTATTCCTCAGAAACCTTTTCAGGACTAAATGCATCAATTACACTTGCCATCTTACTTTTTTATGAGATTGATCTGTTTTTTTAATCACTTATACCATAAATAGATAAAGATTATTATCCTTTAATTGGAGTAATATCAATATTTGATAAATTTAATAAACTTGTATATTTCTTTTTTGTAGTTTCTATCTTTTATTTAGAAACTGATTCTTCCATATCTATCATTGTTCTAACAGAATTGTTTTTTGATGCATTTACAATAATTGGAAGTTATTTTAAATTAATAACTTTTGGATCATATCCAATATAATATTATTTTTTTGTTTATAAAGGAGAATCTGGAATTAAATCCAATTATTAATATCTAGTTCCAAATTAAGATGAATCTTATCTTCTATCTATTTCCTTTTATATTCTTGATTTATTTTTTGACCATTTTAACATAGAATTCACTAATTCTTAATCTTCTTTTTAATTTTTATATTCTTTATATCTATTAGTAATCCATCTTTATTATAATGATGTCTCAATTTCTGAATTAGATGGTTAATATTATTAATACATTTATCTGATTTCAAATGATTTACTTTATTATCTTTATATACTCAAATCTTAATCATCTTTTAAAAATACTTTAATTGGTTCTATAGGCATCTTATTCTCTTCATTTTCTGTATCTTTATCTTCTTATTATTATTCTTCATAAACTGAAAATCTATTAATATTATTTTATGTTGGAAAAAAAGATGATTAAGATTCTGGTTTTAATTATGATATCTATAATTATTATTAAATTAAGGTTTTTCTTGAATATTATTATAATCTTAAAAATAAATTTAATTTTAATACCTAACATCAGCAGGATCTATTTCTTTATGAATAGTTCTTTATTATAATTTAAAATCTCTTATATTTTCTTATATAATCTAGCTAGGCAATTATTTTTATTCATTAAAATCTAAAAAATGTCTTTTGGTTTCATCATTTGTTGTACCATCAAAATTAGAACTTTCATATTTAAAATCAACTGATTAAGTATGTTTACATCTACTCTTTAAAGATCTTATTTATTCTTGATTATTCCAATCATATATTTTTTATATAAATTCCTCTTATTAATCTTTATTTGTAGATAGTAAAGCCTCTCTTAACAATTATAAAATCTAAGAATGAAAATTATAACGAGAAGGAAAATTCTAAGGTGTTATTTTACTAATTTCTGCTTATTGTAACTATATTAATGTTAAAGGTTTACTTATTTATTAAATGATGTCAATTATTCTTTCAATACGTTGAATTTATCATTTTTATCTAAATGAATTCCTTTCAAACCACTTAAATCAAATTACTAATATATAAATTTATTATGCCATTATCTCACATTTCTATAGAACTCCAATTTATCTTCATAACTTATATATTTTAATTGGGGAACTTCATTTGATTACCCTTTATGAATTTCATTCATAATAATTTTTATTATTTTATAAAAATAAAGTAGTTAAATCATAATTTTGGGATTCCGTTATAGATATATAATATTATTTGTAATTTGTTATAGAGTAAATAAAATATATATAGGTAATAGAAGATTATGAATATGATAAATCTACAAATTATAATATTTATACTTTATTAGTTTATCAAATAATAAATATAATGAGACCATCAAGTGCTTCTGGATGTTAATCAAGAGAATAAGAGAAAACTAATAAAGAACAAAACAAATCATCTAAGTAATTATATAAATAAATCTATTTACAGTCCTTATAAATTACCAATAGGAATTAAATCTAACAAACCTAGTGGTTCTACATAGAAAATGGATTGGGAAAAGTTATATGAAGAGAGTCATCAATTAAAAATGATAGTAAACTAATTAAGAGATGAGAATATAAAATTAAAGACAAAAAATGTTAATTTAGAAGTAAAACTTTATTGATTATTGTTCAAAGAAAGATTTAGTCAAGTGTACAAATATTATTGAGGAAATGGAATAGACAGGAAATATGAAAAGATTTTATTAAACTCCAACTTAAGATAATTAAATGATATTAAACTTGAAAAACTAAGTTAAATAATTAAATGAACAATTAAATGATTCAAAATAAGAATTATAAAATATAAAGAAGACTTCTAAATATACAAAACTTACAGAATTAGAAATTGAATGTAAATAATATTAAGATGAAACTATACGACTATCTTAAATTATAGAATAATTAATAACTGATAATATTTATTAAAAGCAATTTGAAAATGAACAAAATAAATTTAAAGAAATGTTAATATAAAGAGAACAACTTATTAAATAGATGTAAAAAGAATTAGAATATTATATGGAAGAAAATAAAGCATTATCAGAAAAACTATAATAGATGGTTTAAGCATATCAAGAATTAGATAAAATATATAATAAATATTAGAATGAAGCTAAAAACAAACTCAAAATTAAAGATAAATAAATTTTAGATCTTAAAAATGATGTTGATAGAGTTTCATTAAACACAAAATAAACAAAATAAATTACTATAAAAAAACCAAATCCTTAAAAATTTATGGATAAATCACTTAATAGTACTACTAAAAGAGATTAGTCATTTAAAATTAATAATAATACCAATAACAGCAGCAATATTAATAATATATTGAGTTCAAGTGTAAATCGATCTGCTATGGATTTAATTGATGAACCTGTTAAATTAAATGATCTTTCAGAAATTAGTATTTAAAAATACAAAATAATTTAGGGATGGAATTAAGATTAAGATTAAGTTCAGCATAAATACCAGCAGTGAAATTAGATCGTCATCTATTTAATTAGACTACTAATTCTATTGATTTTAGTTCCCTTCATGATAGATTATCTAAATAACCATTTCTTTTAGATAAACCAGATGCTATGTTACTTGCTAGATATCTAATAGAAAAATACAATCAATAATATCCTTATAATATCAATATCAATTTAACTTAATAGAATGAAATTGTTAAATCAGAATTTATTAATATTATAGGTTTCTGGCCTATTTATGATAAGATTGAATCTAAAATTTTAGAAATCTCTATCTCAAAATTATTTATTAATATTGTATCATTGTTGGAATAAAAGCTCAATGGTTAGAGTTTCAAATATTTTGATTTATTCTCTTTGTTGGATTCAATTGTAAAGTAACAAAAATAATTAAGTCTACAATAAATTGAATATTAATATCTTCTCTTAAAAGTACATTATTAAATTATTCAGTTAGGTAATTAAAGATTGTCAAAATATAAGAAAATTAAATGGATCTTTAATTCTTAAATATTTAAAGGAACTATGTGATTTTAATGATAATGAAGATGAAAATGCTCTTG
Organism: Paramecium biaurelia; assembly: GCA_000733385.1. Classification (NCBI taxonomy): domain Eukaryota; phylum Ciliophora; class Oligohymenophorea; order Peniculida; family Parameciidae; genus Paramecium; species Paramecium biaurelia. The sequence goes on from JPFL01000001.1 coordinate 937,321, forward strand.
AAGAATTGTTAAAATATTATAGGGGATAATAAAAAAGAAATTGTTTTTTCTTTAAGTAACTTAGATTAAAATAAGAATAAATATTATATCTATTTGAAGTTGATTAAAAGATTTATGATCCTTAAATAGAGTAAGGGATAGATAAATCATCATAAACTTATTTAATGAAGCATGGATTAATTAGAAGTTATTCTGAACCTAATTTTTATGAATTATAATTATTATAAGAAGAAGAAGATGAAGAAGATGGAGAATAATTATATTAAGAGGTTTTTCATTAATAATTGAAGGGAAAACAACAATAAGAAGATGATGATGATGAAGATAAATATTATGTTGAAGACAATGATATCAATGATGATGATTATTAATTAGATTAAAATTCTAATGATCAAAATGAAGATTATTCAGAAAGTGAACCTAAATACTAAATCAAAAATAGAACAAATAAATCAGATAATTATGAAGAAGATGAATTTGAAAATGAAGTAGAAAATTGAAAATCAATTTATCTATAAATAAATTTATTTCTATTTAAAATATCACTTAACTATCAATCTTATTATATATATATAATTTAATTATAATATCATCACATAATGATAAATAATTAATTACATATCTTTGAAAGAATATAATGAATATATATAAATCACTTCATGTAATATGTTTATGGCCTACCTTGATGGTTTACAATAACAATCTTCTACATTAAAGATTATAATGGTTTATTTTAGGGTGCATATTGAGTTTTATTGGATATTTTGAAAATTTTAGAGCAATCAATCATTGAAATAGCAATCTTTTTTCTTTTTCTTTCCTAAATTCTCTTTGAATATTTACTTAATTTTTATTGTTAGAATAACTAGTTTCTTGATCAAATTAAGTGTTAAAACATTAAAGACTTGGATTACTAAATAATTATTATGATTGTTATTAATGCTATGAATATTATTTATTTGGCAACAACCTTCTAATTGCTAAAGATTCTTATTTTTTATTTTCTTATTTAGTTTATAGAAATATTTTTTAATACAAGTCAAGATCACGTAATAATTTTTCACTTTGTGCTAATTCAATTTTTTGTTGATTACTTTTCATTAAATTTTTCATTAATAATATTTATTTTATAATAAATACTTAATATTTAATGGATATTTTAATAATTTTATAATAAATAAGAGGGATTTCCTTTTGATTTAATATTTTGATTAATTAATTTTTGTGACTTACATAAAGTGAATGTAGTAAACCTTTAATCATTAAAGATATTCAGTTTAATTATTAAATCATTTACTAAAACAATAAGGTTTTATAACTTCAAATGAGCAGAAGTTACTCATTATGGACTTTTATATTCTTAAATTTTAAAATTACAATAAAAACACATTTCCCCTTCTTAAGATTTTGCTCCAACTTTACAATTAACAGAAAGATAAACCAATTTAATAGATTTAGATTTATACCTTATTGTTTTTAATTGCCTGTTTAGGTTAAGCAACCTTTATTTCAATTAACTTATAGTTAAGAATTGAAAACTACATCTCTAAAATGATTCTCAACAAAGTTGGAATGGGTTCCTTAATTTCAATTGTGAATGATCTGACCATAATTTGACTTAAGCTAAAATAAAATTCCTTCCCTGTATCTATTTCAACTGAATATCTCATAAAGATTTCATCCTTAGTAGAAACAAAAGAATAAATTCACTTACTTCTGTAGCAATAGAATGATAATATACAATAAAATGTTGTTAAATTAGAGTAAGTGGTAACTACGAAATTTCACAAGAATTTTCCACATTATCTTCAATAATATTTGAATGAATTAAAAATTTCTTAGAGTTTTAGTATTAAAATTTGTATTATTCGTGTTTTCTCTTAATTAATTACCTCTACTTATAAGGAAGATAGAAGCTTGCCTTTATTCAGAAATAGTAAATAATCGATTCTTGATTTAAAGTCATTTTTCATTATAATTGAAAACCCCCTAAAAACACTTACTTTCTATTATAATTAAGGATTCTCCTCTGATGTAAACCATAGTATTCATACATTTATTTTACTGATTAATTAAATTTATTTCAAATTAAGCTTTAAAAATAAGTAATTTAAAGAATGCTTAGCTTAAGTCTAACATCTCAGATAATTAAATTATATAACTACAGATTTGTTTTAAATTATACAATATGATAATCATTTCAAATAAATTATAATAAATGAAATAATATGAGAATAATTACTATGTAAAATCACTAATAAAGCCCTTTTCATAAGTGAGTACTAATTCTGCTGTAACAAGATCAATTGAATAAAAGCCTGTTTCATATTTAACTTTCAGTCGTACTAAACATCGAAGAAAAAATGAGACTGCAATCAAATTACCTGAATTATAGCCTTCATCATTAAGAGCAAAAACAGAATAAGATTAACCTGTTATTAATGAATTAAAGAAATCTATTGTTATTATTAGTAGGAAACCAAGTGGAGTATATCAATCTTAAAGAATAAAAACTTAACCTTCAATTCAAGTATGGGAACCTGAAGTAAAGGAATTAGAATAAGTTTAAGAAATTAAGCCATAAAAGCCTAAATTTGTTGATGTTCTTTGTGAAGAACTAATATTAGGATAAAAATTTCCACACTTTAAAGAAAAGACTCAAATCAAATGTAAAATAAAGATCAATGAACTTGAAGAGTTTCAAGACAGAAGTGGAAGAATTCTAAGAAAAATCATTTAATTGCTAAAGACTCATCGAGAAAGATCAGAAGAAAAAGAACTTAAAAGTAAAACAGTCATTGACACTTAAATGCTTAAATCAAATATTTTCTTATAAACTTAAACTCAATATCTTCCATAATAATCTCTTCCTAATTCAAAAGAGATGCTATTTCAATAGTAATTATCAGCTATTCCTAAAAAACATACAAAATTTAGTTCCTAAATTACTTTAACTCATTAAGATGAATCCTTAAAGCCTATGAAAAGTCTTATAGAAGCAATAAAAGAGAAACCTTAAGATACAGCAAAATAACCATCAGTAAGTGCTACTACTCCACAATTTCAAATAAATAATTAAAAGAAAATAAAAGTGTTTGTTGAATGTTCAGAGGAATAAAAATAAAATAAGATGGAATTCTATATTCCTCATTATATGGAAGAAGATTCAACTAGATAATAATAGTAATAAAATGAAATTATAGAAATAAAAAACCCTAAGAAATCTAATATTTATTCTCTTGTTTCTAAAAATATATTCAACAAGTAATTATATTTATAATTTAGAAAAATAAATAAAATACAGAGTATAAATGATTAAATAATTGATGAATTCAATTCAGACAAGGCAACTTAATTTACTCGTTATTATCTTTAAAATTATGTCTTAAAATGTTTAAATTAAAATAAATTGAAAGATAAAAATGACAATGAGACTATTACAAATATTATGAAATAAGATTCAAAATTCGATTAATAGCAATATATATCAAAAACCCTTTTTGATCAATCAATTATTGTAACTATTATTTATAGTTAAGTAAGACTTTCAAACAACAAGATTTTTAGATATTAATAGCTTTATTTATAGATGTCCAGAACCATTTGATTCATAGAATTCAAGTATGTTATCAGATTATAGTTATTTAACAAACAAAAGCTAATTGGATTATTCTTATGAATAAGGAATGAAATTGAAATATCTATCCTCATCAAATCTTTTGTATCCAAGTAATTGTTAAGAGAAATTAATTAAATTCATAATTTCAACAATTTCAGATGAATCAAAAAATACACTTTTGCATGAATAAATTATGGCCTTTGCAAATAATATAGAACCCATAATTCATATAGATTATGAATTGTAATGCTAACCTCGTATGATTTTCATATAATTTTAGATTTGGAAGCTATAAATAGACTTTTTCTAAAAACATGTGGTAAAGATAGAAAAAAATAAAATCAGTAATTTTATAAGAAGTATGAAATAATTTGTATTGGATTGTTTGAAGATAATTATAAGCATCAATTAAATTTTTAGTAGAAGCAATTTATTAAATATTGCTTTTAGTAACAAAGTAATAGTTTAATGGATAATACTTCTATAAAATATTCAAATATGTTGAAATCTAGACATTAAAGAGAAACAACAATAGAAACCATACCAAAATAAATAAATTTAATGACCTTATCATTACCTCCAGGAACAAAAAGTAGATCTGAATCTCCTTCTAATATTGTAATATTAAATGTTATTAAAAATTAGAGTGAAACAAAAACATAAAAGAATGCTAGTTAGAATTAATAAACAGTCACTGGAAATGTATCCAGAAGTAATAATTTATTATGTTATGAAGAGCCTTCCTAAAAATATTTATAAGTTTAAGGAGCTAATAAAATATAATCTTAATCATAGATTTCTAAAGTTTAAAATCTATCAGTTGTTAAAGAAAAGGAATAATAAATTGTTTATAAATAAACATAATAAATTCAATAAAAAAATTAATAAAACAATGTTTAATAATAATCTATGGATCCATATTCATTATTATTTAGAAATATGATGATTTAATAAACCAAAAATGAAGACAAGACTTTAATAGAAAAGATATTTATAATGGTTGAAGAACATAGATTATTAGATCTAAAAGAAATATTAAAATTAGAAGCATCAATGGATATTAATTATTAGAATGAAGAAGGGAACACAATGTTAATATCAGCATCCAAATGTGGAGCCACATTAATAGTTGATTACTTATTAAAAAATGGTGCTGATGTTAATATTTAAAATGTATTCATTACATATAGTTTTCATAGAATAATGGATAAACAGCAATGGATATAGCTTTGGAAAATTACTAATTTGCAACTGCAGATATCATATTTAAATATCTAAAACCAGAAAATAGATCATTTTGAAAAACTTTTATTTTATGTAAATATTTCACTTAATTCAGATTTTTCTATCAAATTTAATGAGGAGAATGAATACTTTCTGACAATTATGTTTTTATATAAAATTTAATTTTTGCTAATTCTGTTAAATCAAGTTTATTACCTAGATTCACATATTTAAATATAATTCATTATAATAATAATATATGTATTAATGCATCTAATGGATTAAGCTTTTGCTTACGAAATGCTTATCTATCTTTTAGTACACTAAAATTAGAACAGCTGATTCACATTACTAGATGCAATAATTTAATTAAGTAGAATTGAACACAGATAAAGATATTGAGAATAATTTAAAAGAAGAGCTAAAGAATGAGAGTATTTATTAGTTTTCTATATTATTAAGATTATGAGACTGAGTTGACAACATCTGATTTGGAAACTAAAATTCAATCATAAAAATAATAATTAATTGAAAAATAGGAAATAATTGAAGTTGTCTCATAATCTATTGATATAAATAAGGTTAGATAATTTATAGAGATAACTCCTAATATTGATATTCACAATATAGAGATTCTGAATTAATTAGGAAATAAATCAATTGAAATTTATCATTCTGTTCTGTATGACTACGAAGGATACGAATAATTAGAAAATAATTAAGATGAATTTAGTTATTGGATCAAATATTTAGAGACTCCTGAAAAATTTTAGATTCATCAGATGAGATATAAATACACTCTTAATACAACTATTTAAAAATATATAGCTTTTATGAAAGACTTAGAATTACAAAAGAAATTGGATTCTTCTATTGATTAATTTGAATCACATTTTTCAGATGATTCATTATAAATTAATTATTTAAGGTATAAGAAGATACTTTTTATGGATCCCAGAGATTTCTTATTTGTCAAATATACAAAATTTATTGATGAAAACACCGTTTTTGAAATTAGTAAATCAATAGAAAATGATGAATTTTAACCATTGTAATTTATAATAATATAATTTAGCAATCCATCATCTAAATCAACAACTAGAGCTTATCTATTAATGAGTGGAAACTATATTAAATAAATTGAAGATAATAAATTAGAAATATAAACATATTCTGAATGTAATATGAAATTAAAATTGAAACCAATGATGACTAAAACTGCTAGTAAAAACGAGATTAAGAAATTAATAAAGAAGTATCGTGATCATTTTAATTAGTAATGATGTTTTTTTCATTTTATTATAATTTATTTCTTACTCATCAAAGCATTTAAATATTCATTCATACCACTATATTCATTTTGCCCAAATTTAATTAACACTAATTTTTAATTAATATCCAACTCAAACATATTATGAGGTCTTTTACTAAATTCTTCTTCACTATTTTCAAGGACAAATAAATTATAAAATTCATATTCACTTTTTGGTTAAACAGCAGAATTTACAATTTTGAAATCTTTAACATTGAATTTTAATAATCCTTATTTATCATTCAAGTTAAAAGTCTCTCTTAATTCCTTATCATCATATTTACTTTGAGGTTCAGAAGCATTTAGTTTATAAATAATCACATAATCCTTCCCATCCTTATCCATATAAATATATTCAGGTTTCTTAGCTTCTTATTATAAAAATGTTAATCTTTATTTCGAGTAGATAAACTAAATAATAAGGTTAAAACTATACAAACAATCCTAAAAATGCAGATACATGTAAGACATCTAGAGATCCAAAAAATAGCCAATAACTAGAATAAAGTGTGATTGGAACCAATTTTGTGATTCTCAAGTATATCCTCTATTTTTACTCTTCTTAAGACAACTCTTTCTACTTAAATATTGGAATGTATTATTGATTGACCCATAAATTAGGTGCTACATATTTTGTAGGGTAATATTTTTGCAGAGTACAAAATCTAGATATTAATTTAATCATAACTTAATTTTAATTTTATATAACAATAATATTAAATTCTATGAAACCATATATCTTAAACTATATATATATATTAACAGTATGAATGGAATTTTAATTAGAATATTGATTGCCCATATTTTGATAATTTACATTACTATAATATTTCAAGTTCATATATTTAATATTTATCTAAATACCATTTTTGCTTTTTCTAATAATTATTTGATATCACTTCTCTTTTTTAATGAATACTATATCATTAAGAATAAAATAAATAATAAAATAAAGGTCTTTCTACCTATTAATCTTAATAAAGGCTATTTATTTTCTTTAGGAATTTCTATATTTAACTATTAATTATGATTGTCAATAACTTGATTGTGTTGATGATTATGTTAGTTTATTTATCCTCTTTTCTATGATTCTATCAAATGTAATTCATCTTATATTATCTATGGTTTATTTAATAATTTTACCTTTCTTACTTATTCATTATAAATATTTTTAGTTTCTTTTAATGCTTCTTATATATCAACCAATTCAATCAATGTCTCTAAATAGTACTACTTGAAAATTATTATTTATTGATCTTGATGCATATCCAATTATTAATCAAATACATTTGATAGCTTAATAATTTCTAAAGCTAATTTATGTTATTTGAAAATATTAAATAGCCTTGCTCTTAACTATATTGAAATGATATTACAGTTCTATAAGTAACTAAAAGTTTTCCTAAATTTATTATTTATTTTTCATCACTCTTTCAAATGCTTAATCATATAATCCATATTCTAGTAATGCTTACATTTTTTTGGTAAATTAATCACCTATATTATTTTATTCTTAAAAATTACTCAAATTTGAATTGTCAATTGATTGAACATCTTGTCTTAGATTGTTTTAAATTAACTATTACATTCTTCTTATAAAAAAATTAATTACAATTAATATATTGATATTCGTAATAAAATAATTCAAAAATTATGTTAATCAATTGTGATCTTTGCTATTTATTATTGTTTGAGAATATGATGTAAATTCTATGCAAGATAAAATTAATTATTAAATAATATTCAATTAAAATAAAAATTTAACGACATATGAATAATGCCGCAGAAAAATTATTTGATATTTTTAATGCTTCACTTACTGAACTTGAATCAAATATTATTACAAGTGCAATAAAATTTATTTCTCAACCTTAACGTTTGCAAGAAGTATATCAATTTATCAAATTTACAATTAGGATTTGGAATTATCAATCACTGATTTCAAAGCTAAATTTTATGAATCAATGCACAATTTATTACATTTTTTTGGATAATTCAATAAAGGTTAGGATATAATTAAAGCAACTTAATATATAGAAACTCATCTTACAAAATATAAATAATAATAAATTTTTATTCAAATGAAGAATATATTAAATCTTAAATTAAAAGCACTCCTTGAAACATTTTCTGGAGATAATAATCAAAAATTAGAAGTATTTTATCTAAATAGTTATTTAAGGTATTAAACTAAATCTAATCATTAAAAGATTCTTTAATGAAGATTGAATCAACATTACTTGAATAAAAACAAATACTATCTCCTTCACAATAATATTTTATCACTCCACATCCTAAGAAAGGTTTTATTCAAACATCATCCAAAAACACCTTAACCCCAAATTTAAGTGATGAAGCTGAAATGAGAGGAAAAGGTGTTTTCATTACACCTGAAAATAGATAGTAACAACCAAGATAATTTGATCATTCTCATTAATAATATTCTTCAACTGAAAGCTATTCTGTATTATAAAATAAAACCTTAAATCCATTTGATAAAGAAAAATCAGAAAATAAAACAGATTTATTAAGTCCTATGTTTGGATTGTAGGAATAACCTTGTTAATCAACTTAATTTTTTCAAGGTGGAATAACAAATAAACTAGTCTATTAAAATTATTTAGAATAAAATCTTGTTGAAATTTAAGTAGATAATCATTAATAAGTATAAACCAAAAATCTTCAATAATTTCAATAAACTTTTTAAAAAATAGATTCATTATAAACTACCAGAACAGAATAATTAGAAAATAACTTAGAAAGTGAGACTGAACAGAAAAATAGGAATTAATCAGTTGAACCAAATATTAGAGAAAATTCATTATCCCCAAATGGAAAGAGATTAATTTAAACTTCAAAATCTAAAGAATCTTTTTCAAGATGTCAATCAACTTTGGACACAACTAATCTCCTTTAAAGATTAAATTAAGTTGAAGTACCAAAAAAAATCAATAAATTGAATAAATCAAATAAAGAAAATTAATCACAATAAAGCTAAAAATAATTGAAATCGAATAAACCTTTAAGTTTCTAAAAACAAAAAGGGCTTTTAATTACTAAAGCATAATCATAATAAAATTTAATAAAGAAACCAAAATCAAATTGATATAATAAGTAGTTAATAATACTTTTATTTTTTTATAACAAATCAATAATTATTTCCATAATTTAAAGCTGTTCTAGGATATTTATTATCAATCTATTAATTCTCTTTTGCAAAACTATAATACATTCTTATATTATCCTTTCTTTCAGAAAATAATTATAACTTTTTATTTTCATTTGTTCTTGCATA